>JAHDVF020000211.1:5095000-5428220 GCA_022606425.2 Lepidostoma basale
CTCGGACTGTGGCAGGCCGTCTCCTTGACACGACACTCCACGGGCCACCATCACCGGCCGCCTGCCCGTCGACGACCATCGGCGCAGAGGTTGTCCCCACAGCGACATTTAATGGCTTAAGGGGTACTGACGGAGCGAGCTCTTTCCGGGAATCACGGACGTCGGTTGTCGCGTTCGCAGATTTTTTCGCAACTGACACTCCGGATATAGGGCGTTTCCCTTTAATCGCAGCATTCCCCTGAGCCACCCGTGATGCCTGTGCAGCATACGTAGTAGGTGGTGTAGCAGTTTGCGGCGACGGTGTTCCACCCTCCCCTGTATGTGCTGCCGCGCGTACAGCGGCACGTGTTGAGGTCCGCGTAGCCGGACGGGATAGAGTTCGCAGTCCATTGCTCACGCCAGTTCCCTCACCCTATGGATTCTGGTCCACTCTCTGATATTACCCGTGACCCGCAAGGACATCTGTCTTCTTCCCACACCACGACTACCTTCAATCTTTCCTTTCATAATGAGGTGTCGCAAACTGTTTTTTTCGTTGAGGAAAATGTGTCCCAAATATGCAATTATCTAATCTTTAATAAGTCTAATATCTTTGTTGGTTCTTGGGATACCACTTGGGCCTTTAATGTGGTAATTTCCCATTGTTTTCCTCATTTTTGTATACAATAGATTATTTTAACCTAATTCCTGTGTACAATTGTTACCCAATTACTGTAGCTATTGATTCTCATGACATGTGATAGATAGCTAGTCTCTCGCCATTTTTATTATCACATGAATTCTACCAGACCAAAAACAGCATGAGAATATTTTACACTGTCATCGCCAGGAATTAAACCCAGGACCTTTGGTGCGAAAGCCAATGTCGTCAGTAGTATATAAATCTTATAGTTGAAAAGGTATGTATGATGAAGAAATATATTTTTCCAGTGTATCTCCTGGTACGGAGTGTCAGCCTTGGCGTCTGTGCCTGCACGACTGACGGTGGCGCGCATGGGCACCGTGCCTCGTCTGCCCACCCGTGTCCTGCATGTTGCATCCGGGGCTACAGTGCTCGTCCGCTGCCCACCACCCCCTTCTGAGCCACCTGCCGTCATCACCTACTACAGGTGGGAATATGTCAATCAATCAAATTAGTTAATCTTCTCAAAAGACATTACATACAAACATCTTTGTAGTTTAAGACATCTATTTGAGAACAGGTTAAATACCAGGAACGCATGAGAGATGGTTTGACTTTAGGAAGACAAGATACTCTCTAAAGTCAAGAAGATAAACCAATGACAAGGCCAACCAGCGGACCAAGATTAATAAAATATTGCAGTGTTAAAAATATATATATTTTTTTTTAAACAATTGTTGTATATTGTCTGCTGTAATCAGTTTAAATTCCATTGTACTTAAAAGCAAAATTTTAAATAATATTAATATCAATATTTAAATTCCCTGACAGAATGCAAAATGGAGAACGCATACTCATGACGGGGGGTACGAACAGCAGCCAAGAGGTGGGGAGCGCCCTGCTTGTGAAGTCTCACGGTCGGGCCACATACACGTGCGAAGCCAGCAATAATCTCAGCGGACAGACGACCCCATACCACCACAATATCATAGTTGAGGCGCAGGACAGCAATGCAGAAGCTCCCACGTAAGTACAGTTACATGAAATCGATAAGGTTGACCATATCATTTTATTACAATAACTTAACAAATATGGTTTTTCCAACAATCTTTTGTGATTAATGTCATCTTATTTAATTGACCGAAAGCTATATCTAGTGTATAATCATCATAAATCAGATTGCTTCTTAACAAATTCAGGAATCCCTCAGGGTTCAAATCTGGGACCACTTTTATTTCTTCTTTATAGCAATGACATTGATAAATATCTTCTGATTATCTCCTTTTTGCTGACAATCTGAAGCTATTCAGAGCCATTGAGAATCACCAGTCGAGAAAGTTATATGAATATACCCAAGATCCCAAAATACATATTGCTGCCAACTGTGAAAATCTGTGAAATTATGTGTATTGTTTGAATTAATTTGAATTTTAGGTTTGTAGAAGATATGGCAGATGAAGTTCAAGGCACCGTGGGGTCCAGCGTGTCCCTAATATGCGGGGCTCTCGGACGGCCTGTGCCCCGCATCAGCTGGCTCAAGAGAGACTCCGGCCTATCCTCACGGACCCAGCCCATGGGGCCACTTCTGCACATCACTGATCTGCAACCTGAAGACGGGGTATATACAAATTCTAGTATTTTTTTTATATCAAAAATACAATATTAACCCTAAAATGCTATTACTTATCTTAATTATTTTTCTTTTCCATATTTATTTATAAATTTTTCCATTATATTACTAGTATTTTGAAAACATCATAACAGCCAAAGGTTTTAATGAGGTTTTAACATTTTATAAAAATGAATATAAGTGTCATATTATATTAATCGGGTGATCTAGGAGACAGAACGCTTGGCTCCTGATCCAGGGGACTTGAGTTCTAGTCTGGACACAACGTATTTTCTTTTTTTATAATAATGAGCTATTTCCTGCTCATATTGGAGATTATATGATAAATTCTAATACCATTAATTTGAACCCTCGAAGAGAGACTTAAATTAATCTTTTGGTATTATTTTATTTTAAGTTGTATTAATTAACCCTTAACGGATGTAAGTCACCACTGACGTGACAACAGATTTGTTTCGATGCAGTCGTATGGCACTTGTGAGGTGACATCATGTTAAATTTTGTTTTCTGTGGAATCTGTGCGTAATTACTTGAATATTACCAATACATACACAGTGCCTTTTTTAAATAAAATATTAATAGAATACATAAGCTAGCATCCAAGGGTTAAGATTTCAAATTCAAGCCTGGATTGTAAATTTGAATGTATTTCCAGGGAAATTACACTTGTAAGGCGACTAGCACGGTGGGTCGACTTGAAAAGTCAATCCGTCTCATTGTCCTATCACCCCCTGTGCTGCGTGTGTACAGTCACGGGGACATCACGGTGCCCGAGATGGGCGAGGCACGTTTGCCCTGCGGACATGCCACCGGCCACCCTTCCCCCACCATCAGCTGGATGCTTAACGGAGAAGATGTCGCAGGAGACAGTAGTATTAAAGTTTTAGGTCTGTATATTTATCATAATTATTATAAAACAAAAATGGGCATTCATAATGGAGTTCTAGTTCCAACCCTTATGTATGGAAGCGAAGCATGGAACTGGCAGAAGAAGGATGAGAGCAGAATAAATGCGGTAGAGATGAGGTCCCTAAGACATATGTGTGTTAGAATGATATACAATAGAATCTCAAAAGCTGATATAAGAAAGGAATGTAGAACGGAAGAAGGTATTATGAACAAAATTATGATAGGATCGCTGCGTTGGTTCTGACATTTGGAGAGCATGGATGGAGAATGAATGGTTAAATGGAGTACGGAGTCGAGGTAGACCGAGGAAAACATGGCATGACCAAATTAATTCAATTTAAAAGCTTGGTCATGTTAGAGGTCGGAAGAATCAACGTGCGTGTATGACTCGTATGAATGTGGAGGAAGATAGAGAGGTGTGTCAGGATAGAGTAGTGTGGCAGTCCATTCTCTCTGCCTACCCCTGCTGAGAAACGGCGTGATGGTTGTGTGTTCTAACTAACTAACTAACTAACCATCACGCCGTCTCTCCGAAAGGGTAGGCATAAAGAATGGACTGTCACACTTCAACCGATGTGGCACTCTATCCTTCTCTTTTCGCCCCCACGGGAGACGCGGTGTGATGAGTTGCGAACCTCATCGCAACCAATAGGCATCTCCCTGTGTGTTCTATGTTGTTTTTATATATGAAGACTATAGGGGAAAAACAAGGAATGTCAGTTAAAATTCAAAATAAATGTAATAATGCCATCTAGCGGCATTTGTACGTATCTATCCACAGTAAAATTTTCATATTCAAAAATTATCTGTGTCATCGACTATGGCCAGATAATCGATTGCTAATTGCTAAGAAATATATAGACTTTGATTAGCTTTATTCTCAATTTATTCAA
The DNA here is from genome assembly GCA_022606425.2 of Lepidostoma basale. Lineage (NCBI taxonomy): Eukaryota > Metazoa > Arthropoda > Insecta > Trichoptera > Lepidostomatidae > Lepidostoma > Lepidostoma basale. The sequence goes on from JAHDVF020000211.1 coordinate 5,099,055, forward strand.
ATTAACCTTCTACTGACATTCCTTGTTTTCCCCCTGTAGTCTTCATATGTATTACAATCACTGTTTATAACCTTTAATAATTTAATAAATTGTTAATATATTTGAATGATTATGTAATAATTAATACAAATTAAAATGATATTTTATGGGAATGACATGTTTCACCTTTCTAAGACATTATGAAATGTAATATCGTCACCTGAGAGTAAGAGGGTTCCAACCAACAATATTTCACATTTGGCTTTTTTTCGTGAAAAGGGTTCTTACTAACCTTATCTATACGTACAATTAAAAAAAACATGTAATAGTATCGTCATTTTGATTTAACAAAAATAATCAAGTTCCATCTGATCATTCAAAACACACTGAAGAAGGATTCATTTAAACTTAGAACTTTATTATTCCAACTGTTGCCAGACAAAATGTACACGTTTCTCGGTAAAGGAATCTCTGGAAATTGGAATAAAACCCCTTTATTCCAAGTTGCACACCTGAAACCAACAAAACTTTGACTTAATTTTTCTCAGCTTTTTCCTTTTGTCAGTTGGAACCTTCTTACTCTCAGGTGACGATATAGAGTTTTAGGTCATTGATCAAGAAACAATAAATAGATTATGTAATATTTTAGATTCCGAATTGGAGATAAATCCCGTACAGAAGAGGCACGCTGGAGTGGTGCAGTGTTTCGCCTCCAACTCTCTGGGGAGTGTTACCACCGTCAACCTGCTTCGAGTCATTCCCCGGCAACACATTTCACAGGTACTGATATATAAATGCTGAATATTTTGTAAGGTGAATAGATTTTACTGTGAAAGTTGGGTCTTGTTATAAAATAATAGTTGCGCTATATGTTCCGGTTAACTGACGTCCGCATAAACGACGTTCTACTGTATATTCCTTTACTTCATGTTTAACATTTGTATTTAAATGGAGTGAATTAGAAACAGCACTGACATCATTTTTTCCCACTTATTTCAAGATTGAAGACTGGTTATTACAAACATGCTAAGTGGTTTAAACATAAAACAAAGCAGAAGAGTAAAAACTGTTTATTTTAACATCTCTCATGTAACACGGGTGGCATCTTTAGGGTTTTTGGCCACTTGTGTTTAACACCACTTAAAGTTGCCATCGCAAACAAAAACCTATCCAAAAAAGCTAGAATGGCAGTGCACAATGGTGTTCTTCTACCGACCCTTATGTATGGAAGAGAAGCATGGAACTGGAAAAAGCAGGATGAAAGTGGAATAAATGTAGTAGAAATGAGATCACTTAGATGAATGTGCGGATACTTTGTGTATGATAGAGTGTCGAATGAAAATATAAGAAGTGAATGCGGTGCGAATGATGGGTGTTATGAACAAAATAATGAAAGGATCATTGAGAACTGTATATTATAGATACACAATGAACAACCAGCAACTGGCACATGTATCTACGATGAAGGATCTCGGAATCATCTATGAGAGTAGGCTGACTTTTCGTGCACATATCGAGAGGATTTGTGGCATTGCACTGAGGATGTTGGGGTTCATCGTCCGGACCGGAAGAGTTTTCAGGGATCCCAATGTGCTCAGAGTCCTATACAACGCATTGGTTCGGAGCAGGCTCGAGAGTGGTTCTGTGATATGGAGTCCTCACGAGGCGAGATATTCCGTTATGCTGGAGAGGGTTCAGAAAAAATTTCTGAGGTATCTCTACATGAGGGAATATGGTAGCTATCCGTGGCTCTATCCCACGGCATTTCTTCTGGGAATGCTCGGAACCAATTCTTTACAGCTTCGAAGAGATGGACATCTAATAACCCATTTCTTCAGATTAATTAGGGGATACTTCGAGAACTCGGCCGTACTGGAGGATGTTGGTCTTTTTGTCCCCGATAGATATCTCCGACAGCGACAGCACAGATTGTTTTACCTACCGGCCGCCAGAACCAATCTGCCTCTGGTGACACCGGTGGGAAGAGCAATTAGTCTGCTGAACGCGGTCTCCTCGGAGATCGACGTCTTTCATGTTAGTGAAAGTACGTTCAGGGGGCAAATACTATTGACTTTAGAAAGTATCTTGTCTTCCTAATGTCAAACCATCTCTAATGCGTTCCTGGTACTTTGTCGTAATATTTTTATGATATTTTACCTGTACTTAATAGATGCCTTAAACATTTTCCTGTTTGTAATGTCTATTGAGTTAATAAACTGATTTGATTTGATTTGAAGATGGTTTGGACATATGGAAAGAATGAATGAAGAAAGAATGATAAAAAAAATTATATGTTTACCATGTAAATGGAACCAGAAATAGAGGAAGACCGAGGAAAACGTGGCACGGTCAAATAAATCAAATATTGAATGTCGGCCATGTGAGGAGTCAGAGGAATCGACACGCGTGCATGACACGATGTATGAATGTTGAGGAAGCGAGAGAAATATGTCAAGAAAGAAAAGTGTGGCAGTCCATTCTTTCTGCCTGCCCCTTCGGTGAGACGGCGTGATAGTTAGTTAGTTATGTTTAACACCAATTGGGATCAAAAACTTTTTTATGTTGTTACTTTCAATTAATGAATAGTTTGTATTTTATATTATTTGTTTTAGATTTATTTTGTGGGTGTTGGACGATCGAAGTGTGCGCGGGAGATGCCTATTGGTGGCGATGAGGTTCGCAACCCATCACACCGCGTCTCCCGCGGAGCGAAAAGAGAAGGATGGAGTGCCGCATCAGTAAAAGTGTGACAGTCCATTCTTTCTGCCTACCCTTTCGGGGAGACGGCGTGATGGTTAGTTAGTTAGTTAGTTACAAAATAAATATCCTGTCAATTGAGAATGATTTTGTTAATATTATAAATCATAATAATATAAGTCAAAGTTGTAATGAAAACATATTTGCTCTTTGTAGATGGGTGGCAGCGAACCGGGTGTTGTAGAATTATGGTCTCCCCGGCCCGGAACTAATGGAGGCAATGGCAGAAAACACTCCAGACCAAAAGGCCATCATAAGGGAAGAGGTAAGAAGTTTCCGACGTTCTTCATTAAATCATTTGCCTTTCATTCCTCATACATTCTCTACACTTGTAGTTTGTCTGCACTACCCACAACGAGAATGGCATCCTCTGCATAAAATAAATATTTTTTAATAATATTGAAAATACTTGAATCGTTTTTATTAATTATTTAGGTCAGAAATTAACATAATTTTATTTATACAGGGTGTCCCAGAAGTCGACATCAAGCCGGAAACGGATGATAGAGCAAGTCATGCTAGTTATGAGAAAAATGTACAAAAAAAATCTAAGTTTTGTATTTTTTTAATTATAGGCATTTAAAAAAAATTGAGAAAATCAACACCTGTTTTTTTACATTTTTCTCATAAGTAGCATGACTTACCCTATCATCCGTTTCCGGTTTGACATCGACTTCTGGGATATCCTGTATATGTCAATATTTATAATAAAGATATAGTTTTTAAAATCTCATAAAATTATGCGTAGGGATAATCAATTGATTTTACTGAAATCTATAGATGGAAGTTAATTTTTAATAATTATTAAATGAAACAATGTTTTTTTATCAACTACTCCTATTTTTGTGTTTATTTCGACGATTAGTGAGCGGTTTCGGCATTAATTCAATAATAGTGTCACCAGTTTGTTGATGCCAGCGAGTCTGGTGAAACCGGTCACTGTCGGAAGTAGTTTTTAAAAACACTGTTTTATTTAATTATTATTATGTTTAGAGTTTAGAACCATTGCAAGAATGAGTAAAAAAAATTTTTTAACTTATTTATTTAGTTACATATTTCTTACAACTTGTATATATATGACACTTTAAATACATAATAGTTAAATGTATAATGAAAACAAATTTTAAAAAAAATAGGCATAAAACACCATAAGAGAAATTTAACAAAAAAAAAAAACTTAAAAACTTAAAAATGACACTATACATTGGTTGCGGGATATGAGACCATTATCTGAGTCCTTCATGACTTGCGGCAAGCTATTAAATACTTTCAAACCCTTGTAAAAAAATCTGTTTTCAGAACCCCTTGATAATTTCTATTTATTCTAAAATTTGTGTTCAATCTTAGGAATTGGTTTGCTGGTTCTTGGGATGCCACTTGGGCCTTGTTAATGTGGTTGTTTCCTGTTGATTTCCACATTTTTGTATACAATAGGTTATTTGAACCCAATTACTGTATACACTTGTTAAGCTTTTGATTCTCATGACATAATAGCTAGTCTATTGCCATTTTTATTGTCTTTCATTTATTCACATTGCACTGTTAATTTGTAGAAATGATTCCCCCCTCTCGGCCTAACGTGACCCGTCTCACGGACGAGAGCGTGATGGTCCGCTGGTCTGTGCCGCACAACACCGGCCTCCCCATAGAGTTCTTCAAGGTGCAGTATCGGGACCTGCAACAGGTAAGCACAACTCCATTGTTAATCATAGTTCTTCGCTTTAACTCTCCATGTGTGGCCGGCTTTATTTCCAATAAAAAAATTGTCTTCAACTGCAGCTGACTACGTTTGCAGCTCAGATGGATTGTCCCAGCTCATCATACTATACATCGGATGTAAACTGATCATCGATAACACACCTATTGAGCAAGTCATGTGATTCACTTACCTAGGCATGGAGATCGGTAGTTGCAGTGACCTATATGACGAGGTGCGAGCACAAACCAACAAAGCGACAGCCGTGGCTGGCTGCTTGCGCGACACCATATGGAGGAACAAATACATGCTAACCGAAAGTAAAGTCAAGATATACAAGGCTTGTGTTCGCCCCATCATGACGTATGGAATAGAGGTCAGAGGCGATACCAATAGAACTAAGAACCTTCGTAGAGTAGCAGAAATGCCAACCCTACGCTCCATCGCAGACAAAACTCTCAGAGATCAGATCAGAAATGAAACGATAAGATCTGTCTGCGGTATTGAGGACATAGTGAGATGGAAGAAGCAGAAGGCGCTTTTAGAGAGACCACGTGGACCGCATGGAGATTACCAGGAAGGCCGCCGAAGAGATGGAGAGATGGCTGGACATCATCATCCCAGGACAGCCTATCGTCACAAACAGGTCATGTGACCTAAACTAAGAGGAAGAAGAAGAAGAAGAGGACTAAAGCTAAAAGATTTATAAGATATATTTATATATGAGCTGCAAATGTAGTGTGCCGCAGTTTGAAGACAATTTTTTTGAACTGTAAATGTAGTCAGCAGCAGTGTAAGGATTAATCAAGTGGTGTTGTAATATTTTGCCTCCATATTTCAGGGTAGCCCAAGGTCAGGCTGGCAGACGACCAACATGGATATAGCTTCGCACGTACGGTCTTATGAAGTGACCGGATTACAGCCAGAACATTTTTACAGGTAATTTATACTTTGTTGAGTAGATACTTAAATCAACTGAAGAATGCAAAAAAATATTGGAATAATCACATTGTTTATTATGATGGAAAACGTACGAAGAACGCGATAGTTTATTAGATTTAGCTGCAGTATGATACATATAGGGTTCAGAAAAAAATTCTGAGGTATCTCTACATGAGGGAGTATGGTTGTTATCTGTGGCTCTATCCCACGACATTTCTTTTGGGAAAGCTCAGAATCAATTCTCTACAGCTTCGAAAAGATGGGCATCTAATAACCCATTTCTTTAGATTAATCAGGAGATATTTCGAGAACTCGGCCGTGCTGGAAGAAGTAAAAATTTTGTCCCCGATAGATATCTCCGACAGCGACAGCACAGATTGTCTTACCTACCGGACGCCAGAACCAATCTGCCTCTGGTGACACCGGTGGGAAGAGCAATTAGTCTGCTGAACGCGGTCTCCTCGGAGATCGATGTCTTTCATATTAGTGAAAGTACGTTCAGGGGACAAATACTCTTGACTTTAGAAAGCATCTTGTCTTTCTAATGTCGAACCATCTCTAATGCGTTCCTGGTATTATTATTATTATAGATGCCTTAAACATTTATGCTGTTTTTAATGTCTTTTGAGTAAATAAACTGATTTGATTTGATTTACCAAAAAAATATATAATCACCACTAAAGTGTTCCAAATAGAAAATCTCACGCAAATCGACAAAATCGATGTAGGAATCTAGAGAGATGTGTCAGGATAGAGAAGTGTGGCGGTCCACTCTCTCTGCATACACTTTCGGGGTAACAGCGTGATGGTGTGTTATTATGTTAATAATAATCATTAAAAAACCTTAGTTCAAAGAGTCATTTGTTTCTAGGTTCAGAATAGCGGCGGCATATAGCAACAATGACAACAAGCTGGGTCCAAATTCCAACAAGTTCCATCTGAAACGGGGCTCTGATCTTGCTCGAGGACCTCCGGCTCCTCTCTTGATGGGTGCTGAAGCTCTTTCCCCCACAGAGATCAAGCTGCATTGGGAGGTAAACTCACCATTTTATTCTGTGTATTTTTTTATTTTGTGATCAACACATAATTATTTGTAAAATGCACTTTTCACAGTAAAAACTAACTCTGAAATTTTTCAGATAAATACTGATATGTTTTTCTTCTTATGTTTTAATCCTGGGATTGGTTCTTTGCTGGTTCTTGGGATGCCACATGGGCCTTTTTGATGTGGTAGTTTCCCATTCTGATATGTACTGCAGTCAAACTCCTTAATTATTTAATTAATTCGAATGAAAACGTCAGTTTTCTAGAAGTTTTGTTATATTTTATAGGAATGGCATTTTTCGCCTCGCTATAAGGTATTATCAAATGTCAAATTACATTTGATAATGCCTAAGCAAGACGAATCATGTTACTCCCATAAAATATTATAAAACTTCTAGAAAACTGACATTTTAATTCGTATTAATTGTTTAATATGGAGTTTTACATTATTGTTCAAGAAACAATAAATCCTAAATTATTAATCATTATTATTATCTTTCTTTGTTTTTTTAATTTTTATATTAGTAACAGTATAATTATAAAACTCATTTTTGATACTTGGGACCTTTGTAATGTCCACCCCTCAATTATTCCCGACTAGTTTAACAGAGTGAAACTCTCATTGTATATTTTAGTTTTAGTTGATAAAATTGGTTATTCTCATTTTTAAAAGTAAGACATACTGCACTTTTATCTTCTTCTTCCCTTTTGGTAGACTCAGGAGTCTGTTATTTCAGGCGGGTCCTCTTGAGATGCCGAACTTCAGCTTTCTCTCCACCGTTTCGGGGGTCTTCCTGGTCGGCGTTGTCCGTCTGGCGCTCCATGGAGAGCCACGTGTGGTATTCTATTTGAGCTCATCCCTTCCACGTGTTCATGCCAGTATCGCCGTCCTTGACGTTCCCATCTGACCACATCTTCGACCTCGCAGACCTCTCGGATTGCTGCACTCCCAACTCGACCACGCAGGGTCCCGCCAGCTATAGCGCGGAGCACCCTCATCTCGGTTGTCCCGAGCACGCTCTCTGTCCTGACAGTGTCCGCCCTCGATTCAATGCCACATGTGAGGACTGGTCGCACACAGGTCTTGTAGATGCGTACCTTGCTGTCAGTCCTCATGTCCCCGTTTCTCCACATGTCATCCTTCAGGCAGCCTGCAACCGCCGCAGCCCCATCCACCTGTGACCCCACCTCTCTGGGGAGGTCACTAGAGCCGGTCACTTCGCTTCCGAGATATCTGAATAGGTCCACCTGTTCAATTTCCTCCTGGCGTACGGAGAACTTTTATCTGTTAAAATAATAAATATTGTTATAATATAATGTAATTTTGTTTTGTTAGCTGTCCACCAACGTGACAGGTGCGTCTGCCGGTGCTAGCAAAGAGAAGGAGACGCCGGTGGAAGGATTCTACGTGTACTACCGGCCCGCGTCCAGTGCGGGAGAGTACATGAAGGCCGCCGTGGAGGGGGGAGAAGCGCGCTCCCTGGTACTGCGCCATCTGCTGCCCGGCTCCTCGTACGAGATCAAGCTGCAGAGCTTCACGCCGGCTGTTGCCAGTAACTTCTCGGCAATCATCACTCAGAAGACGCTCAGTGAGTTTTTTTTTCTTTTTAGTGGCCTGTGGCCTTTTCCTTAAGGGTAGTTGGCCTCCTGGGAAGTCGAATCCCAGCTGGTCGAACCATCTTTTTGGTGGTCTGCCCGGAAGTCGCTTACCTTGGGATTGGTCATGTAACACAGTGCTCCGCAACCGGTGTGCTGCGGCTCACTGGTGTGCCGTGAGCCGGATGCAGGTATGCCGTGGCCAAATATATAAAGAAAAAAATATTTAGTTATAGTCGGAAATCGTGAATTGCGAAAGAGTCGACTCTTCTGTAAATCAGTTCAGGAGACGAAGGTGACTATTTTTTATAGATCATTCGTGAAAAATCGGATCAATCATTCAATTTTCCCGAATGAGATGAAAAAAAAGGTCGCCGCCGATTTCTACTAGCCGGAAGTCGCTGAAAAAAAAGGTCACCAACGTCTCCTGAGCTGATTGACGCCCACGTCCAGACCGAATTTTACCTTTTGGTGTGCCGCGGGATTCTAGGGAGAACTTATGTGTGCCGTAGGTGAGAAAAGATTGCGGAGCACTAATGTAACACAATGAGAGGGAATGTAGATGGATCCATCTTGTTCTTGTTGTCCTCTCCTATCTGTTATTTTTAAACAGAATAAGGTTTTCTTCTTCTCTTGACACTCGTATTCGATTATTTTACCTTGGATAATCAGTCTCAACACTTTATATTTATCATTTCTCATAACATGCCTTAAGCATTCCAGTTTCCTGCGCTTTATGGTCATGATAATATAATCATAAATTGAATGATTTATAAAGTGCCATTATCACAGTGTAATTATAATTTTATATTTTATGTCCTCAGAACCGCCGGTAGTGGAGAAGGTTCCAGAAGTCGGTGTGGTCCCTGCGGGCTCCTCTGGTCCTGTGAGCGGAGACTCCTCGGGACCGAGTGGGCAGCTGTATCTCATCATCGGCGTGGCTATAGCTGTGACCTGCCTTCTACTAGGTGTCTTGGCCGCCATATTTGTGTATAAGAAGAAAAAAGGTAACAACCATTTTTGTTCTAAAAATTTCATACTGATCATATATCTGGGGGTCCATATAGACCACTTTGAGAATCACTGATTTAAGCAATGACGATCTTCAAGAAAATATATGTTTTCATCGATATTAAATATACAATAGAATTGTACCTTGTCATTTGCATTTGGATATGAAGTATAGATTTGACGAAAGTGGGAAAAAAGTGGGATAGATGTGGTAGAAATAATATTTCTCAGATGCCTAAAACATTATACAATCAAATATAAATAAATACACATAATGTAGCTAACAGCCTAAAGCTGTATTACCTCAGGCAGTTTGTGGAAAGTGGTATTTATTAGTATATTAGTGTATCTAGATTTTTATTCTGCTTGTTATAATCTTTTTGTGTTTGTTATCATTGTGTGTCTGTCAGGAATATGTTATATTATAGTCATTGTAATTATATTAAGGCCCAAAATGAGTTTTTATAACCCATGGGAAATACATGACTTGTTATGTATTTTTATATAAATAAATAAATAAATAAAAAATATAATAATGCAAAAATTTGTCTATTTTGATTTTTAAATAAGAAAAAATTATGTTACATTGACTTGACTTGTTATATATTTGTACATAATATTGTTGTTTTAATTTCCAGAAAATTCTCCCGATAAGCCTGCAGAGGGCCGTGGCGGGGGAAGAGGAGGTGGAGGAGTGGGCGAGCTGTCTAACGGCTTCCTGCCCGCCTCCGTTCCTCCCATGCCCTCCATCACCATCACGGCCAATCCCCTCCATGCTGAGGTTAGGTCCGTCTCACACACTATGCTATTATTTTCACCTACACACCTCAAAGCCTAATTTTTGTATACATATTGTTTAAAAGTTTCTTCCTTATTTCGTCATCTGGTAAACGATGTATGATAGAAGAAATGTGAGGCAGATGATTGTATCTTAAATATATTCAAAAATGGATCATTTCGATGGTTTGGTTATATGGAACGAATGGATGAGAGAAGAATGGTTAAAAAGTATATATACAAGTAGTGTGACGGCTTAGGAAAACATGGCACGATCAAATTAATCAATTACTAAAAGGTGGCCACTTTTAAAGTCGGAAAAATCGATGAGCGTGGGTGTTAGGATGTAGAGGAAGCTAGATAAGTAAGTCCTGGTTCAATTCTGAAAGAATTTTAATACAATAACACTGCACATGACTTCAAATTATTTCTTATTTACAAACTTTATTTTCATTACAGTACATACTTAGTTTTAATATTAAGAAACATTGTATTTATGGAATGTTGATTTTTAAGTAATTGTTTTACCAAAAAGCTAAAAAAACATGAAATGCAAGCAATTGTTTTTTAATCAGAAGCACTGGATGGACAGAAAAATATTAATGATTTGGTAATACACAATAAAACTGCACGCAAATGGCTGTGGATCGGTCACACTCTGAGACGGAACCCAGCCTGCATCGCTCAGGGCGCACTAGACTGGTCCCCTATGGGGGGAAAGAGGAAGCGATGCTGACCTAGAGCCACCTGGAGAAGAGCCCTACTTGACGAGGTCAAAGCTGCAGGCCTCACTTGGGATGATGTAAGGCATCAGGCATGCGATAGAGTCGGGTGGAGAAGGCTCCTTGAGGCCCAATGCACCACGGAGGTGTTACAGGACAAGAAGAAGAAGAAAGTCTAGATCAAATGAAAATGAAAAAAAAATGAAACAAATTCCTAATTATAAACATGCATTTTTTAAATCTTAATTTTTTATGTATTCAAAATAAATATTATGTGAGATTGTAAAATAATTTAAAATATGATAAATTATTGAGTTCAAATTTATGTTTCTGTTTCTTTCTTTGGTTATTGAAATTTCATTGAATAATCATGAATAAATAAATGTAGCTCATTTGATATTTGGTAATCTTTAAACTAATATTTTAATCTATGTAAACAAAACGAAAACACAGTATCAATAACAATGATGATATAAATAAAATGTGATTTTTTAAAATATAGTTTTTCTTAGTAAAATGTCTGCATCCATCTTAATTATGTTGTTAATTATCCTAATTTTAATGAATTTTTAACTTCCGCAGGGCGAAAATGTAGACCTAGAGATGTCCTACATATCGGCACAGAACAACAACTGTTCAACACGCTCCCCGCGCTCCTCCGCCGAGATGGTCGTGGCCAACTCCTGTCGGGAGGAACTCCGGAAACAAAGTCCGCTGCCTTGCATGCCAACGAGAGAAAACTACGTATGACCCTGGGATATTCACACTAGAACTGTCGTGCAAACGGTAGTATGAAATTTCGTTTGCGACGAAGTTGATAATTCAGCCTCGAATGAAGAGTAAACTAACAATGACATGAGAAGACTGAATTTTTATATATTTTATTTATTACGATGAAATCACTACAATACTTTTATGCACACTGCTCAAGATATAAACTATTTGCGTGAAATCTTTCCATATTTTGGTGTGCTTATAAAAATTATATACATGTTTGTATACTGGTGTATTGAAGACATTAGGTTTTTTTATTTGCGTTCCTACTCTGTATGGAACCATCGAGATGTGATACCGAGCAATTTTTGTGAATAATCGCGTTTTTTTTTCTTTTTCAAACTACCGCTTATTTAAAATAAGTGTAAATACAATCAAGTTTATATACCGTCTCAAATTTATGTTTTAACTAACTAATGTTTACTAAAATTTACAATTAATTATTTGTAACTCAAATCTAGGTTAATTTTATGTAGTTTATTATTATTTCGTAATAATATTAATTTATTTATATCAAAGGGACTGTTTTTCGGAATCATTGTTTAATAATAAAATATATTTAGATATAATAGGTATCTGCGAATTAGCAGTTTTAATGAATTTGTAAATTGATTAATTATTAATTTAAAAAAGGGGTCTCATTGTGTGATCATCAGCTATTTATTTTAATTTGTTTCTTTAACAAAAATGATGGTACAAATTATTGGTAAATTTTATTTTTATTGACATTTTGTATCTACGTATTTTAATATCATTAAAACGGAGAATTATAAAAGCCAAGTAATTTATATAATAGCGTGTTCTACGCAATGTGACCCTAGAAAAATTATCTCAAGCTCACCTGTTGTGCCTGATATGTATTTATGGATAGTTTTGTACTTCCGTCCTTTACTAGTGCCACATATCTTAATGCCATGACGTCTCCACTGAACTGATCACTAGTAACTTCTTAAACAACCAATGCATTGTTTATTTTCACTAAAGTCATCACTAGGGCTCGGATTCATATTCGCAATAAAACTTTAAAGTATGCTATTTGTATGTCTCAAATATTCTCTTGTTTACTGTTTGTTAACTAGAAAAAACAAGATCTAATGTGTGACAAACTATTTATTGTATTGTAAGACTCGGTCGATCATTTGCAAGATATTTTTAGACGGGAGACCTTCGTGGCAGAGTGGTAAGAGCTCTGATTCCCATTCCGAAGGTTCTGGGTTCGATTCCCGGCGATGGCAGTGTGATTGTCACACTGTCTTTGGTCTGGCATAGCATTCTCGTGATAATAAAATGGCGATAGATTGGCTACCTGTCACATGTCACGAGAATCAATATATCAGCTTAAAACAAAATGACCTCTCGACATCAGTTGAGATTTTACTTGTAAATGAAATTTCTTTCATTTCTTCTCAGTTGATGTTTCGGTGCATCACAGCCTCCAGCTTATTTGCTCTCACCTAAAAATATACCACTTGCACTCACCTCGAAAAACCTGAAATATACTTAAATATTCTTACTGTTAAAATTTATAACGCTGTTATAATATCACAATTTATTTTTATTTACTGAGTTTTTTTCATCAGGTGTTACAACTAGTTTATTGTAACACCTGATGATGAATAAAAATAAATTGTGATATTATAACAGTGTTATAAATTTTAACAGTAAGAATATTTAAGTATATTTCAGGTTTTTCGAGGTGAGTGCAAGTGGTATATTTTTAGGTGAGAGCAAATAAGCTGAAGCACCCAAACGGTTAAATATTCGCTAAACCCTGAAATAAGTTATTATATTCTCTAATAATTAGAGCTAACGGGGATCTATGGATCTCAATACACAATAAAACAGTGTCTTTTTGAGAGCTTAGTCCAGGGAAAAAATATGCTTTGTATGTCAATTCCGAGTCTTAGTTATCGACTTGCTAAGTGTGTGAGCTCTATACAGAGGCAGCTCCTAGACTGAAATGAAGTCAATGTCATTTTATATGTAAAATAATTTGTAAAGTTTTCGTGTGACTTAAAGTAATATATTACATGGGGTCCCTAGCCTGTATACGTACTTAATATTTTTAGGTTACTTTATCTATGAATATCACTGTAAATTTGTGTGATTGAAGGGAATAATTTTTAGTTATATAGTGTAACCCCTCTTAACCGGTCTGATCGTAAACGGGACCTGGCCGGTTACCCTAGGCTAGTTGATCCTAGGTTCTCGAGAAAAATCCAATCAAAAACATCCTAAATATTAATGAAATAAAACAATGTTTTTTACAAATTCTACTAAAGACAAAAGTGGAAGTAGTTAAAAAAAACTTTGTTTTATTCAATTATTATTTAAAATTAAGAGATTTCAGTAATTTTTTCCACATTCTTCTTCACTTTGTGTTGTGGATTCATATTTGAATAAATATAACTGCACTTATAATAGTATTACAATACTTTATTTCACTTATCAAAGACATGTTTTGGTTATAATATTACCTTTTTCAAAGTACAAAATTTTAACAAAAAACTGTACATTATTAATATTTATATATTGAAAAAGTGTCCGTGATGTGTGAAATAAAGTGCTATAATACTTAATTGCAGTTATATTTATTCAAATTTCAGTAAAATCAATTGAGTATCTTAAAAACGTCCTACATATTTCATAGGTGCCATGAATAAAAAACAATTAAGACGTTTTTGCAACTTATTTTATTGTATGTACTGTATATACATAAACAAATATGAAAAAAAAAAATATTATGAAGTTACATAAACTTTGAAAACTTACTGTTAAAAACAGTAATTTTTTGTTCTTTTTTTTTAACTGTAAAATATTTTTTGAAAGCCAGGTCTCTCCATTTTCATATATTCATCATGTCTTCATATATTTATAAAATTTTGTTGCTCAAAATATTTCAATTAAATGTCTGTAGCTTTTTTTGCTTTGTTGTGACTTATTTCTAGTGAGTCCTTCACATCTGCATTTTCGCTACTGTCTTTTCATTCAAAGCCATCTTTACGACCAAACAATCAATGTATGAGTCACCTGCTATCTATCATATGATAGGCCTGTTAATCTGAAGACTGTTTGATTTTATAACAGTTAAGAGGGGTTCTACTGTACATGTTTTTATTTACTCCATGTTTGTCCATTCAGTATATGATAAAATTCATCCGAATATTAAAAATTCGATTTGTAGTTTTGTCTATGGAACTTAATAATGTATTATAAAAACATTTTATTTATTAAATATTTGGATTCAAAAATAACCATGCATAATAACTACAAACATTAGGATAGTTTATTTTTTACAATGTTTTGTAAATAGAATCTCATAGATTTTTGCCATATTTTTTCCTTTTTACATAATTTGTTCACTTATGACGCACGTAAACAGAATAAAAATTTCTATTTATTAAAAAAAAAGTGTATATATAACACAATATATTTTGGATCAATTATTATCTCATGTTGGTGAGTAATTGCAGCCAATCCAGAGTAATAATAATACATATTGAAATCATACTGAAAATCAATATTAAATATTTGTATGAATAATTTACAGAAATTATTTACATATATGTATTTCTTATGCTGCTCTATATGTATGATTGTTAGATTTTTTTCTTTTATATTGTCACAATTGAATAATTCGCAGAAAATGTATCTGACTCCATCTATGAATAAGTTTTGAAATCTGGAAAATACTGTTTAACCTATTTATTTAAAAAATATTCTTTTGTTTAAGCCTTCACTTGCCATGTTTAATATTCCTACAGAAACAACAGTTTATTAATAAAATGTGAGGTTACGGCTTACTATTCAAGATTTCTTCTAAAAACTATTTAAAATTTTCATTTGTACCACTATATACTTCTGCCATACTGCACTATTTCATTATAATAGAGTATATAAGTATAAAGATATGTTATCATACAATGTGTGACCTAACACTGAAGAAAGAAATAAGAAAGAACTTAAAGGCAGATGAATGTACCCAAAGTAAAATTAAAAAAGATTCACTAAGATGCTTTGGACACAACCAATTGATTAGCGAAGAATGTCTGGAAAAGATATACGAGTATTCAAGTAGTGTGAATGAGTAAATACATTGAGAAAGGTGAAGGAAAACATGGCTTGATCAAATTAATTAATGATTTAAAGGCAGCCATATTAGAAGTCAGTAGCAGTCAGCCAAGTAGTTTAAGATAAACTGAATTATTTATTGTTTTTTTGAACAATGATGTAAAATTCTATATTAAATAATTAATATAAATGAAAATGTCTGTTTTCTAGAAGTTTTATTATAGTTTATGGGAATGACATGTTTCACCTTTTTAAGGCATTTGATATCATTCCCATTAACTATACATGGTAGGATCAAGAAGTAGTAGGACTGAATTTCTGTAGCGCGAACCGAGCGGTGGAAGACGGTCGGACTACCTGAGCGTGGTAGTGGGGAGCCTTCCAAAGAGATTGATATTTTTTCAGTCACCTGCGGGCAAGCGGAGAGTAAGCACGTTGATTTCCGTGAACCTCTGTTAAGAAGTGTCATTGCGATCCAAGATGGAGAAAAATCTCGAGCAGTGTTAGGCCATTAAATTCTGCATCAAACTCGGGAAAATCGCGACGGATACTCTCGGACGCCTAGCTAACATATGATGACCAGCGTGTCTGTCGGCCCCGTCCATGCTCCTCTCCGTGGTGTGGTTCACAGGGAGTTCGTACCCCCTGGACAGACTGTGAATGCCATTTTTTACGTGGACGTGCTTGACAGGTTGCACAAACGCATCCTCCGCATGCGGCCAGACATCGCCGATTCTTGGAAGCTTCATCAAAATTACGCGCTGTGCCACATCGCGCTGCTGGTGAGGGAGTTTCTGATCAAGCACACGGTTTGCTTCAACCCCCCTACAGTCCAGATCTGGCACCGCCGGACTTCTTCCTCTTTCCTCGGCTCAAGCGGGACCTCAAGGGAAACCGATGCAGCTCCGTAGAAGACGTCCAAGGGGCCGTGACGGCATCTCTGAAGGAGATTCTGGAAAGCGAGTTCCAGAAAGCGTACGCGCTGTAGGAACTGCGTCATACGCGTTTTGTCGAAGCACAAGGGTGCTATTTCGAGGACTACTAAGGATTTGTACTGATTAGTTCAATAAAAATAATAATAATTCAGTCCTACTACTTCACTATCCTACCCTGTATATATAAAAAAAATTAATAACAGACGTATTCATTGGTATTTATATAAAAATGAATTAATAGTAAAATCGTATGAATTAGATTTCGCAATGAACATTGAGATGTTTTTTTTAATATTAATTTCATTATTATAATCTTCTATATTTACAATAAATTTATTCTCAATAATTTTGCCACTTTGTGCACTGGTATGAACGTTTATTACAACATAACAGAGAGATATGCGGAACCAAGGCCTTAAGTTCAGAACAATCCTACAATGAAGACAAATAGTTTCTCTACGATGATCAATGTCACGAATTTTGGTTGCGGTGGTTTAACCGGAACAGTCTGATTTCCACACTTCACAAAAACTTTTGTCTTGTCAAAATATAATATTTACTCTTAACCAATTTTAAAAATCATGAATGTAAGCCGATTCCTTGCGTTATTATTAAAATACATATATTGTTTTATAACTAATTTGTTTAGGTTAAGCATTGAACTGAAGTATACATAAAGTATTCTACAAACTCCGCTTTATTGCAGTCAAAATATTATAATAACTATATTATTATAATTTATTTATGTATAAAACATTCATTTAGACTGTAATATTAGGTTTAAATATGATATTTTTATTTATTTTAATTAGTTATCTCAATACTTATTCAAATCAAATCCGTTTATTTACTCAAAAGACATTACAAACAGCATAAATGTTTAAGGCATCTATTGAGTACAGGTAAAATACAACATAATACTAGGAACGCATTAGTGATGGTTCGACATTAGGAAGACAAAATACTTTCTAAAGTCGAGAGTATTTGTCCCCTGAACGTACTTTCACTAATATGAAAGACGTCGATCTCCGACGAGACCGCGTTCAGCAGACTAATTGCTCTTCCCACCGGTGTCACCAGAGGCAGATTGGTTCTGGCGGCCGGTAGGTAAAACAATCTGTGCTGTCGCTGTCGGAGATATCTATCGGGGACAAAATACCAACTTATGATTATTGGTGCGTTTTATATTCTCATGTGATTTGTTAAAATAAATTATTGATTGATTATATTGTATTTAAAATATTATATAATTGACAGCCTAGACTGGCAACAGCTAAGCCTGTCACACCAGAGGTCCCGGGTTCGATTCCTGGCATGACAGTATTATTCTTACACTATCTTTGGTCTGGTGTAGAATTTGCGTGACAATAAAATGGTGATAGATTAGCTACCTATCACATGTTATGAGAATCAATATAATAGCTATACCCTTTACATTGATTTGGTTTGCCCTGTAATGAAGTAAAGGGCTATTCAACAAGTTAATAAAATATAATCAATTAATATAATCAACATTTTAAAACAATTATCAAAATTTGTCTTACAACATAAAACATGTCCTGTATTTGTAAAACATTGAATTCAGAGAATATAAACATAATCTTTTTTATGATTTTTATGAATAAAACACTGTTTTTTTTCACATTTCATATTATTTTTCTCGACATGTTTCGAAGATTTTAATATCTTCATCATCGGAAGAATGATGTAAACTCGGTTTATATCGTTCTACCGATGATGAAGGCGTACAAAAATTATCTCAAAAGTGGTAAAAAAATTGTTTCAATTTATAAAAAAAAAATTATCCAAAATTTACATTTTCATTTTTCAATAATAAGTGATAGCGATTATAATTAGCCGTGGGAATTCATTTAATCATTGATTTAATGTACCATGATTTTTCTTTTATTTAAACAGCATTTAATAAATCACTTTTTTATTAATAATTATTGTGTAAAATTGTTAAATAAATAACATACCTGTGTGTACCTACAATATATTATGTATACGTAAATTCGTTTTAAAATTGACATCGTTTTTGTATGCTTTGAAACAATTCCTTATTTTTGTCTAACTACTTGTATGCAAGTTTAAAAAATTCTAATTATACCTTTCAAAATTATTGATTAATGTACCACACTATAAATGTAATGAAGGTATCAGTATTTAAAAAAAACTAGTGAATCGTGGCAAACGTGATTTTGTTTTGTTGCGTTAACACGACCTTGAGAAGACCTTGATAAACGAATAGTTTCAATTGAACTTTAGATTGAATGCAAAATCCAAATTGATATCATATATTTATGTATTAATGCTCAATTTTTTGTACTAATCTACATAACATCTCTTGCAAATTTGTGCTTATTACACATTTATTATATATGCTGGTGAAATATTCATCAGATAATATTTTAATCCTTAACGGACGTAAGTCACTTCTGATGTGACAACAGAACTTTGTCACTGCGGTCATATGGCACATATGAGGTGACATGATGAATCATATTGAATTTTGTTGTCTGTGGAATCGGTTGAATATTATTATGGCAAATAACATACACAGTGCCTTTTTAAAATTAAATGTTGATAGAATAACATATACAAAAGATACAAAAACTAGCGTCCGATAAGGGTTAATAAACTCTAAAATATTCTGTCCACTTATTTAATAGGATATCTAATAGTTTAAAATCTGAATTTAAGTATTACATTTTCTCATTGAAAGCATGTTGTTAATCAATTATATTTAAAAAATGATGTTATTAATCAATTATAGTAAAAAAAATCTATCCTGATCACTTGATCAATAGCTTATTACAAAAATCTAATTTGATCACTCGATCAGCAGCTGATCACAAAAATCTAACTTGATCTCTTGATCAACAGCTGATCACAAAAATCTAACCTGATCATTTGATCAACAGCTGATCACAAACATCTTACCTGAACGGCAGATCAGAAAAATGTAACTTGATCACTTCAGATCAGAAAAATCTAACCTGATCACTTGATTAACGGCAGAACATGTGAAAAACTAATATTATGAGCATTGGATGCAGTTCAGTGCAGATTATTTGATAAGTGTGTGTGAATGCGGAATATAATAGAGAAATAAATTATTTTGTTTAGGAAAATGTTCTGAAAAACAATGTGTAGGCTGTGTTAATGAATAATATTGGGTTATTATTGAAAAGACTAACTTTTGTAGTTAAATTCCGATTTGAATATTAGTTAAGATGTATTGTATGACCATTGGTTGTCCACGAATGACAATAATAAAATTTCCTAATGAAATCATTTGTTTTATTATTTATTACTTACTAGCGCTGACCCGGCAACACTTCGCTATTTATATAAATAAAACCAATATATATCTTGTAGAGTAAAAAGTCTTCACAATAACACACTGAGTTTTATTTATTATATTATATATAGATAGATAGATATGTACAATTTTACATAATGTATATTCATGTATTTATTAATTATCATATTTTAAGTAAATAAGGCTGCAGTCATCTCAGGAGCTGGGAAAACTCTGACATGAAGATTAGAAGCAAATTAAGGATATATAAAACTCGTGTGCGATCCATTATCACATATTGGATCAAATGTAGGG
This sequence comes from Lepidostoma basale, assembly GCA_022606425.2. Lineage (NCBI taxonomy): Eukaryota > Metazoa > Arthropoda > Insecta > Trichoptera > Lepidostomatidae > Lepidostoma > Lepidostoma basale. Next base: position 5,118,978 of record JAHDVF020000211.1, read on the forward strand.
CTAACAACACAATTACAAAAAACACACTCAGTAGCATATCTGGTAGGATACAAGAATAATGGAAATATTCAAGGTTGAAGGATGTCTTTAGGATTGGGAGGCTATGGAGAAAACATTGGTTTGCACACAAGAGAAGAATGGATTCATCTAGATTCCCTCTCATTGTGTTGCACGGCCAATTCTAAGGTAGACAACCCCTGGGTAGACCACCAAAAAGATGGATTGACAGCTGGGAGTTAACTTTGCATGCGGCTAATCTGTCTTAAGAAACAGTCAGTTCAATCTCCTCTTCTTATATTGTTGCTTAACATTCCCTCGTTCAAAGATCTACATACCACAATCTTTTCCCAGATCCATACATACACAAGGACTAGTACTCGTATATATAAGTACACAGAAGAAGATCTCTTAACTTTAGACAGATGTACTATAGACAGGTTTTTGTTTTGCAATGAATACAAATACACAATATACTCGTATACTAAATTCACTTATATGAGAGGTGTATTTGTACAATAACTCGATATTTTTATTAAATCTATGATAAATGGAGCTGAGGTTTGTATGAAAATAATTTCAGGCTGAATGACATACTTCTGCAAGGGTTTTGCACTTTGATCAGAATAATTTGCAATATAGATTAAAAATATAATTACGTTATTGATTAATTAATACTAATGAAAATAATGAAAATAAAACGATTTTTTTCCAATTATTTTTTTTTTTCATTATTTACAATGGAATTCTACAGTTAGATTTCAAATAACAACATTAATGTCTTTATATTTTATGGGAATGACATGTTTCGCTTTTCTAATGCATTATCAATTATTATATTATAAAATGTTGTGTTATTTATTAGGCATGATTAACATTAATAATGTCTTAGCAAAGTGAAACATGTCATTCCCATAAAATATAAGAAAACCTCTAGAAAACAGACGTTTTCATTCGTATTAGTTAAGGAATTTTACATCATTATTCAAGAAATAATAAATACGATATTGATTATTTCATGTTCAAATTTTTATTAAATTTAATACAACATTAAATAATGAAAACGTCCGTTTTCTAAAAGTTTTATTTTATTTTAATGCGATGACATGTTTCGACTTTAATAAAATACAATACAATTTCTAGAAAACTGACTTTTACATTTTCAATAATTGTGTAACTTATATACGTATGAAATAATTTAAAAAATTTATGTTGTATTGTTTTTTTGATGTATTTTGAATTGCTTTCAAGCCTTGCTGTATTTTATATATTTATTTCTTTATAATTGCATTTACCCATAATTGCACCCATTTAGAAAAAAAAACGAATATTAATAATACAAATCTCTTGAAAATCTACAGAAGAGTTGTTTCATCTAAACTTGTAAATTGCATATTGTAAAGAAATGATATAAAATACCGGTATCTGGGTTCGGTCGACTAATTTCCGTTAAGTTCACTTTTCCACATGCTGTGGATTGCAATTTTCGTGCGAGGAATTCTGATATTACGCCATATTCTTCCGAATCGGAAAGAGTCGAATTACAGAACGGGATCTCGCTCCACCTCGTTGATTAAAGTAGAACCATTGTCCGCTCGGCGATGTTGGAGAATGGTGCAGTGATTCGCAGCTTTAGGAGGTACACAAACCAGGGCGATGATTGACCTCCACTGGCTAAAACCAGGGCCGCACTCAGGCCATGGCCGGTTTGATTACTTGATCCGTTATAAAAAAAAAATGTTTCGCTTAGAAAGTGGTTCAGGTGCAAACTTTATTTATTTGTTTTGTTGAAATACTAATAATCTATTGTACAATAGTAGTATACTCGTATAATAAAAACATATAGGTATATCAGATTAGACACTTCTATTAGATGTGTACACCAAGTTCATAATACTGGCAGTGCGATTGTTATGCACCACCCTTAAGTGTAAGTAACTATAGAGAAACATACACAAAATGTAAAGTAAAATAAGGTAATATCAAAAGGTAAAGAAATACACAAATGAGGTAATATCAAGGAATATAGACACCTATATAAAATGACCGGGAAAACCTCTACCCGGCGGTGGGGGCTGCGGAGAACAGAGAGGATTGAAGGTGTTTTGTTTTAGCCACGGGCAGTTCCGTAGATAGATCGCGACCCTCAGTAATGAGGAAACGAAGAAATAAGAAGAAGAATAAATATCTTATTCTTCAAGTGCCCTGCTGGGTGCCCCCAACGTTGGCGATCACCTCGGCGAACCTGTACCTGACCTGTACCTGACCTGAGCCGCTCGGAATAGCTCCGCTACACTTCGGATGCCGGTCCACTCCCCCACGTTTCGCAGCCAGGACATCTGTCTCCTACCGGGACCTCCGCGTCCCTCAATTTTCCCCTCCAATATCAGTTGAAGAAGGTGGTACTTTTACCCACGTACTACACGACCCAGTTGTGAAATCTTCCGAACCTTGATAATTGACAACAGCTCCCTGTCAACTCTAGCTCGCCTCAGGACTTCGGTATTGGTAACCATGTCTGTCCAGGGAATTCTGAGCATTCGGCGATAGAGCCACATTTTAAATGCTTCCAGGCTGTTCATTGAGGTAACTTTTAAGGTCCACGTTTCACATCCATACAATAAAACAGACCACACATAGCATTTGATCATTCTCTGGCGGAGTTTCAAATTTATGCTATCATTGCAGAAGAGTGATTTCATTTTATTAAATGTAGCTCTTGGTGCCTCAATTTTGCATTTTATCTGTACAGAGGTCAAGAGATTGCGTTAGTATAATAATAAATATAATAGTAACAAACCAAGTAATTCAATTTCATAGTTAATTATACGAGTACATAAAAATACAAGGTGTTCTTGTGCCGACCCTTATGTATGGAAGTGAAGCATGGAACTGGCAAAAGAAGGATGAAAGTAGAATAAATGCAGTAGAAATGAGATCTCTAAGACGAATGTGTAGCAAATCTGTATATGATAGAGTGACAAATGCAAGTATAAGAAGTGAATGTGGTGCGAATGAAAGTGTTATGAACAAAACAAGGAAAGGGTCATTAAGATGGTTTGGACACATGGAAAGAATGAGTGAAGACAGAATGGTAAAGAAGGTATATGTAAACGGCGTGAACGGAGCTAGAAATAGAGGAAGGCCGAGGAAAACGTGGCACGATCAAATCAATCAAATATTGAATGTCGGTCACGTGAGGAGTCGGAAAAATCGACGTGCGTGCATGACAAGATGTATGAATGTAGAGGAAGCGAGAGACGTATGTCAGGACAGAACAGTGTGGCGTTCCATTCTTTCTGCCTACCCCTCCTGGGAGACGGCGTGATGGTAAGTTAGTTAGTTAGTTAGTCATAAAAATACAATCTAGCCGTAAGAGTGTTGGCTCGAATCAAATTTATTCGAGTGTTGTGTTTTCACTCCATCGAGTCCGTTACTCGGGCAGCTGTTTCAAATGCCGAATCCCCGATCCGGGCCTTGCGACGAAGAGGTGGTAGATCGTGGTGGAAGGTGGTGATGGTTGCTGTAGGTGCCATGAACTCAGTTTGGCAGTAACGTCAGTGGCAGTGGCAGTGAGTGCAAGCGCGACAGAACGAGGGGATCCGAGATAAGGTTAGTCCCATGCTTTCACTCTCGCCGGCAATCGCCTCCGAATTACTTATTTGCGGCACGCGTAAGGAGGTACCTGCCCGGGATATTTTTACACGCATCAGTAGGCACTTTCGGTTAATGTGTACACGTGAATTTTTTATATCGGTCATTAAATAAATAGAAATTAAATTGTTATACAAGAATGTTGTTTAATAATTATTTTGGCTAATTTCTATGTACCGACTTAAAAAATAAAATTTGTTGCTTGAAATTTCATGGTAGAAGTTCATAAAAAAAACTAACTAACTAACCATCACGCCATTTCCCCGGAGGGGTAGGCAGAGAGGATGGATCGCCACAATGCTCTGCCCTGGCATACCTCTCGGGCTTCCTCTACATTCATACATCGTACCATGCACGCACGTCGATTATTCCGACTTCGAATGTGGCCGCCTTTTAGTAATTGATTAATTTGGTCATACCATGTTTTCGTCGGTCGTCCTCGGCTTCTTTTTCCACTCACGCTGCTTGTGTACAACTTTTTAACCATTCTTCTCTCATCCATTCGTTCCACATGTTCAAACCATCTCAAGGATCCTTTGTATATATTCATTGTAAATACATATAAATAAACTCATTGAACGCTAAGGTATTAACACTGTGGAATTCCATAGTATAAACTTAGGAAATTAAAAAACTTCGTGTAATCCAATATTTAACATTTTTTTTTTTAAATATTAAAAAATATTTTATAAAAAATCTGAGATGGCTAACCATTGTATTGAATTTGACCATAGTTTCGATAAAAATGACACAAAAATTCTTCACACAGTTAACAATAGCAATAAATTAAACAAACTTGAAAATTTTGAAATCCTCAAGTCGGTGAAATTGGGTGAAAACATAATTAATAATCAGATTCCTCCTTTTACTCCTTTCTCCTTAAATACTTTGTCTACATTTAATCTCCCAAGCTCCCATTCCCAATCAAATGCAAATTAATCATTTATTAATTTCTATATAAATTATGTATTTTCAAATATACTCGTATGTTTTTTCTATATTACATTTATTATTATTTTTATATTATCATCATGTATTATTATTATTTAATAGTATTTATTAGTTTTTACTGTTAAAAAATAATTGTTAGTACCTACTTACAAATAGCACAGGTTAATTTTTAAATTTTAATTATTGTATCGAATTTTAAATGCGTTTTTTATTTGTCTTTCTTTGTTTAGTTTTATTACATTTTTACACCTGAAGATGGAGGTATCCTCCGAAACTTGTCGTGTTTTTTTTAAATATTTTTTATTAAATAGTGGATTAAACCAAGTTTTCCAATTTCCTAAGTTTATACATATAAATAAAACTTATTTATTTTATTTTATTTTCTAATCAATTTGAAAGAACTGTGATTTTAACATATTTGGTGCGAAAAATGTAGTTCAAATCTGTATCGTGTTTGAAAAATTTACTTTATGTGTTTGCTATGATTAATTAATAAAAATCTTAGACGGTGGCAATACAAATAATAGCAATAACAACATGTTGATACAGTTAGAAAATGAATAAAAATATATTATTTATAATTCAACTTAGTGTAGATATTTATAAGGAACTTAATAAATTTGATCATAGCTATTCTAATTTCCATAGTATAGTGATAATAATGTTATCGCTAAATCTGTGGCCGAGTGGTAAGTTTTTTGACTACCGTACCGAAAGTCCTGGGTTCGATTCCCGGCGATGGCAGTGTGATTATCACACTGTTTTGGCCTAGAGAAGAATTCACTTGACAATAAAATGGCGATTGATAGCTACCTATCACATGTCTTGAGAATAAATATGATAGCTATACCCTTTACATCGATTTGGCTCGCGCTGTAATTTCAATTTGCATTCCTATATAATAAATTAAAACTGCTAGAAAACAGACGCTTTCATTCGTATAAATTCTGTACTATTGAATTAAACATTTTCGTCCTAAAAACAAACACTCTGCCACAAAGGTCGTCGATTGAGCGACGGTCGTCATTTTCATGTTAAGAGATGTTTTTTGTATTAAAATAGATAAAATTTTGTGTAGGTATCGCAATTTGATTTAGAAAATTTTCTATTATTTCACATTTATAACAGAAAAAATAAAAGAATAATAATAACCTATTTGAATGGGGTAAGTGTGTAAAACGTGTTTTAATTGGTAAAAAAATAAATTATAGAATTATCATGTGTTTTGGCCAAAATTATATCAAACAATTATGACAAGATTGTATTACCTTGTCTCACGCACACTTGTCGATTATTCCGATATCCGACGTTATCGTGTCTAGCCTTAAATACTAATATGCTTTATTTATGTCATGTCCTCGCATTTGTTAGATTTCTTATTTGTTTCTCGTTAGCCATATTAATTTATGTATTTTTGAGTACACTATTCAACACGATAACCAAACATATCAACTTTATTTTACCTGTATAAAAAAACTTAATTGAGTATTTGAAATATTCATCCATTTATTTGCAAACTTTACTTGTTCCGTTTACATCGTTAACATATATTTTCTTATAATTATAATAATATTTGTAATTGAAATTTCTTGGTAGAAGTTCATTTCAAATAATGAAAACAAAAAAACACAAAACACAAAATTTATTTTCTATTATATATTGTGTGTTACCACTTGTGTTTAACGTCGACCGGTTTCGGCAGCTTGCTGCTAGAATATGGCAGCAAGCTGCCGAAACCGGTCGACGTCACACAAGTGGAAGCACACTAAATACATATAGGTATATGTAATAATAAATATTTTTTGTATTTTTTGTTTGTTTTCATTGCATATTTTCCTTTCAAACTTCTTGGCAGAAGTTCATTTTAAATAATGAAAACAAAAAAAATATTGATACAAAATTTCTTTATTATTATATATTAAGTGTTCTACCATATGCGTTTTTAACGCGCGTTTTGCGTGGTTTCGGCAGCTTGCTGCTAGAAGATGGCAGCTAGCTGCCGAAACCGGTCGACGTCACACAAGTGGAAGCACACTAAATACATATATAATAATAAAGAAATTTTGTATTTTTTTTTGTTTTCATTGTATATTTTCTTTACCTTTCTACCTTAATTAATTTTTCCATGTGTCCAAACCACCTTAATGACCCTTTAATTACATTCGTACTGCATTCACTTCTTGTATATGCAATACAATACAACAACAACCATCATGCCGTTTTTCTGAAATAGTAGGGAGAGAGATTGGATCGCCACACTTCTCTATCCTGACACACCTCTTTAGCTTCCTCCACATCCATACAACGAGTTATACACGCACTTCTAACATGGCTGACCTTTAAATTTCATGGTAGAAGTGATCCTTTCATAATTTTGTTCATAATACTTTCATCCGCTCTCCATTCCTTCCTGATATCATCATTTGAAAATCTATCATACATCGTTTTACTATACATGCGTCTAAGGGATCTCATCTCTACTGCATTTATTCTGCTCTCATCCTTCTTCTGCCAGTTCCATGCTTCGCTTCCAAACACATTGTGAACGGTCATTTTTGATTTCATTGATAAATTATTTTTTCTAATAACATTTTTTAAGCTCCATTCATACGCGCACTATTCCATCTTTTGATGTCACTGTCCATTTGGTCATCCGTTGTGAACATGCTGCCTAAATACACAATTTCAGTAAGCTGCAATAGGTTCGTTTATCTTTATGTTACAAATTGTCATTTCCTCTTCCCTTTCAAAAACCATCACCTCTGACTTTCCAACATTAACAATTAAAATAATGTAATAAATTTATAAAAAAAACTTATTCAATGTTCGCCACACTTTGTGCTGTAGATGTTTTATATTTTTCTTTTTTATATACTTTGTATACAAAACTACATTTCATTTCTTTTAAATTAAATATCAGACATGTTTCGGACAGCCCGGTCACTCCTCAGTGATTTCATAAAGACATTAAAAATATTATAAAATTGTTTATAAATATGATCAGTTTTGACAAGATACAAAATATATAAAAAAGAAAAAGAAAAAATTATAAAAAACCTTTAAAATGCGTTTTTCGTTGATATCCACTAATGTTTGTGCCTTTGACCGGTTTCGGCAGCTCGCTGCCATCTTCTAGGTTGGCTGCCACCAGAACATGAACCGGTAGAATAGAAAACAGTTGAAGGCACAAACATTAGTGGATTTTAACTAAATAAACATTTTATTAAGATTTTTTACATTTTTATTTTTATACCTAAAAAAAGTAGAAATCAAAGAGAGGTGAGGTCCCTTAGACGTATGTATTTGCAATAGGACGACACACGACAGAATTTCAAATGCTGATATAAGAAAGGAATGTAGAGCGGAATAAGGTATTCTGAACAAATTTATGAAAGCATCGCTGCGTTGGTTCGGAGATATGGAGCGCATGGATGGAGAAAGAATTGTTAAGAAAGTATACGTTAACGATTAAAATAAAGTACGGAGTCGAGGTAGACCGAGAAAAACATGGCATGACCAAATTAATAAAATTTTAAAGGTTGGTCATGAAAGAAGTCGAAAGAATCAACATGCGTGTATGACTCGTTTTATGAATGTGGAGAAAGCTAGAGATTGTGTCAGGGTAGAGGGATGGGAGGCGAGCCTAGTGATTGTATGATGTATACGAAGGGGCGCCGCTGCGTCCTATAACAGCTTCGGGTTAGCGACGGGTAACCTTCTATGAACTTCTACCATGAAATTTCAAATTATAACATTATCTTTTATTCATCATTAAATCGTTTACGTCATTACGTATAATAGATTCATTTAATTTTATGGGTAGGTATGTCAATTGTGTTCCTCAATCGAGGGTCGTGTGTGAATGTAAACGAATTATTAAAAGTATATTGAAATGTTTCTCAAGGTTTATTCTTATATCGGCAATTTGAGCATCAATTTGTAGTGATATAATCCATTACATTACTTAGTAAAGAGTTTTTCAACAATATGTACTTTGATCTTTAAGGTTACAAACATTTATGTGCTGGATTACCCAATATATTTGGTTTGTTGGTCTACACCAGCGTATTTCACCAATGGTTCACGTTTCATACCAGCATTGTTTCATAATTTTTATACGGCATTTTAACATTATAGAAATGTTAGTGTCGTGCTGTGGTTTTTCAAATCATATTTGCATTGCAAAAATACTATTTCATTTTTGCATTTGGTGCCATGCAACCTGCTCGGATATCTAGTTGTTATTATTATCATTTTGCTGAATAGCTTTTTAACATCATCACAACGCGAACCAAATCAACAGCTTGAACGAGCTTCTACATCCAGAGATCTCGGTGTTCTGTTCGATGCTCAATTATCGTTCAATCTTCACATAGTTGCTCTACGAGTATGTAATAGTTCCATTAAAATGCTTGGATTTGTTTTTAGGAATGCCAAGATATTTTCGAACACTCAGGTACTTCGGGTGTTGTATAATTCCCTGGTAAGAAGTCGGCTGGAATAAAGTTCCGTTATTTGGTCACCGCCTGGGATCCGATATTCTCTGACGGTGGAGCGAGTGCAGAAAAAAATTCTGCGCTTTCTTTACCTCAGGGAGCGCGGTTATTACCCGTGGCTCTTTCCGACTGAATTCTTGCTAGGTATGCTAAGCTACCAATCATTGGAGAGAAGGAGGAATATCCACTTTCGAGCTCACTTCTTTCAGCTAATTGGCGACCGTATACAAAACTCAGTGATGTAGGTCTATTTGTCCCTGATAATTACCTTCGTCAAAGACAGCACAGATTGTTTTATTTGCGACGCTGCAGAACCAACCTCCCAATGGTTATGCCAGTGGGTAGGGAAATCTTATTGCTTAATCGGATCGCCTCGGAGGTCGACATACGTGATAGTGTGAGTTGCCTCAGGGATGCAATATCAATGTTATGATTCTTTCTAATTCTTAATCTTAATTTTTTTCTGCTTCACTTATAAATTGTTATAATGTAATTGCAAACGATCTGGAATTATATGTCTGTAATGTTTGTGATTTTTGTTAAAATAAATGAAATATTGATTCTCATGACATGTGATAGGTAGTTAATCTATCGCCATTTTATTGTCACGTGAATTCTACACCAGACCAAAGACAGTGTGACAATCACACTGCCATCAAAATATTGTATATTTTTTCTGATTTTTTGAATGGTTGAATTAATCCGATTTGAGTCAAATATGTTGAATTGGACTTAGATCTTCTGACATATAGAGGTTCAGCTCTGTTGGCTATTCCTCTTACGTCTGTTATCTGAAAATATGATTTAGATTGTGTACTAGTGAAAATACAAAGTATGGGAATTTATTTATGAAAATGGTCAGCTTATGTAACAACGAAAACGTATCTTATGTGCATATTTCAAATAAGAAATGCTTTAGTCTCAAAACAATGGCTATTGTTCAACCAATAGTAAAAATATTACATTGGCGTTTACACTTTCTTTATAAACTGAACTATCTATTAGCAGTAAATACTTTTAGGCATTACGTATCTTCAGACTTACAAAATATATTACAGGAGCTGTATTCTTTTAATAATTATACATATTACGTGAGAGAAATGAATATTTTAGTTTAAACTAATTAACTAACTAACTAACGGACCGCCACTCTGTTCTCTCGCTTCCTCTAGATTAATACATCGTGACATGCACGCACGTCGATTTCTCCTACTCCTCACGTGATCGACATTTAATATTTGATTGATTTGATCGTTTACATATACCTTCTTTACCATTCTGTCTTCAATCAATCTTTCCACGTGTCCAATCCATCGTAACGACCCTTTCGTTATTTTCTTCATAACACTTTCATTCGCACCGCATTCACTTCTTATATTTGCATTTGACACTTTTCATATACCTACCTACAGTTTTATCACACATTCGTCTTAGAGATCTAATTTATACTGCATTTGTTATAGTTTAGCTTTGTTTACAATACTACGCATTCAAGTCTTGTATTATGTATTCGACATCCAATTACTCATCTTAAAACTATTCTATTATTTAAATATGATTTACGGTTAAAAGACTATGACCCTCAACGCAAAAGGTGTCTATAAATTAAAATCCACACAACAATCAACGACAGACTGATAACATTATCAGAATAGCTGGGAAGACCTAGATGCGAAAGAGACAAAACAGGGAGAGTGAAGAAAACTGGAAGAAGCCTATATCCAGCAGTGGAGGGAAGAAGGCTGAATAATAATAATAAAATGATATGCATTGTATAGTCTTCTACATGCAGTACACAGCAAATAGAGCTCTGTTTGTGAATCTTCCTCGCCAACCATCCAGAGGAACCCAACAGTCAATACAGACGATGAGTTGGGATAACGCCAGGAAGAAAAAGACGATAGTCTTCTTATTCTTCTTCTTCTCTTTTTAGATCAATGTTCTGTTCCTGTAATCAGGAGCAGGCGACAGGAATTCTCTCTTTAGATGTTGACTCACAGCTATCCTTCCATCTCTTTGGCGGTCTTTCTTTAGGATTTGTCTGTAAATTGTCTGCTTTACGCGGACGATGGCGTTCTCGTTGCGGATAGTGCGGACGAATTTCAAGTCTTTGAATATCGTTGGAGTCTCCATATTCATGGTGGTTACCATAATTATAACCACCCTGAAGTTGGAGACTGAAACTGTCCAGGAAGACGTACATGGGTTTTCCCAGGATCCCACAAAACAATAATAATATATCTCTCATGATACTCTCACAAATAAAATCACAATCATATGTCCGTTAGCATTTGTACAATATATTCAATATACTCGTATAGGTATAATATTATCTAATCGAACATTTATAAACGAAGTATTCCGAAATAATTTTAGGGTAATTTATTTTTAAACACCGTGCAATTAGTATTAGGAAGTGTATAAAATTTACAATATATACATAAAAATTAGTAGTCAAACCTATACCCGGCGTTGTCCTCATTATCAAATTCCTAGTTTTTGTTGAATCGTGATGAAAACGGGAAATGTTTTTAGGTGCTGCGTTTTTAGATGAAATACCTTTTTAAATTTACTTTGCGTAACAGAAATATCATTAGACTTTTTGCGATCGTAATGAATTCCTCTTAATATTATCGCGAAGATATCGACATTTTTTTTGTCTGTTATGCAAGAGAATATTTTCTTAAATGTCTATGCCCTTCGTAATGCCAGTTTTTTTCATTACACAACATGGAATATGATTTTTTGTTTTAAATTATATGTTGTTATACGAGTAAATATCATCATTGGAATAATTGTAATATTAGATTATTACCAGATTTTTACCGAATATAAAAGGATAGGGGAGATGTAGGCAATGGGAGTCAGCTGGCAATGGCTGTCACCCCTTTAATTTGAAAACAATACGCGTGATGGCGATTTCAGTGACGTCATACGCTAGCTGTGTGCCGGTAACACCCGCGGTAGACAGCGCTCTCAGTTCGCACCACGTGCTAGAGAGTGGTAGACGTAAGAAGTTTTCGCGCCCTTCTGACCAAATTTTTCGAGTGGACAAATCCTTATAATATTACTCAAGTGTGCTTCACACTTTTAAAATTGTGATTTAATCAACGTAAGTTACATTCGATAAGTAATTCAAAACGCAATATTAAATTATTAAAGATTATGTTCTTATTAAGACATTCTTCTTCTTCCTCTGTCTTGATCTGTCTACTGTTGAATATAGGCCTTTTCCAAACGTTTCTCCACTCCTTCCTTCGCTCGCCTTTCTCAACCACTGTTTGCCAGATATTGAGGTTACATCTTCGGCCCATCTCTTCCTGTGGTCTTTCGACACATCTTTTGTTTTCCCATGGTCTCTATTTCAGTAAATCAATTTTAATTGCTATATTTAAATGTTAGTATTCGATAATGCCCAAGCAGATGAGAAATAAAACATTTAAAAAGTAAAGTTTTAAGTAGTCCATTGTTTTGGCCTAAACACTATGATACTTCCGCATTATTACTGTTAAAATTTAAAACACTGTTATAATATCACAATGTCTTTTTATTCATTTAGAGTGTGTACATGATGTTGAACGTTGATGCCAACATCGGTTGGCGAAACAGCTGTCGCGACACTCTCAGTGAATAAAAAGAAATTGTGGTATTATGACAGTGTTTTAAATTTTAACAGTAATAAAGTTTTGAGTACCCTTTTAGGAGATGATTGATCGTTTCTGGGCTTGTTCTAGGTAATTTTCTTTGCCCTTTGATGAATTATATAGATGAAATTCATTTGATTATTTCTTGTTTCGTTTACATAGTTAACATGCTTTCTTTACTATTATCTTAATGACTTCATAATTATCTTCGACAAAGGGGCCATAGATTGTTTTATCTCCCACGATGCAGAACCGACATGCCAATGGTTAAGCCGGTAGGTAGAGCAATATCTTTGCAAAATCGTATCACCTCGGAATTTGACGTATTTTGTGATAGTCTGGCTCACCTGAGGGAAGCACTGTCCTTATTATAATTGTATATTCATTTTATTAATTTGTCATGTATCTTATGTTTCTCGCTCTTTTTATTATTTTTTTATGTTTAACTTATTATTGTGTATTTCCAACTTGTATCCTTAGTGTAATGGAATATAATTCTGTAATGCTTAGGATATATTTAAATAAATAAATGAAATAAAAATGAAATGAAATAAAATTTTCATTCGCATTGCATTCACTTCTTACATTTGCATTTGATACATTATCGTATAATTTACAACCCAACCGTCTAAAATATCGCATCTCTACTGCACTTCTAATTAAATCCTTATTTAGCCAGTTCCATGCTTCACTTTCATACACAAGGGTCGGTATAAGAACACAATTTTAGCATTTTAGGATAGACTTTATTTAATAGTAGCGTCACAAAGAACGTCACGAATTTGAAAGCATGTTTTAAATTCGATCGTTTTAGATCCGATATTCAATATTTGATTCATTTCATCGTATCACGTTTTCCTCGGTCTTGCTGTATTTCTAGTTCCATTTACAATGTTAACATGAACTTTTTAAAATAATTTATAAATAGTTTCATAATTTGTTTTTATATCACCGCTAGAGCTTCGTCAGTGTTATAGAACTGTTTGGCAGTTTTCAAAAGTGTCCACATGATCACTTTTTTTGACTATCAATTAGGAACTCTAAGAAAAACAGAATAAAATGGTGTTTTTAAATTACAATATGATAGTGCTCCATTACTTACATTAACTAAGCTTCCGAAATTAAATACTCGTATTTACGATTTGATTAATATGTTTGGTAATCAATTTTATACAAAATCAAACCTCCATTTTGTTAGGTAGCTGAATTTTAATTATAATAATTAAGAAATATGTTGTAATGTAATAAATCAAAGGCCATAAACAATAGATTTTATCATCTCGCGTTTAATTCACAAGTTCTGCAATCGAAGAGTTCACATTAAAATTATTTTAAAATACATTTTACGAAATGAATTTGAAGACGTTGCGATGGGAGCGAGGTGGAAGTTGCGTAAAACGTAGTCCATGTCGTGAGAAAATCACCTCCGATCGTGGGGACATCTCTCACTCGATACGTGTTTGCGAATGTCATAATACAGTATTTACTTAACCATTTAAACGTTGGTGCTCAAACTTACAATATCGGTCTGTATAGCATAAATTATAAATACTAAACAAACAAAACAAACTAACCATCACGCCGTCTCCCGAAAGGGTAGGCTGAAATAATGGACTGCCACACTTTAATCGATGCGGCACTCCATCCTTCTCATTTCGCCCCGCGAGAGATGCGGTGCCATGGGTTGCGAACTGAACGCGGTCTCCTCGTAGATCGACGTCTTTCATATTAGTGAAAATACGTTCAGAAGGCAAATACTCTTAATTCTGGAGAGTATCCTGTCTTCCTAATGTCGAACCATCTGTCATGCGCACAATACGAGTATACTCGTATTATTTTACCTGTATTTTACCATGCCTTAAAAATTAATTTTGTAATGTCTATTGATGAAATAAACTGATTTGATTTGAATTGAACCTCATCGCCACCAATAGGCATCTCCCGCGCACACTTAGATCGTCCAACGTTCACAAAATAAATCTAAAACAAATTATATAAAATACAATGATATAAAATAAAAGAACAAAATAAAAATACACATAATGTCATTTTAGATGGTGCACTTGTCGTCGGGTGGACGATCTGGACATTTGTGTTTATTTCATTTATATTCAACGTATCCTCCGTTTTCTTGTTTTAAATAACTGTAATACTTATGCTTCTGTTATATAAATACTACAGAAGTATAAAGTATAAATACTACAGAAATTATATATTATTTAAACGAATTTATATCGAATTCTGCTATATACATGAAAAAGGCAATGTTCTTATGTGTGTGCTCTATAGGAAAAAAATATTCGTAGTCGAGATTGATGGTCTACTTCTTCTTCTTCTTCAAGTGCCCTATCGGGTCCCCCCGACGTTGGTGATCACCTCGGCGAACCTGTCCCTGTCCTGCGTCGCTCAGAACAGCTCCTCCACACTTCGGATGCCGGTCCACTCCCTCGCGTTTCGCAGTCAGGACATCTGTCTCCTACCGGGCTCTCGGCGTCCCTCAATTATCCCCTCCAATATCAGTTGGAGAAGGTGGTACCTTTCCCCACATAGTACATGACCTAGATATGAAATCTTCCGAACCTTGATAGTTGATAACAGTTCCCTGTCAACTCTAGTTCGTCTCAGGATTGATATTGGTAACCATGACTGTCCAGGGAATTCTGAGCATTCAGCGATAGAGCTCAATTTCAAATGTTTCCAGTTTGTTCATTGAGTTGACTTTTAAGGTCCACGTTTTACATCAATAAAATAAAACAAACCACACATAGCATTTGATCATTCTCTGACGGAGTTTCAAGTTTATATTATCATTGCAGAAGAGTGATTCACATTTTATTAAATGTAGCTCTTGCTGCCTCAATTCCGCGTCATTCTCAGATCTATAAGAGACTACAATTATTGTGTAAAGTCAAGTATTGGAATAAATTTGTAATTTCAGGATGACAAAAATAATTATAATTATAATATTAAAATTATATTTGAATCTATCCCGAGCAAAGCCGACTGATACTGCTATTCTATATAGAATTATGAATAGACCTCCGTCAGTTCCGCATGTCCTATATTAATTTGCAAGAGCGAAGCTGGCGAAATGGCGCCGCTACGTCCTATACGGTGTGTGGTGGGTCACCCTTTATCCTTCCGTAGCGCAAATAATCGTCCGTTTTATAAATTATTGCTGTACGCTTACTTTGAGAAACGATGTTTTAATAGCTGACTAATAAGTTCACAGAATGTTGTTGCATTACCTGTGTTAATGTGCAAATAATTTAGTCATCGGCATCAACATTATTTAATATATCACAAGTTTTATGAGTTTTATGTAACAAGAATAAATAGCGGTATTATAGTGGAGCAAGAGATGGACTGAAGGTGACAGGAGTATATAGAATTTTGTTGAATAACGACACGAAATACTGTCTATATGAATATTTCATTTTTAGCATTAACGCATTAATTCTCCATTTTTAATTGAAACGAAATTATTATATTAATATTCAACGCGTAGAAGTTGACGTGCGTTCCGAACCGTTGCCAACAGAGAAGAGAACACGGAAGGGATTTTAATCAATTTCGTGAAGCTGTAAAATATTCACGGAAGTAAAGATTTTCTACCCTTTAAAAACTTGGTTCACTAATCGTAATCATTAATAAGCTCTAATGGTGGTCTAGGGGAGAGAACGCTTGGCTCCTGATCCAGGGGACTTGGGTTCGAGCCTGGATACGACCCGATTCCTTCTTCATGATAATGAGATATTTTCTGCTCGTGTTGAAGATTTAAAATAATTTCTAATACCATTGATTTAATATAAATATTGGTTTTTAAGCAGTACACAATGGAGTTCTAGCGCCAACCCTCGTGTATGGAAGTGAAGCTTGGAGCTGGCAAAAGAAGGATGAAAGCAGGATAAACGCCGTAGAAATTAGATCACTTAGAAGAATGTGCGAAAACGTTGTATGATAGAATACCGAACGATGAAATAAGAATGAAATGTAAGGCAGATGACTGCATCATGAATAAAATTAAAAAGGATCCCTGAGATGGTTTGGACATATGGAACGAATGGATGAGAGTAGAATGGTTAAAAAGTTGTACACAAGCAGCGTGAGTGGAAAAAGAAGCCGAGGACTATCGAGGAAAACATGGCATGACTAAATTAATGAATTACTAAAAGGCGGCCACATTCGAAGTCGGACACACCCGGGTTTTGGCTATTATATTATGATTTTATATTCGCTGTTATTTTTATGCCATATCCTAATTTTTCTTCTTCATCCTCTTTGTATAGATCTTGTGATCTTTAGTCAGTGATGAAGACATCCAGCTCTCCATTTTTTTTTAGTCGTCCTGGTGGTCGACGGCCCTCTGGAGTCTCATACATCACAATCTTGGAAATCCTCGCTGGGTCCATCTTTTTACCGTATTTTACTAAAACACACATTCCCAATACTTAAATACCTGCTGTGCTTGATGCCTGAGGATGGCAAAGCATGGAGTTGGGCGCCCACAGTTGGCGCGATGATATTCGGAAGAGTGCGGGAAGTGCGTGGATGCGGATCGTTCAGGATAGAAGGGAGTTAACAATACGAGAGGAGGTCTACGTCCAGGAGTGGACGACCACAACAGTCTTAATAAAAAGAAGAGAAAAAATACCATCAGCAATGATAATATTTTTCAATTGTGTTAGGTCAGGTAGCTTCATTATATTTAGTTACATAATGTTGGTTCTTAAGTAATTACATATGTAAAATGATATCTTGGATTTAATTCTGATCAATTCGTAAGATTCGCGTAATATTTCCGTTCGGAACAGTTGTAACATTTATTTTAAAACAATATTTTAATAATATTATCACAACACTCCGAACGTTTTTACAAAGGACTTCCTTCACATCCTAACCCCACAATAAAATACCTCTCAAATTACGACCCAAACACCTCCAGCTGCCACAAGCGTCCAAAATCGATCTTCCTTCAGAGGAACACTCCGGGCCACACAAATCATGCCCCCGCATAAACCAACAACCCACCAAATCACCTTCCAACAATGTTCCCATCAGACGTAAGAGGAATAGCCACATAAACTGAACCTCTGTAAGCCAGAAGATCCAATTCCAAGTCCAAGTTATTTCATTTTAATTTAACATGTTCGGATGGTTCACATTCTTCTTCAGTTTATTTTTTAGGCTGAAGAAAGACACCAACCATCCTAAAAATTGTTTCTTTAAAAATAATTACAGTGTTGTGTAATAAAGAAGAGTATTTATAATTTATACGAATGAAGACGTCTGTTTTATAGTAGTTTTATGCTAAGGTATTATCAAATGTTTTTATAATGCTTTGTCAAAGCGAAACATATCATTCCCATAAAATATAATAAAACTCCTAGAAAATATACATTTTTTCTTCTTCTTCTACTTTTTCTTCCGTATTGTAGACCTCTGTGGTCTGTTCTCCAGAGTGTTGCTCCTCCTGTGAGGTAGATTCCCAGCTGTCCTTCCATCTTTTAGGAGGTCTTCCACGGGGACGAGTCCCATGAGGTCGATTATGCAATGCAATATAGGGGAGTCTGGTGGTGTCCATTCTTTGAACATGACCGTACTAGTCCCTTTTTCGCTGACTGCTCCATCTTATAATATCCTCAACCTCACATATCTCTCTTATTCTGGTGTTCCTCACGCGATCTGTCAGTGTCTTGCCTGCTATCGTCCTCAGTGTCTTCATTTCGGAAGTCCTTAAAACTTGTTTGGTCCTTACTGTGTCTGCCCTTGCCTTTTTTATATTCATTATTTAATAAAGAGTTTTACATAATTGTTCAAGAAAGAAAGAATAAATAATTCACACTATATAGTAAAGGCGATTATACAGAGAAGAAAAACATTAACAATAATTCGCTATGAAGGTCAATTAGAAATGTAACACTTATTTGGTTCTTGTGATCGAACATTGCGCGGTCATCGAAGACTCGGTGACATCGATTTCTTGAAAAGGGGACATGCCCAAGTAATGGTACTGGTACCTACCGGCTAACTTCACGTTTTCTACGTCCGTCACAAAGCCGTAATATTATACTACACTGGTCAAATAATAACACGATGGCAATCAATAATAAGCGCTCGAAACTAGGGCTCCTATAGGGAAAAGTTATATAAAGCAATACAATTGTAATGTTTTCTAAATTTTAAGCGATTTCGCAATTTAAGAAGAATTGGACGAAGCTGGGCAGCTTTCGGAAACATGAGTTACATCCTTAAAAACCGGAAAATACCGATCAACCTGAAACGTCTGTGAAGCCTGCATTCTGCCAAATGATACTTATGATCTTGAAACTGTTACATTGTCCAAACAAAGTGCCGAGAAACCACGAGTGACATTTCGAAATTTCACAATAGATGGCGTTACATTTTAGATTTATTAAATTCACTAAGAAATCATATAAACGCGTCATTTTAATCTATGATAATGCACTAAAATATGTGCAATATTAATATTAATTATTTAATCATTTCCACGTACAAAAACATATATAGTTATACATGAAAGTTTATTCAATCATTTCTTATTATTCAAATGCATATTTATTAATTTCCACGCACAAAAAAGGTGCATGCTAAGTTATACACGAGAGCATATTTAATAATTTCTTATTTTTCAAAATGTGTATTTATTTATTTATACATTCATCCAGTTATACAAGCAAGCTTATTTATTCATTTCCACGTACAATTTTTTTGCATATTATTATTTTATTACATGGTTATAATTGAATTAAAAGCAGATTTTTATAAATGACTAGCTGACCCGGCGAACTTCGTACCGACTCAGAATCAATAAATGTTGTGTGAACTTATTATTTGAATTAAATTCAGTTATTTTTTAAGTTAAAATAAATCCTCAAAATGAATTAAGTTCAATAAATGTGCAAAAATCAAAATGAAAAGTATTTGAATTACATTGATATGAATGTAATTCACATGACAGCAAGGGATTTGCTTTATTGAAGCGAATATCAAAATGATTCGCGTAGCATTGTTGCACTAAACTATTATATTTGCTGGATGTAATGCACTCGTATCCATTTTTTCGGATGTTTTAATAGTTATTCTGCTATTGGGGATGGAGACAAATCCAAAAAATCAAAGATCATCAAAATCGGTCCAGCCGTTCTTGAGTTAAATTAGATAATGTTACATTGGATAAATATAAAAAATTTCGAGAGTTGTAAATTATAATGTAATGTGTTTAATTATTTAAAATTGTTGACGATTATTTAAACCAAATTGTCATAGGGGATGAAACATGGGTAGCCTACGTTACACCAGAAATAAAACAATCCATGGAATAGCGACATTGAACCTCGCCCTAGAAAGTGGGGTTTAAGCAGATAAGTTCAGCCCGGAAAATCATTTATATCGTGTTTTGGGACAGGAAGGGTGTGTTGCTCGTTGATTTTTGCCTCCACTTTCTTAAAAACTAGAAAGTGTATGCAAAATAAATAAAACTCTGGTCTTTCATGTAAAAATAAAATTGTTACAAAAAGTTTATTTTATAATATCAAAACGGTACTTACCTACTTAAAAAACACTATTTCTAAAAGTTTTAGAATCCAATTTAGATTTCTTATTTCGTGGTAAAGAGAATCTTTTCTAGAATTTAAATACATTATTTTGATAGTCTTCATTAGATTGTTTTATAATAAATACATTATGAGGATATTCAAATTAAAAATATTAAGAAACTATATTGTTTGGACACCACCAGACTCCCCTATATTGCACTATATAATCAGTCTCATGGGACTCGTCCTCGTGGAAGATCTCCTAAAAGATGGAAGGACAGCTGGGAGTCTACCTCAAAGGAGGAGCAACACTCTGGAGAACAGACCATATAGATTTACAACATGGCATTTCTTTTAGGAATGCTTGGAACCAATTCTTTACAGCTTCGAAGAGATGGGCATCTCATTACCCATTTCTTTAATTAATCAGGGGATATTTCGAGAACTCGGCCGTGCTAGAGGGTGTTGAGCACAGATTGTTTTGCCACCAGAACCAATCTGCTTCTGGTGACACCGGTGGGAAGAGCAATTAGTCTTCTGAACGCGGTCTCCTCGGAGATCGACATCTTTCATATTAGTGAAGGTACGTTCAGGAGACAAATACTCTTGACTTTAGAAAGTATCTTATCTTCCTAATGTCGAACCATCTCTAATGCGTTCCTGGTACTATGTTGTATGTGTATAATATTTTACCTGTACTCAATAGATGGCTTAAACATTTTGCTGTTTGTAATGTCTTTTGAGTTAATAAGCTGATTTGATTTGATTTGACAACAAGGAAGAAGAAAAAGAAGAAGAAACTAAAAACTCCGTTTAGTGTATTTACCTAAGCGTAGATTGTCATTCAGTTGATGTAAAATAAAATCCTAGTATTATTGTTATTACCATAATTAAATCTCATTTCAATTAGCAACTAATAAACTAAGGTTATACGTTAAGTTAGTGTCTACATGTGAGTGAAAGTTTCCGATATCCAGTGTCTGGAGATGATGTAACAAAACTTTCTTACAGGAAGGTCACAGAAACGCCGAGGAACAAGAATTCACTCTGAAGTCATCGATTGAGGTAACACTAATAACCAGACCAAATTACCTATTTTATTCACGTACTTAGCATTAATTTAACATTCAACTGGTTTAAACAGATTTTTTGTTTGAAACGTGAAATTTATGATCGAAATAAAGTAAACGAATTATTTTGTATTTGTACACAAATAGATTTAACGTCAAGTTGAAACAATTATTCACTGTTTATTTTTCATTCTAATGTTTATTCAGCTTGAACGAAATCGTTTTGTGTTTGAATTTCATTATTCCACTATCAAAGTTTGAGGTTATTATGTGTCAATCATTCTTTTTCTTGTATTATGTTGTCTGATCTATTAAAAAGATGGGCCGATTAAGTTTTTGGAAGGAAATTTCTCTATGCTCAACTGTTGAAAAAACTTCTTCGTAGGATTAATTGTATCTCAATAGAGACGAAGATGCAAACTGAAAACTGAATATGGTGATCGAGGTGTTTACAAGACTTATGACCTGTCATTGGTTGGGTTAAGCGCACGCTTTATGTAATACAACATTCCCCATTCCACTTTTCTTATGACCACCATGTCTGACAAAATTTTGGAAGTTGTATAATATCCAACACCACAATTCACACGTCAGTTTCAATCTACAGACCAGCGCCATCTATGAAGATTAGGTTTAAGCATTAAGCAGAAGATAATTGTTAGCAATCCGGAGCACTCTCCGATATTACTTCTTCTTCTCAGTCGTATTCCTCATGATTGAGGGTCGTGTCCATTCTGCAAACTATTGACCATGGCACGCCATGCGCTCCTGTCACCCGTCATTCTCGAGGCTGCAGCTAATGAGAGTCTAGTCAGATTCTTGATTTGATCGGATCAGCGGCTCGGTGGTCGTCCTTGTGGTCGCCTTCCCTCCATTTTGCCCATGATGATGAGATTTCAAGGTTATCCTGATTTCTCCGGGATATGTGTCCAAAATATTTCAGCACTCTCTGAGAGCACATCCACGAGAGTCTTGCCTTGATACAGCTGGTCAACGATTGACTGGTTTGTTATTCTTGCCGTCCAGGGTATACGCAGCATTCGTCGCCAGCACCACATCTCGAAAGCATCAATTTTGGACCTCTCTGATGTTCGCATAGTCCAAGACTAATAATAAAGGAATATGGAGAAAACAAGGGTTTGAACCAGTCTCATCTTGGTCTTGTTGGAGATATTTTTGTCTTGCCATATCTTGGTGAGCTTTGTCATGGCAGTTTTAGCCATTTGAGTTCTGCGTCGAATCTCCCAATGTTACTAAAACGATAACATGCTTCTTCTTGCTAAGGCATTATAAAATAATACTTTAATAATGCCTTATATGGTAAGACATGCATGCAATAAATTGTTTAGAAAACAGATGTTTTCATATATATTAAAAAAATATATTAAACAAACATTTTGTAATGCCTAAAGAAGGCGAAATATATAACTCCTATCAAAGCATTAGTGTTTATTCTTTTTATTGATGGTTGAGGTATTTGTTTTGTAAAACTCCATTATTAATTATTTATATTAAAATGATTAGTGGAAAAAATAGTGTTGTAATTCATTAAAAAAACGTCATTATGGAATTCCACAGTTTTAACACTTTAAATTTATCAACAACAAAAAATGGAAAATGTATAACGCATAAGTTTGTTATATTGAATTATTTCTAGAATATTTGCATCGTGCATTAGTATGCATATGAAACGCGGTGAAATTAGCTTTCTGCTGTCACATACCGTATGGTGTATGGTACATAAAATTAGTAAAATATACGCACTTAAATTTTACCGCCATTTTATGAGGCAGGTAATTATCTGTATTGGGGATTGTTTTGCTACAAAGTATTTCTGGATCGTCACGGCGTCCGCTAGATTACTGCTGCGATAAGGCACATAAAGACAAGTCAATAGAAAATTATAAAATAATCCAGTATAATATTTTTCCGAGTAATGATAATCCAGCCACATTTTTGACTTTGAATTTTGATACTATTGTAAAATATTTATAACGTGTCTTAAAATAACGTTTATATTATATTATATAATATAATGGATCGATCGGTTTCGGCAGCTATGCAATTTATATTTATCTATGCACTTGTGAAAACTTGTGTTGATTTTATAACTAACTAGCTGACCCGGTGAACTCGGCGAACGACGTTGTGTTTACTTATTAGCTCCATAATTATTTTATTATTATTTTTTTCGTGATTTTTTCCAACGTTTTAATAGTTATTCTGCTATTCGGGACGGAGACAGATTCAACAAATCAAAGATCATCAAAATTGGTCCAGCCGTTTTTGAGTTATAAATGGTGTAACTAACACGACTTTGTTTTATAAATGAAATATGCACGACTTTGTTATAGAAAATGATCGAAGCAACATTTCGGCGCGGATGTGACCATGATGTCACGTGATATTATAATACTCGTATATTACTTTTTTTATTTATCTTCATTTTATTTTTTATTTCCAGTTTTATAAGTCTTTTAACTCTTAAATATTATGTATACCTTATTTTGTCTTAGTTTAACTTCAATCTTGTTTCACACTATTATTTGTTAATTGTTAACTATTATTTTATATTTGTGGTAGCATGTAATTGGCCTTATTTTAATTATTCTAAATGTTTCTTCTATATATATATGTTATTGATATCGCTGTATGTTACCCTTAATAAATAAATAAATAAATATTTATAGATTGAAATATTAAAATGCGGCAATAAGGTAAAGTAAGGTAAGTTATTAACTAACTAATTGCGAAGCTAATGAATTATAATATTCCATTTTTGAATAAATATAACTGCACTTAGTATTATTCTGTTTGAAATGTTCCTGTTATCTTGCTATCTCTCCTCTCCTCAATCCTAATGACACCCCCTCTACCTTAAATCATAACTCCATCATTTTTAGTATATAATATAAGTGATCACTCTATTTTATTTTATTGTTAAAAATTTGTACTGAGACCAGAAATTGGCAGCGAGCTGCCAAAACCGGTCAAAGACACAAACATCAGTGGATTTTAACTAAATATATATTTTTATATTTTTTTTTATTTTCATTATTTTTAATCTATACATTTAAATTTGGAATATTATATTTTTCTTCTACGAGTATATTCGCTTTGTGTTGATGATTCATGTTTGAATAAATTTAACTAAACTTCGTATTTTTACATTTTTCAAAGACATGTTTCGGATACGACATAGTCTTTTTCAATATACACAATTTTAATAATAAAATAAAATAGGGTGATAACTTATATGCTAAAAAGGGTGGAGTTGTGTTTAAAGGTGGAGGGGGTATAATTAGGATTGAAGGGAGGGAGAGATAACAGGAACATTTCAAACATAAGAATACTAAATGCAGTTATATTTATTCAAAAATGGAATATAAAAATTCATTTACTTAACAGTCAGTAAGTTATTAACTTACTCCACTTCACTTTATTGTTTTTAATCGGTTATTATATAAATACAAGTTTTCACAAATTCATAGATAAATATAAATTGCGAAATCGAACACCATTTCGCAATTTTAAAAACAAGATTAGCATAATTTCAATATTTATTTTCGCTGATAGTCACACCACGTATTGCAATAAAATTTGTGAAAATTTTATGTTTATTAGATAAAAATATTATACTCGTTAAGCAAATGCATAAAATAAGGTGTTCTGAAATCAATTGTTTTAAATATGTTACTATCTAACTACAATAATTAACCATTACGCCGTCTCCCCGTGGTTGTATGCAGAAATAATGGACCGCCACACTGTTCTTTCTTGACATATTTTTTTCGCCTCCTCAACATTCATATATCGTGTCATGCACGCTCGTCGATTTCTTCGACTTCTCACGTGGCCAACATTCAATATTTGATTTATTTGATCGTGCCAGGTTTTCCTTGGTCTACCTTTATTCTACCTTAGGTCTACCTTAGTTCCGTTTATATCGTGTATTTTTTTTTATCATTCTTTCTTCATTAATTCTTTTGATATGTCCATACCAACTTCAATATTTTGTTCATATCACTTTCATTTGCACTGAATTCACTTCTTATATTTTCATTCGACACCCTGTCATACACAGATTTTCTACACATTCGTCTAATATATCTAATTTTTACTGCATTTAGTCTACATTTATTCTTCTTTTGCCAGTTCCTTGCTTCGCTTCCATACATAAGGGTCGGTACAAGAACACTATCGTGCACTGCCATTTAAACTTTTTGGATAGGATTTTGTTTGCGATGACAACTTTAAGTGTACCATTCACTTTGTTGCATGCCCCAAACCTTCTTTCAATATCCCTCTCCACTCGCCCATCCTTTGTTAATTAATATACTACCTAAATATACAGTTACATTCGTTAACATATACTTTCTCAATTCGCTATTTTCATGTGTTCAAACCACCATAATGATCTTTTCATTATTTTGTTCATGACACTTTCATTCGTGAAATTCACAAAATACGCGAATTTTTTAATATAATTGAATACTATTCTGTTTATTTTTAAACAACTAGTACTAGTTTATATTATTGTATAACTTTGTGGTCACACATTACAAATCATTGCAAAAATAAACATTGCACAATATTTATTTTTAAACAAAATCATGAAATGCCTGTTTTCTGGTTACTATTGGGTTAATGCAAAAGTTTTGACGTTTTTTTAAAAAAATAAAACTTTTCCTGGTTAATCAGTACTTCAAGTTCAATATTTATTTTAATTCTCTTAGTCCCATCCTCCAGTTTGGGTCCAAAATTGTTTCTCATAATCTTCCTCTCAAAAAATGCCAATCTGTCTTCCTCTCTCTGCGTTAAAGACCATGTCTCACAGCCGTAGGTGATTAACTGTCTTATAATATAATAGTTTAATGTATCAGTACTTATTTATGACTATATTAAAGTAAATTTAATGTGCATAGGTACACAGTTACGCATACTGACGTAATAGTTCTTTGGTCTTTGTGCTTTTTGAATATGTAACTATGGACTTATTATACGTAAAATTCATCTTGTCCTACAATACTGTAAAATGATGTAACATGATGTATAATGGTGTGTATTGGAAAACTGTGATTAGCATAGTTAATATTTGGAGTCAGGGCCGGTTATACCGCTGATATAATAAGCCAAGAATAACATGGGCGCCGATAACAACTACATAAAGTGGCCAAGCGAATTTTCAAATGAAAATCTATTAACTCACTAATTATATAATTTTGCATCCACTGTTTGCATTTCTAGATATAAGTTTATTACACGAAGAATGTATTTCTTTTTTAAAAGAATAAATTAGATTATTAATTTTGCGCTTTCAATTTATAAGTTAAGTAATATAAATTAACTATACGAAATACTTCTATAAAACCAGGCTATTTTTTTTCACTTATCAATTGACACATTCAATCATAGAATAAATGTTTGTACAGCTAAAAGATTTCTTTAAATATTAGAACTTAAAATGCAGTAAAAATAATGTCTACAAAACACATTAATTAACTAACTAACCATCACGCCGTCTCTCTAAAAGGATAGGCAGAAATAATGGACTGCCACACTTTAACTGATGCACTCCATCCTTCTGTTTTCGCCCCCAAATATTACAAAAATTACAAAATACATAAAAGTACAAATTAAAGGATATATAAAATAAGAAGAAGATTTACATCACAAATACAAAAACAATAAATAATTAAAATTTCCATCATTTTTAAACACTAGTATAAAATTATAGAAACAAAATTTACATTTGTGTGTGACTCCATTTTGAAAGTGTTCTTAAGTATAATTTTATATGGCGTCATAAAATATTTCACACTTCTAACTACTGTAGTATTAATTATATAATGTTTATTTAGTTATGATTGTGTAATTATTGTACTTATAATATTAACCATTTATGGAGTATCTAAAACAAAAACACGAGAATGCCGTATCAAAGATTGCTTAATTAATAACCCGAAACAAACTCTCGACTAATTACGTATTTTTGACCTTCGTGATATTGATAATGATGAGGAAAATGTATTTTTATTTTACACCGTGCGCCAAACGTTGGAGGGCCGGAACTGCGTAGTTCTTAACCTACAATAGAACATTAGAATATAACTAATTTATGCAAGATACTGCAATAACCGTTCACAGTTTCTTGACTCCTGGTATCACTCCACCTTGTAAAACTAAAAATAAACCTCCTAGTAAATAACCTAAAAACTATATTTTGTTCTTAGATTTATAATTATCCGGTCTGAGAGTCTTACATGTAGCATGGCTCTTTCGTGTTTCCTCTGTGCTACACGGAGTCTCCTTATGGTCGACTTGGTGAGGGTTAGCTTTTCTGCTCCATATGTCAGTACTAGAAGTACGCATTGGTCATACATTTTACGTTTCAGAAATGAAACACAGAATTTATAATTAAGTAGAAGAAAAAAACGACCAAGATTAGGATTCGGTACTCTTGGGATAAAGTACGGCTCGCCGGCTTTTGCCGCAAGGGGGTTGCGTGTGGTAGCAAAATTTGTACATATATATATATATATATATATATATATATATATATATATATATATATATATATATATATATATATATATATATATATATATATATATATATATATATATATATATATATATATATATATATATATATATATATACATATATATATATATATATATATATATATATATATATATATATATATATATATATATATATATATATATATATATATAAATCACAACAGGTCGTTTGGACCCAATTACTGTATACAATTTTTATTAATTTTTAGCTATTATATTGATTCTCGTGACATGTAATAGGTAGCCAATCTATCGACATTTTATTGTCACGTGAATTCTACACCAGACCAAAGACAGTGTGACAATCGCCGGGAATCGAACCCAGGACCTTCGGCATGGAAGTCAGAGCTCGTAACCACTCTGCCACCGAAAATAGTGAGTCGTGAGTTGTGAAAAAGAGTCAACTCACTTTGCTGAGTGATCCGTTCAGCTATCCTTGAGATGATTCATTTTTCCCATCCCTACTGAGAAAACTGAGAAATCAAAACGTGTCCACAAACGTTCAAGCAATTATGGACTTTAAAAATTGGACTCAGAGTCCGATTATTAAGGTGTATATTCGCCTGTTCTACGAAAATCATATTGTTATCAATTAATTTATTAACTTTTATAGTCAATTACAGCTCGATTCGCAATAAAAGTATTACAAGAACAACCGCCGGTGTACAATTAATAAATAGTGTAAACATGACGATTAAATGTGCCGTTTTAAGGGAGTTATAGGGATACACAATAACACACATTGGCTTTTATTTCCGTTTACTTCTTCGCTTATAAAATAAAATAAAATATATAAAATTTCTAATACTTACATATCTTCTGATTTTCTTTGTTGCAATGCCAAGCTAATCTTATACCATATATCACAGAGTATTCCTAACATGGACCTTATTTTTCCTTTTTCTTTTGCCATTGTAGTGGAAGGTTTTGCCGACATGGCATCGTTTCTCTGCCTTCATAAGGGATGGTATAATATCAGCATTATGCTCTACCGCAAAAGTATTACTTGCTATTATTAGGTACAAAACTAACTAACTAACTTACTAGCCATCACGCCGTCTCTCCGAAGGGGTTTGCAGAAAGACTGGACTGCCACACTTTTCTTTCCTGACATATTTCATTAATACATCGTGTCATGCAGGCGCGTCAATTTCTCTGACTCCTCACGTGGCCGACATTCAATATTTGTTTTATTTGATCTGCCATGTTTTCCTCATACAATTTTTAACATATATTTTTTTTACCAATCTTTCTTCATTCATTCTTTCCATGTGTCTAAACCATCTTAATGGTCCTTTCATTATTTTGTTCATAACACCATCATTTGCACCGCATTCACTTCTTATATTTTCATTCGACACTCACGTCATACACAGAATATCCTCACATTCGTCTAAGAGATCTCATTTCCACTGCATTTATTCTACTTTCATCCTTTTTTGCCAGTTCCATGCTTCGCTTGCATACATAAGGGTCGGTACAAGAACACCATTATGCACTGCCATTTTAGCTTTTTTGAATGGGTTTTTGTTTACGATGACAACTTTAAGTGCACCATTCACTTTGTTACCTGCCCCAACCCTTCTTTCAATATCCCTCCATTATTAGGTACCATTTGTTATATAATGATACAACGATATCCGCATGGAGTTCTTTTAATCCAATTCCAATTAATATTAGTTAATAAACGGAAACTATAGTATTTCGTAAAATAACTTTGTCAAACCATAAAGTGAAAATCTAAATTTAAATCATTAAGCTATTGTAGTATCTACCTATATAATAATTGTATCTACGAAACAAATAAATACCGATGTGGCAACATTGTAAGATGGACGTTATAGAATAAATTTACAGTTCATTGTACGTTATAAATACGGCAAATGTATAATTAAAACATTAATATAATATGTAAACGTACATTGACGCGAAGGAGATGCTGTGGTATTTCTGTTCTGACTAATGTGACTCTAAATATATACATATTTGTCTTAGGAAAACCAAATACTTCATCCGATAACAGAATCGCACTTTACATCATTACAGCGCGAGCCAAATCGATGTAAAGGGTATAGCTATTGATTTTTATGACATGTTAAAGGTAGCTAATCTATCTCCAAAGTGAATGGTGCACTAAAAGTTATCATCAACAAAAACTTATCCAAAAAATCTAAAATGGCAGTGCATAATGGTGTTCATGTACCGACCCTTATGTACGGAACTGACAAAAGAAGAATGAAAGTAGAATAAATGCAGTAGAAATGAGATCTCTTAGACGAATGTGTATGATAGAGTGTCGAATGAAAAATTATATAAGAAGTGAATGCGGTGCGAATGATGGTATTATGAACAAAATGTATAGGTATGTTGATGATATAGTGGTGACGAGCTCTGACTTCCATGCCGAAGGTCCTGGGTTCGATTCCCGGCGATGGCAGTGTGATTGTCACACTGTCTTTGATCTGGTGTAGAATTCACGTGACAAAAAAAATGCGACAGATTGGCTACCTATTTATCACATGTCACGAGAATCAATATAATAGCTAAAAAATAAAAATTGTGTACAGTAATTGGGTCCAAACGACCTGTTGTGTACATACAAAAAAATATATAATAATGAAAGGATCATTAAGATGGTTTGGACACATGGAAAGAATGAATGAAGAAAGAATGGTAAAAAAGTATATGTTAACGATGTAAATGGAACAGAGGAAGTCTGAGGAAAACGTGACACGATCAAATAAATCAAATATTGAATGTTGGCCACGTGAGGAGTCAGAGACATCGACGCGCGTGCATGACACGATGTATGAATGTTGAGAAATCGAGAGAAATATGTCAGGAAAGAAAAGTGTGGCAGTCCATTCTTTCTGTCGACCTCTCCGGGGATACGGCGTGATTGTTAGTTAGTTATAATATATTATGTACCTCTTTATATTACCCGGTTTGAATAATATAAAAGAAGCGTGAACCAGAAGTGGTTTTCGATTTCCTTTCAAAGATTGCATTGACAATCCTCTCGAGTCGCGATGGTTGAATCAACTTTTTCACTTTTAAGGCACTTGTCACAAGTTCGTGCGCGCCTCCGCCCGCGTCCACCTTTCCAGTGTCAGATTACTAGAAAGCATTGACCCTGATTGAATGATCGTGGCTGAGTCAGTGTGAAGAACAGGTTACCTCAGTTACTCTCTTAGGTACTCTAGATTACATGGCCCCCAGACGTCAAGCTAGATAGCTATACCCGTTACAACAGTCGTGGATTTATAACCTTACCTTATACGCATTATGATAATAAAAATACGCTCAGTTCGCGGACGAAATAATCAATTCATATTTATTTATTGTTTCTTGAACAATGATGTAAACTCTATATTAAATAATTAATACGAATGAAAACGCCAGTTTTCTAGAAGTTTTATTATATTTTATGGGAATGACATGTTTCGCCCTTCCAAGGCACAGATCCTGCGTGCGTAGACTCAATCCATGTATTCTTCTCTTCTGCATCTGAAATGTGAAATAAATATATTGCAGAATCAATCAAGTCGATTTTATTTTATATATAATATTTAGAATCATTCTTCTTCTTCTTTTTCTTCTTCCTCAGCCTATTCCCGTCCACTCCTGGACAAAGGCCTCCTCCATTGGCTTCCATGTCATTCTGTCCTGTGCAGACTGCATCCAGGTTATTCCGACGTGTCTGTTTAGATCATCCTTCCAACGTAGTTGCGGTCGCCCTGCACTTCTCTTCGCCGTCCACGGTCTCCAAGTCAGCAGTCTTCTTGTCCACTTTTCATCTGAGCTTCTGTCATTTATGTCTCGCCCCTCTTCTGTCATACTGAGCTTAGAATCATTAGTCACCCTGAAATATGTAAAATCATTTGTAAACAATTTGTAAGAAGATGTTTCTCTTAGAAACTTCGTACTACCTCAAAGAACATATTTTTGATTTATATATATTCAGTATCCTAACCATGTAATCATTGTCATAAATTTTCTAAATGAGTTCCAAGAAACACTTTCCAATATTTCTGGACCTACCCAAATAATTCTTTGTTAAAAATGTATAAAGTCACATAAATTTTCGTTAATTACCATATTCTGCTCCATTTACTAGTGTATATAAACTGCAACGAGTTAATGTTTCGTCACATTTGATAATGCCTTAGAAGGGCGAAACATGTCATTCCCATAAAATGTAATAAAACTCCTAGAAAACTGACGTTTTCATTCGTGTTAATAAATTCATATTCAGTTTTTTTTTAGTTTCCCTTTCAAAAACCATCACCTTCGTCGGAAAGTCAAAGGTGATGGTTTTTGAAAGGGAAGAGGAAATGAAAGTTTGTAACATAAGTTTGAATGCTGAGAATTTTGAGCAGGTGTGTGAGTTTGTGTATTTAGGTAGCATGTTCACAGCGGATGGTCGGTCAGACAAGGGTTGACTAACCCTTATGTATGAAAGCGAAGCATGGAACTGGCAGAAGAATGATGAGACCAGAATTAATCCCTTAGTCGTAATGTGTGGTAAAATGATGTACGACAGAGTTTTAAATGCTTGATATTAGGAAGGAATGTAGATCGTAAGAAAGTATTATATTATTAAAGTATACGTCAACGATGTGGATGGAGTACTGAGTCCTGGAAGACGCAATAATAACACAATATTTTATTTGTTTGTCGTAATAATGACACAATATTATAATTGTTTGTCGTAATAATAATACCTACAATATTATAATTGTTTGTCATAATAATGACAGAATATTATAATTGTTTGTCATAATAATAACACAATATTATAATTGTTTGTCGTAATAATAACACAATATTATAATTGTTTGTCATAATAATAATACAATATTATAATTGTTTGTCACAATACACAATGTTAATTGTTTGTTGTAATAATGACACAATATTATAATTGTTTGTCATAATAACAACACAATATTATAATTATTTGTCATAATAATAACACAATATTATAGTCGTAATAATAACACAATATTATAATTGTTTGTCGTAATAATGACACAATATTATAATTGTTTGTCGTAATAACAATACAATATTATAATTGTTTGTCCATAATATAAAACAATATAATAATTGTTTGTCGTAATAATAACACAAAATTATCATTGTTTGTCGTAATAATAACACAATATTATCATTGTTTGTCATAATAATAACACAATATTTTAATTGTTTGTCGCAATACACAATGTTATAATTGTTTGTTGTAATAATGATACAATATTAGGTATAACTGTTTGTCATAATAATGACACAATATTATGTAGGTATAACTGTTTGTCATAATAATGACACAATATTACAATTGTTTGTCGTAATAATAATAGAATATTATAATTGTTTATTGTAATAATAACACTACAAAAATGCTAATTAATTATAATGTTCTCATATTTTGAAATATTATTTATTTATATAGCATATTTAGTGGGAAATAAAAAATACGTTTAATTAAACATTAATATCCTGATTTATCAGCCGACCTTTCAATTCCATCTTACGTGAAGGGGCCGAGGAATGGCTGAAGAGCACTTTCACTGATGAACAGAGCTGCATTCAAGAGCGTAGTTTTCACTTTCAGGCATCTACGCCACGGGATAGTGGCTATATACACGTCGGATGATTTCGTTTGAACAGGCCTGGTATGACGTCATCATTCCAAAACAGGTTCCAGACAATTTATTTTCAAATGATAATCACAATGAAAAGTGTAGTACTGTCTACTGTCGTTATAATTCGTTCTTACCCATTAACCTTACCTTGGTGATAAAAACACATCTTCCTTTTATGTCGTGTTTTTAATACGAGTATTATTGCCATTAACTTTATGGTCACAAATTGGTTTGTCAACTAACTAACTAACCAACACGCCGTCTCTCCGAAGGGGTATGCAGATAGAATAGACCGCAGCACTGTAATTCCAGTTGTCCTTTAGTTTATACAAAATACATATTTTTCATTCGTTATTTAAAATTATTTCGATTCACAACATTTGTCTTAACATGATTTTTAATATGTACTTGTATAGCTAATTTATATCGAGTTTCATATAATTTATTCAACCCAGTTAATATTATATTTAGAATGATAATATAATAATAATAAAGATAAGTGTTTGTAATTAGATATAAATAAAGTCTATAAAGTCTTTATACACTACAAGCAAATACTTTGAAATGATTTTTGTTCATTCCAATAATATTTCTGTTCATTCCAATAATAAAATTCATTCCAATAATATTTCTGTCTTGTATTTTTATTTAAAGTTCTCAAGCTCTTAAAAAAACACCCTATATCACATTTCTTTAATATGTAATTTTATTATATTCATTATTTTATTATATTTTTCTGTTATTTTATAAATCTCATAATAAATATACATGATACCGTTTCTTGCTTGTTTAATAACTCTTTAGAAGTTTATTTTTGGCAAGGATTTATGCATAATTACATTCAAGTATATCTGTTCACATAATAAGTATCGCTCATTGGTTGACGATAGACAAGTAATTTCGTTAGTTGTTGAAGTTTTCAAAATCATATTATAAAATAAACAAGAATGTACGTTTCATGTGAATTGATAAAAACGGTGTCAAGGCTTTTGACTTATTGACCGGGTACAATTAATATACTGTTATAGTATATTACGACTGTACGAGAACTTGGTAGATTCCAACTCTATAGATAAATTAATATAATTATACAATTCATGGTGTACCTAATGCATTTCTGTTTCGATATAGTATTCCATTTGTATTATATTCATAATTCAAATGTCTTCCTATTATGTTACACGACAAAATGGCGGCAAGGTTTGATACGTCATTAAATCAAAAATATAAAAATAAAATATTTAAGTAGGTATTTCAATAGAGACGAAGATGTAATTTTTTTTTTAAACAGAATATGGTAGTCGAGGCGTTTACAGGACTTATGACCTATCATTGGTTGGGTTAAACGATCACTTTATGTTAACAACATTCCCCATTCGGCCCTTCTTACGACCACCACGTCTGACAATTTTTTGGAACTTGTATAATAATATATGCTACTATGTTAAATA
Source organism: Lepidostoma basale (assembly GCA_022606425.2). Classification (NCBI taxonomy): domain Eukaryota; kingdom Metazoa; phylum Arthropoda; class Insecta; order Trichoptera; family Lepidostomatidae; genus Lepidostoma; species Lepidostoma basale. The sequence goes on from JAHDVF020000211.1 coordinate 5,154,034, forward strand.
ACTTCACATTTTTAGGTCAATCTACACTAGCGCCATCTATTAAGATTATTTGTAATTAATGTATCTATTGAAATACAATTAATCCTTAAAAATGATTAACCCGCAATGGGTAAAATCCAGTATTTGTATACATTAAAAAAACAAATAAAATATTTACATACATTCCCAATAAATAAATATTTTTTTTACGAATATCGGAGGGGGGTCAAATCAAGTGGGGGGGGGGGGGGGTCCAAACGGTTAAAATTTCGGAATCATGATAATAAAATTCTCATTATTAATATTCATATTATTTTGTTAAATCCCCTTTACATCATCACAGCGCGAGCCAAATCGATGTAAAGGGTATAGCTATCATATTGATTCTCGTGGCATGTGATAGGCAGCTAATCTATCGCCATTTTAATTTCACGTGAATTCTGCACCAGACCAAAGACAGTGTGACAATCACACTACCATCGCCGGGAATCGAACCTGTGACCTTCGGTGTTCCAGTTAAAGCACTTACCACTCGCCCACGAAGGTCGTCAAATATGCTATACAAATACAATAACACTATATAGTCTTGGTTTATTGTGTCAATTGGGTGTAAATTTATTTAAAAGTGAACAAATTTAGGCTAAATATCTACTTAAACTTTTTTGCTATGTGTGTGTTATACATTTATTTATTTATACATAATACACAAATGAGACATAACAAACGAAAAACATTTAAGCGACTCATTTGGACACAAAACGGTGTTACAAAGATAAGATAAAGATAAAACAACATGAAACCAAAAAATCATACATATCAGAAGGAACCCAAATATGTCGACGTCAGTGAGGTAGTACTCTTTCCAGAATTTGTAATATATTTTTTATGAATACTGCCTCACTGACACTGAAAATGTCCAAATCCGAGACGATTAGATTCAACTTCCGAATTGCTCTTCCTACTGGCATCACCAAAGGCAGGTTGGTTCTGCGTGACGGAGCAAAGAACAATTGATGTCGGTGCTGTCGCAGTTAATTATCAGGAACAAAAATACCTATTTGCTCCAGAACATAGGGGTTCTCAATAGAGCCCCGAATCAGTTTGAAAAAATGCGTTGACATTAATCCTTCCCTCCTCAGTTCGAGGGAGTTTTACCCCAGCATACCCAAGAGAAATGCCGTTGGATAGAGAAATGCCGTACTCTCTCATGTAGAGGGCCTTCAAGAATTTCTTTTGAACCCTCTCCAACATGAGAGAATAGTGAGCCTCATGACGACTGCATATCACGGCACCTCCCTCGAGCCTGCTTCTGACTAAGAATTTATATAGATACTAAGGAGTTATATAAAATTGATCGTAATTTTTTTAATTCCAGATGTCGGCGTCATTTTTTCTTCTGGTGATGCTGAGTCAATGGACTATATTGACCGCGTCACCAGTCATCACCAACGTGGGTGGTGGTTTACCGGCAAGCGAAGATAATTACCTCAACCAGTATTCACTTCCTAACTTTTCCGAAGACAGTACCGATGTAGACGTCGATCAGACTGTCGAGCAGGTAGAAACTATTTTAAAAGCGAACCCTGGTTTGCCTCGACTCTCGAGAGAGGAAATATTGTTTTTATTGAAAAACATAACCACCGAAGACAAACTGAAAGGTAAGAAGGAAGAAGCGACGGCTGAAAATAAACAAGAAAGCACAACCAAAAAATCTACACTAGTGAAAGAAAAAACTAAAGTTAATCAGAACATCGACGATCAACCCTTGATGATAGTTTTGCCCTTCAAGGGAGGATACTCATTCAGTGAAGACGTATCCGAGTTATACACCAAACGTCCAATAATTCGATTCATTAGTCCTTCAACGGGAGTAAAGGGGGATTTGTCGGATTTAAGAATTAACTTAAGCAATCATAAAGCTTCAGAAGACGGCAGTAAAAACAAATCTCCCGTGCAAGACGACTATTGGCAAAACCAAGCCCAGAAACTAATGGACGATTTGAAAAAGCAAAATGAAAAATATTCTGCTTTCATTCCTTTAAAAGAAATCGAAGAGGCCGGGAAAGAAATTCCCTTTAAAAGAATGCCAGACCAAATACCAGAAAATTTGGAAACTGATTTTTCTGATTCAAGTAATTCCGATACCCAATTAAACGAAGAAACTATAAATACTGAACTCGCAGATCCAGGGGATGCCGTGTTACCGATAGGGTTGTATAACGAAGAAAAAGTTTCAGAAAAGTATCCCTTTAAGTATTTAGATGGATCCAACGCGGATTCTATAAACAACGAAGCCATACAGCAGCCATCGATTTTGCATGAGCAACTTCCACTTGAACCGTATTCAAAAAACCCCGATGTATCATCTTATGTATCTTTCAAACCCCTGCCAATTGCAAACACCCCTGATGGTTTAAATGAGCCTGTTAATTTAGACGCCATTCTAGATAAGTTTGGTATCTTGGAGACAATCAACAATGGATATCTGCCCACACTGGACGATCAAAATCAAAAGGCGTTTCCATCCGAAAATAGCGATCAGCAATTTGTCGAGACAGATTTATTCCCATCGGAAATGAGTGAAATTCTAACTGATTTGGGTCTAGCAAGGAAGAAAGAACGAAAGTTATCTTATGTTCCATCAGTTAAGGAGGAAACCATAACAAATAATGATAAAAACATAAACTCAGATTCAAATGATAGCCCATCATTCACAAGCACATATACTTATGTATTAGCAAATGGCCCCGATCCAATGTCTTCAAATGAAATGGCACTAGTTAAAGACGACCCCGGCAGTGATATGATCAAACGTCAGGAAACTACAACCTTTGAACCAGATGCAGAGATTATTCCTAGTGTTAGCTTCAAACTCAATGAGACAGCACCAGAGGCAGGTAGCACCGAGGTTCCAGAGCCTACGACCACGAGCACCGAGAATTCTAAAGACACTGAAGTTTCCAGCGAGGCGCCGAATCTGGCAGATTTGGAGAATTCCTTCGGAGCCAGTCCAGCCGATAAAGATCCCTCGGAAGCCCAACTGCCGCCACCGAGGAGGAACGGTTTCTATTACATGTTAGACTGGAATTCTTTCTTAGAGGTAGGAGACGGAGACACCAAAGTAAACATAAGATTCAATCCTAAACTTGGTGACCCGCAACGGTTTATATCAGTGACTGTACCTTAAAATACGTATTATGAAACTGCAATTTACTGCAGGAAGAAGATATTCGTTCGTGTTGCTCGACTACTAAATACTATTCTATACTAGAATGGTGCTTAGTACTTATTTATGTAAGTCATGAAATGAAAATATGCCACTATTTAGGTACTAACACATAGAATTGCAATTTTGTGGTGTCCATCTGTAGATGTGTCATTTGTATATAATACTGTAAAAATGAACGTAATTCTTTTTGATTATGTATAGATTGTTAGCTATAAGAAACTAGAAATGTGTTTTTTTACGTAATATTTTTGTTCCTACCCAAATAAAAAAATGCGTCAATAAAATGGGTAAATATAAACATTTGTACATATTTGTTAATTAAATGGTATATATTTTAGAAAACTCAAAATCAAAAGTCACTTACTTATGGAAAACATAAAATTATATACATATTTTTTTTTAAATATATTAAGACATTGAATTATTATCAATACATTTGCAGAAAATATTGGATTTAGCTGCTCGTAGATTTGTAGCGTAATGCTAGTGCAAAACAAAACTTTATTAATCTCTGTCGATTGTATTTTGATTTTATCTATCGTGAAAGACATCTAGGTTATTGTTTAATTATTCTAAATATTCCGTTCAATCATTACAACGATGGTGGATTATAAAAAATATATGGTTGAAGGAAATGCAATACATTTGCATAACCTACATGTTTACAGCGTACTACGAGTATGTGTTCAATAAAAACTGAAGTATATATTCATCGGAAGTCATTATTGGTCAGAAACCCGTTTTTAACAGTAAATCTCTATTATGTTTTAATAACCAATGTAATATTATTACGTTTAATCATGAACAAGATGATGAGTGTTTTTCTTATTTGTAAATAAATAAATTTAATACATTTTTTGTAAATATACGAAACAAATTGTTTTTTCATTCTACTTACTTCCTTACTCAAACAACCCTCCCACATACTTCTCTACACACTCCTATCTTGCGCCTTCTGCATCCACTCACCAGCAGTATTAATTTTGTAATTTTTTTATATTTAAGGATAATTTATAAAATACATTGGGTATTTTCATACTGGACCCTTAATACAATTTTAAGGGTAATAATTTAATGTAAGAAAATTACGATTTAAATGCAACATTTTTATGCAAATGGGTGATAAATGATTGCAAAATGTATAAGTTGGGTCATCAAAGAGAGAGTAAGTATTGATTTAAAAGTCATTTATTCTACTATTTGAACTTGCAGGAAGTTTAAAAAATTAAATGAATAATCGATGAATATCTATTAAATTTATATTTAAAAATCCCGCCGCACGACGATTAATTGGCGCTAAGTTGTGCTATTCAATAGCCATAAATTGACGTTTATCTATGCAATTTAAGCTATGGTATTATTAACTTGACAAGTGACAAGCGATTGTGACGTTTCGTATTTAATATTTACTACTGTAAAATACCGGTTGCTGTCAGAAAAGTGTAAAAATGCCAGATAGGCTTTTAATACGACGATCTAAAGCTTATTTTTCCTGAACATTGAAAACTACGAGAATTATGTATTTCTGAGTTGCACCTGTCCCAACAGACAGGTGTTTGTTTACTTACACATGTGTTAATGCATATTTATCGAAATAGCCGCCTCCTATTGATAAGCGACATCCGACTACTGCTGGTTGCTTTTCAGTCGACGTGTGATATTTTTACTGGCGGGTGTCGGCGGCGGGCCTTGTCAATTGTCCATTCTTCAGTTAGTGCCGTGCAGTGTGGGTCGGCTTAAGTGTATTTTCAGTCATGTCGGACCAGAATGCTGAGTTAGGTAGAAAAGTAGCCCTCATCACCGGCATTACCGGTCAGGTAATTATCGTTTGAAATTCCTCTACTCATTAATTTTCATTATTTCTCAATTATTTTTGTGTTTACATGTTACTTTTGTGTTTGTTTATCGTAAACAATTAAAAGTTTTTCATTGAATTATGTTAAAGAAAAGAAGAATCCGTTTTGGTTTTCATTAACTTACATTTTTTTCTTTGATAAATTTCATTATATTACTTTAAAAACACACATTTTTATTTATTTATAATCTTAAGGCATACTGTGGAATTAGAAATTTTAGATTTTTTATTAATTAAACCCTTTATTCCACATTCAAGTTAATTTTTCCCTACTTATTTGGAAGGTAATTAACTTGTAATAACAAAATGGCATCAATTATAATAACCATACTGTGAAATTGGTTTTTTAATGGTTTAGTTAGTTTACTGATTGAGACTTTACTTCTAGTATATTTTAAAATCAAATATAATTTTTGATGTGTTGACAAATGAATTAAGTATTACTAATCAACCATCACACGGTTTTTCTGAAGAGATAGATATAGAGCATGGGCCACTATCCTATTCTATCCTAATACCTCATGACAACAAAGTACCCGGAAATTGTGATTTAAATTGCCTGCGCTGAATATAAAAAAAAAAACAAATAACTAAGTTTGTAGGACTGGACAAAGTTGCAATTATCAAAGTGATGCTCATCGTTTTTTTTCTTTGATATTTGCGTAGTGATCCATCATGAATTCATACCAGAGGGACAAACGTTAAATAAAAAAGACTGTCAGTTTGCGTGAATAAATCTGTTAGAAACTGCCGGAATTGTGGAAAAACTATTCATGGATTATGCACGACGATAATGCGCCATCGCGCAGAGCCACATTTGTGACCGAATTCAAGGCCAAAAACAAGATCGATCCATCGATCAACCACCAAATTCTCTGGATTTGGCTCTGTGTGACTTTCTTCTGCTCCCAAGCCAGATTGAAGCCCTAAAACAAAATTCGTGGAAGGTGTTAAAGGTCATACCAGAAACGTTTCGAACGCTGGTTTATGTGTATTTCATCCCATTAGGGGGTACTTTAAAGACAACAAAATAAATATTAATAATTTCCCGGTACTTTATTGTCATAGTAGTATTTATATCTCTCTAGCTTCCTCTACATTGATACATGTTTACAAATGCTCTGAGAATCAGCTTATGACATTTATTAACTAAGCGGAAATATGAATAGATTTCAATGTATTGCCATGCTGTGCCTTTAGGATGGTTCCTACCTAGCGGAGCTATTGTTGAGCAAGGATTATGAAGTCCACGGGGTGATTCGTCGAGCCAGTACCTTCAACACCGGCCGTATTCAGCACCTCTACGAAAACCCTGCCAGCCACACGCAGGGCAGAATGAAGCTGCACTATGGAGATATGACAGATGGTAGCTGTCTCGTTTCCATTATAGCACAGGTATATTTACATTATTATTTTGTTGAATCGCTCTTTTACATTATTACAGTGCTAGCCATATCGATAGAAAGGGTATAGCTATCATATTGATTCTCATGACATGTGATTGGTAGATAATCTATCGCCATTATATTGTCACATGAATTCTACATCAGACTAAAGACAATGTGACAATCACACTGCCATGGTCGGGAATCGAACCCTAGACCTTTAAGTCTAAGGGGCTGAAGAATTAAAAATCAAGGTACCAATTCTGAAAGACAACTCGTGTAAAAAAAAGGGGCATTACGGCAAATTGGGTCTATATTGGTTATTGTTTGGTGTGGTTATAATAATTTTCCATTCATTATTGAATATCTTCTTCCTAGCCTTCCCTCCACTGCTCGATGTAGGCCTCTTCCATCTGTCTCCATTTTTCTCTATCCTGTGCCGCTTCAATCCATTTTTTTCCGGCGACCACAACAATATCGTCGGCCCATCTCTTCTGTAGTCGACCGACACCCCTTTTGTTTTCCCATGGCCTCCACATTAAGACTTTGGGAGTCCATCTTGAACTTGGCTATCTGGCTACGTATCCTGTCCATTGCCATTTCAACTTTGCGATCCGATCCATGATATCGGCGACTTTTGTTCGGCGTCGGATTTCTGTATTTGTAATTTAATCACTCATACTTATGCCCAACATTTGCCGCTCCATGGATCGTTGCGCGCATTTCAATTTGTGGAAAGTATTTATGGTCAGGGACATTGTTTCCAAACCATTTGTCAGATTTTAAATCTCACCTAAAAACCCACCTTTTCAAAATATCGCATAAAATGTAAACAACGGTTATCTGATAGCTGGTGTCACATGCAGCTTTCATAACTAAAAACCCTGTCAAAGCGCCCTTGAGGGGAGCTATTCACGAAAACGGCGCTATACAAATTAGCCTAATTATTATATTTTTGTGCTATGTGACCATTCCAGATACTTCATGTCTTCATGTGATGGGTACGTTTGTAAATATTTAAAAATACTGATATAATGAGCAAATTCAGTCGGTCCCATTTTCCTTGTAATAACCAAATTCGACTGTATCTAGTAATAAGTGGATTGAAAGGGTCTTTTTTGTATCTTTATACAATTTTGTTTGTTCATCGGTACAGGTGCGTCCAACAGAAGTTTATAATCTGGCAGCCCAGAGTCACGTGAAGGTTTCTTTTGAACTGGGGGAGTATACGGCACAGGTGGATGGGCTCGGCACGCTGCGACTCTTAGACGCACTAAGAGCCACCGGTGTGAAGGCCAAGTTTTACCAGGCATCCACCTCCGAGCTCTACGGCAGTGCTCCTGCCCCCCAATCAGAAACCACACCCTTCTATCCCAGATCACCTTATGGTAACTACAATTAATTTTAACATCATTATTCAGATCTTCTCCGGTCTCAATCTAAAGATTGGTTTGCAGCAAGGCGATACATTTTTCTTCCACTCCGCTCGGTCCTCGGCAACTCTCTTCAACTCCACATAGGGGGTGCAGCCCATATCTTGGCAAATCTGGTCTAGATACTCCTGGCGAGGTCGTCCATGTCACTATTTCCGTTGTAAAGTTAAAGTAGTAAAGATGTAAAGGTTATAGCTATATCATATCATAGTGATTCTCGTGACATGTGATAGGTAGCTAATCTATCGCCATTTTATTGTCACATGAATTCTTCACCCATGATAATATAAATGATGTTTGTGACACATTGAATAGTAACATACTTCAGAGTGATAAAGCCTGGCTTCAAATCCATACAAAAAATTGTAGATATCTTCTGGTATATATGCACCTAGCTATATGATTACAAGCCAAAAATATATAAGTGCGACAAATACCCTTTTACATTTTCCAAACTCAATATGAAGCATGTTTACAAGAGACGGAAAAATGGAGAAAGACATCGAAAGAAGGGTTGGTGCTGGGAAGAAAATAAATGGCGCACTCAAAGTCATTACTGCAAATAGAAATGTATCCACAGAAGCAAAGATGGCAGTACACAATGGAGTTCTAGTGCCAACCCTCATGGATGGAAGTGAAGCTTGGAGCTGGCAAAAGAAGGATGAAAGCAGGAAAAACGCCGTAGAAATGAGAAGAATATGCGGGAAAACGTTGTATGATAGAATACCCAACGATGACATAAGAGAGAAATGTAAGGCAGATGACTGCATCATGGATAAAATTAAAAAAGGATCCCTGAGATGGTTTGGACATATGGAACAAATGGATGAGAGTAGAATGGTTAAAAAGTTGTACGCAAGCAGCGTGAGAGAAAAAAGAAGCCAAGAAGGACCGAGGAAAACATGGCATGACCAAATTAATCAATTACTAAAAGGCGGCCACATTCGAAGTCGGAATAATCGACGTGCGTGCATGGTACGATGTATGAATGTAGAGGAAGCCCGAGAGGTATGCCAGGATAGAGCATTGTGGCGATCCATCCTCTCTGCCTACCATGATGGTTAGTTAGTTAGTTAGTGTATGAAGCCCATCGAAAACATGAAACAAAACATGTGGATGTAGGCGATTTCGCGGGCGTCTCACCTACGGTACGTAAGAGTGGAACAAAACATACACGTAGGTCATTTCTGCGCATGTTAGCGGAGCCATTTGCAACGCAACGAATTAAATCGCTTTAACTCGCGTGAAAATTCAAAATATTATTTTATTCGTAGACGGCTCAAACACGCAAAAAACATCGTTTTATTATAGATTATTTAAGGAAAGCCCGGCTTCTCGGCTTGTATGGACGTACAGCTACCGATTGCTACCAACCGTGACAATCTATGCAATTATACCATTTTTGGTTCGCTAGTTGTAGTATTGAACCCATGATGTAAGAATATCTAATAGAGGAGACATAAGATTATACGAGTATTTTACACATATAATTTAATATATTTTTTTACAGCTTGTGCAAAGATGTTTGCATACTGGATAGTCGTCAACTACAGAGAAGCTTATGACATGTTCGCTTCCAATGGAATTCTATTCAACCACGAGTCTCCTAGAAGAGGAGAGAGTTTCGTTACTAGAAAAATAACCCGGGGAGTGGCTAAAATAAGCCTGGGGTTAATGACACACTTAGAACTTGGAAACCTAGACAGCCGAAGAGATTGGGGGCACGCCAGAGATTACGTAGAGGTAATAATATACCATTATTAAATTATTGTTAATTGTCCGCAAAAAAGCTTGCATTCATGTTTATGTTTCATAGTTTTATTTTGCATAGTTGATGGTGTCATAATTCAATGCTAATTAAAATTAATTATATATCAGCGTTTATGTATTGTATCCTAAATTAAACAAACATCTTAATGACCAGTTCTGGTCTTGTACAGGTTTATAAATAGTGAAACTCTACGCCATATTTAAAACTAAAATAAAATTAGTTTCCATTCTAAAATACATTACTCTTATAAATATATTAATCCCAACTCAAATATAGGTTTGATTTAGCGACAATTGTCGATTCCAACAACACGAGGATCTATTTTTAAGATGAAATTTGATTTGGTCTTGCGCTTTCCATATCATATATTAGTTGTCATGTCAACGGAACTGTGGGTGTCCAACTCTATGATCTGTTGTCCTCGGGTGCCAATACAGCAATAGCTTTTTCTGTTTTTCATCTAGGTCATGTCCCGCCCATCGCCACTTAAGGGCTATGGCCACCTCGATGAAGTCGGAGACCTTTTTCCTGACTCATATCAACATGACTCTCTCCATTAGTCTCTGTGTGACTTTCAGCTTGTTGGCACTTGTTTTGTGACATTGTAAACATATTCAACTGAAATTAATAACGGAATTAACAAAACAAACAGCTATTTTGGTAGAAACACTATGATACTTCAACATTACTTACTTACTTCTTATGGCCATACAACTCTTGTATGTAGAGTTTTAGCCTCCTTGATGATTTTTCGCCAAGCTCCTCGATCCTGCGCCTTTTGCTCCCAGCAGTCCGATTCGACCAACCTAGCCAGGTCAGCCAGAACATTGTCCATTAGGCGCTGTCTAGGCCTTCATATAGCTCTTGCTCCATTCGGTCTAGACACGTACAGGGTCTTGATTGCTCTGGTCTTTTCGACTTGGCATACGTGCCCAATCCATGCTAGGCGACCGGCTCTCAATTTAACATTATCAACTGTTTAATTTTAAACACAGTGTTTCATATTGAACAGTTAATAATTAAATTAATATAAATATTCGAATAAACAATTTTTTCAGAATTCGACAATAGAAATCTGCTTTTTGAATAAATATAACTACCTTGCGTATGTTTACAACACTTTATTATAAAATTTCACAAATCACACAGCTTATCTGATGGATTATACGCAGAGTTTGTAGGCCATGCTTGTGCGTATACATTTTTTATATCTTATTTCTGATAATTTCAATCCAGAGTGTTATCAGTGGGCAGGGCACTTCTATTCATACTTTTACTGCGATTAGATTGCATTTTCTATGGTATATAATATAAAGTAACAATGAAAGTAAAAATGGCCATTCACAATGGATTTTTAGTACCAATTCTGATGTATGGAAGTGAAGCAATGGTGGAAGTGAAGAAACTCAGCCATGCTGGAGGGTGTAGGTCTTTTTGTTCCCGACAGATATCTCCGACAGCGCCAGCATAGATTGTTCTTTCTTCCGGCCGCACGAACCAACCTGCCTCTAATAATGCCGGTGAAAGAGGAGCAATGCGGTGCTGAACAAGATTACCTCGGAGATCAACGTCTTTCATATTAGTGAAAGTACGTTCAGAAGAAAAGTACTCTTAACTTTAGAGAGTATCTTGTCTACCTAAAGTTGAACCATCTCTCATGCGTTTCTGATTCTTTACCCTTTCTCAAATGAATGCCTTAAACTATAAATATGTTTGTAATATATTTTGAGTAAATAAATAAACTGATAAATAATTTGATGACACTGATAGGTAGCATGGAATTGGCAAAAGAAGGATGAGAGCAGAATAAATGCGGTAGAGATGAGATTGCTAAGATGAATGAGTGTAAAACGATGTAGGATAGAATTTCAAATGCTGATATAAGTAAGGAATGTAGAACCTAAAGTTTTATGAACAAAATTATGAAAGGATCACTGCGTTGGCTTGGAGATATGGAACACACGGATGAAGGAAGAATGGTTAAGAAAGTGTACGTTAACGGTTTGAATACAGAGTCGTGGGAGATCGAGGAAAACTTGGCATGATCAGATTATTCAAATTTTAAAGGTCGGCCATGTTAGAAGTTGGATGAATCGACGTGCGTGTATGACTTGCTGTATGAATGAGGAGGAATCTGGAGATTTTTTCCTGGATCGAGTAGTTTGGGGGTCTATTCTCTCTGCCTACCCCTTCGGAGAAACAGCACAATTGTTTGTTGTTGTTTTTAATATAAAGTAACTAAATGTACATAATTTTATGTTATTGTTAAATTCAATCATCAATATTTTTATGCCTATCAAACAATTGTCTTTTTTTATTTATGCTATTGCATTTGAATTGTTTTTAAACAATATTGACCAATTTCACCAACTTTTTGTGTTTGACCAGCCTTGAAAACTTCTAAATTGACAAAAATAATAATATAATCATTGCCTTGTCAAATTATATACTTATGATACACAAAATGAACCCACAAAATAGATATATTGTTAAAAATAAATTTTATTCATTTTTATGTCAGCATTTTTAATTGTTTATCAAAATGTTTGTCGTTTAGTCAACAAATGCTTGTATGTGTACAAATATTCAGATAAAAAATTTCACTTATAATTATAATATTATCGAAAGTATAATAGCAGTAGATGAATCTTGGCTGCCTACAATCTCTACTCTTTTCAATCTCAAGGCGCAACCGCAACAATTTTGTCACTTTATCCTGCGGTAAGGCGCAATACGCAACTATTTTGTCAACTTGCGTTACCGTCATGCGCAGCCGCAACATTTTTGTCAACTTTGTTTGCTGTACAGCGCAATCGCAACTATTTTGTCACCTTGTCCCTACTATTTGGCGCAACTGCAACCATTTTGTCGACTTTGTCTGCTGTAAGGAGCAACCGCAACTATTTTGTCACTTCGCTCTGCTCTCAGGCGGCATTGCCACCTGATGTTCCCAGTAGTTGCCTCTTTTGACATGTTCTATGTAACCCTCCCACTTTCTCCTTGACCTTAACTACAGCAAGTTTTGTTCAGAGATGTCAGCTCGACAAATTGTATGATTTGTAAAGTGTCATTATTTATGAATTAATCATCTCAAGGGCGCTGTAAAATATTCTTTGTCGGTTATATCCGAAGTTCGTTGAATAGAGGTCCGTTATATGGAAATTTTACTGTACTTTCTTCTGTTCTGCATTCCTTCCTTTGAATCAGCATTTGAAATTCTATCATACATCATTCTAACAGATGTACAGTTGAGTGACCTCTTCTCTACCACATTTATTCTGCTCTAATCCTTCTGACATGCTTCGCTTCTATTTTCACTCTCATAAATCTATTGATTAAAAACACAAAAACTTCTTCTTCTTCTTCTTCTTCCCTTTTGGTAGACTCAGGAGTCTGTTATTTCAGGCGGGTCCTCTTGAGATGCTGAAATCCAGCTTTCTCTCCACCGTTTCGGGCGTCTTCCTGGTCGGCGTTGTCCGTTTGGCGTTCCATGGAGGGCTATGTGTGGTATCCTATTTGAGCTCATCCTTTTTACGTGTTGATGCCAGTATCGCCGTTTTTAACGTCCCCATCTGACCACATCTTCGACCTCTCACAAAAACTGATTTTTTAAAATATTTTTAGGCGATGTGGATAATGCTACAGCAAGAGAAACCTGGGGATTACGTGATAGCCACGGGGGAAACACGCTCGGTTCGAGAGTTTGTGGAGGCCGCATTCAATCACGTGGATATCAAGATTCGATGGGAAGGGAAGGGCGTGGATGAAGTAGGACTTAATGCAGAGACAGGAAATGTTCTCATCAAAGTTAATCCCAAGTACTTCCGACCCACCGAAGTGGTAAGAACTTTACATCTTTTAAAATCAAACTGATTTATTTATTTAAAAAAATAATAATTTGTCACAAATTATACAGGGTTATTGGTTATTGAACCTATTCCTTCATGGAACTGGCAGAAGAAGGATGAGAGGAGAATAAATGTGGTAGAGATGAGCTCCCTAAGACCAATGTGTGGTAGAACGATACAACAGAATCTCAAATGCTGATGTAAGAAAGGAATGTAGAGCGGAAGAAGGTATTATGAACAAAATTATGAAAGGATCGCTGCGTTGGTTCGGACATATGGAGCGCATGCGTTAACGATGTAAATGGAACTAGAAATAGAGAAAAACCGAGGAAAACGTGGCACAATCAAATAAATCAAATATTGAATGTCGGCCCGTGAGGAGTCAGAGAAATTGACGCGCGTGCATGTCACGGTGTATGAATGTTGAGGAAGCCAGAGAAATATGTCAGGAAAGAAAGTGTGGCAATTCATTATTTCAGCCTACCCCTTCGGAGAAACGATGTGGTGGTTAGTTGGTTAGTTAGTTAGTTATATTTTTTTCAAGTTGTATCAGTTTTATGTGAAAAGTTACTTCAATATTGTAGAAATTTAAATTACTTTGTGGTTTTTTTTGTTCTTTTCACTGTATTTTTTCAATATTAATATATTAAAAACATTAATCAAAGTAGCCATCCTCTCTGCTTACCCCTCTGGAGAAACAGCGCGATGGTTAGTTAAAAAAATAATACTGTTGAAATAATTGTTAACTAAGTAAACATAACCTCAATCAACACATGATTTGAATGTTTGATACATAATAATTTAAATTTACAAAATAGAATCAGTGTTGATAGATTTGTTTGAATGTCTTGAAATCGTAGACTTTTCGCATTATTTGAAAAAGGCAATTACTGATGAATATGTTCAATTGATTCAAATGTATAAATATGAATTATTTGCACAGCTGGCAAAGTTCACAAGTATTCTCTGACTCTCTCCGTTTTACACTCTTCACTGAATAAGAAAAACAAATCAGTAAAGAATTTGTTTATTAATTGAGAATATTTTTTTCCTTTTGTCATTTATTTGTGGATAGTATTTTAAGCTTGCAATCGACATCAAATATCTTAGTTAGTTAATTGCCTTTATATGCATTGCAAGTCTTGTTCCTTCTCGCATTCATTCCCATTACTCTGGATTGTTTTTTTTTTCACTTGGCACCAGAAATTTCGCTGGTTAGCATATTCTTCCTTAAAGCTTCGGGGTTTTATGTCCCTTTACACAATCGTCAGTCAGGTGGTTTGGGGTCTTCCTCTCTTATTTCTAGCCACGAAAAGACACATTTTTTGTTGTTGATAAATTTAAGGCGTTAACACTTTGGAATTCGATAATGATGAATTTTTTAAGAGTTTAAAATAAGCTTTTAATAGTTTAAAGTAAGCTTTTCTGTGCGTTTGTCAATTTGCAAAAAGCCTATGATCGAGTGAACAGAGATAAACTGTGGTCAATCTTGTCCAAATACGGAGTGAGCACAAAACTGATACGGGCGGTTGCTTCTCTCTACGAAGGGAGCACTGCCAGTGTTAGAAGTCGGAAGAATCGACGTGCGTGTATGACTCGTTGTATGAATGTGGAGGAAGCTAGAGAGGTTTGCCAGGATAGAGTAGTGTGGCAGTCCATTCTCTCTGCCTACCCCTGCGGGGAAACGGCGTGATGGTTTGTTTGTTTGTGTTTGTTTGTTTAAAATAAAATCAAAAAAATTGTGAAACATTTTTTTTATTAATATGGAAGCTATAATAAATAACAATGAATAAATTATTAGAGATTTTTACATCAGGGGTCAGATGAGGGTCTATGAGATGGTTCAACTAAATTGAAGCTGAATATTGAAATTTATAGTGTTTTTGTTTCATTTCAGAAAAAAGTGCCGGAATTTATTGTCTACCTTTTTTTTGGCTCATTCGTGAAAATCGGACCAGCTGCGACATCTGATTTTTCCAAATGAGCGAAAAAAATAGTTGACAAAAAATTCCAGATTATTTTTCTATTGGCCTGATTTTGCTGTGTCAGCTTCAAAAACTCATTTTATAGTTATACCTAGATGAATTTGTAAAAAAAATCAATATTACGAAAGTAGGGTATAAGGTATCTTATTATATTTATACAAATGGCAGACAAAAAAACACCACTCTAACCTATTATTCATTAACATAAGTTGTGACCATTGTATTTTATGTTTTTTAGGATTTATTGCTGGGTGATGCTTCAAAAGCAGAAAAAGAATTTGGTTGGAAACCTAAAGTTACCTTCAAGGAGCTTGTTAAAGACATGATGGACTCGGACATTATTCTAATGAAGAAAAATCCACAGGCGTAAAAGTGCTCACATTACTTGCAATGGCCAGTCTGATAAGCATATGAACTGTTTGTACATACCGCATATTAAATTAATTTAAAAGAATCTTTTACTCTTAGTATTATCTATGCAAAACCATGTTATATTGCAATGCCATCTTGAATATATTTACTAGGCCGTAAGTACCATAAACAATATTTGCAACATGGAGATTTATGGGGCTGTATGTATGGTAGTATTAGTATTGGGATCCGTGATGTTAGTATGTGTCTCGAGCCTTGATCTCATTTTATTTTGATTATAAACGTGAAATTAATGGAAAATACGGCTTTGATAGTATTATTACATATATACATGTTACATAGTGAGAAACTGGAGCAAGTTACCAAATTTATCTATCTGGGAAGCATGTTTACAAGAGGTGGAAAAATAGAGAAAGATATCGAAAGAAAGGTCGGTGCTGGGAACAAAATTAACGGGGCTCTCAAAGTCATCACTGCAAATATAAATATTTCAACTAAACCAAAGATGGCAGTACGTAATGGAGTTCTAGTGCCAACACTTATGTATGGAAGTGAACCTTGGAGCTTACAAAAAAAGGATGAAAGTAGGATAAATGCCGTAGAAATGAGATCACTGAGAATAATGTGCGGAAAACGATATATGATAGAATACCGAATGACGAAATAAGGAAGAAATGTAAGGCAGATGATTGCATCATGAGTAAAATTAAAAAAGGATCCCTCGGATGGTTTGGACATATGGAACGAATGGCCGAGAGGAGAATGGTTAAAGTGTTGTATACAAGCAGTGTTAGTGGAAAGAAAGTCGTGGAAGACCAAGGAAAGCATGGCATGAAATTGATCAAATAAAAAGGCGGCCACATTCGAAGTCGAAAAAATTGACGAACGTGCTTGTTACGATGTATGAATGTGGAGGATGCTAGAGAGGTATGTCAGGACAGAACGGTATGGCGGTCCATCCTCTCTGCCTTCCTCTCCGGGGAGACAAACAATATTAATGAAATAACATTATTAATTGTTTTCATAAAGTCTCAATATTTTTATAACAATTTTTGACATTTATATTCATAATTTACGGCCTGGTAAACAGTGGATTCGAGATGGCATTGTTTTATTGCAATGAGTGATAGACAATTTCAGATATTAATATTGTCTTTTCTACCACAGAATTACATTCATAATAATTACTAACGTAATAAATGTACTTTTATGTTTATTTCAAAAATGGAATATTTTATTCCAAATATAATAACATAATTAGCTAATTAAATCTATGTGCCATGTTAAATAGGTACTTTGGGGATTTTGTTTTATGTTATACACAGTAGACTCTTGATTATCTGGGGTGATCCGGAGAAAAATAGCTAAAACTTTTAGTATGAGCCCTGGTTGTAAAATTTTCACTGCTTTCATCGCAGTAATCGGCACATAAATGTAAAGTTACCCAAAATAGATAAAAATTTAAATAGTAATACTTGTGAATCTGAAGCATCCACACAACGTTAACAATGTAAAACTTCTAATTGTAGCTGACAAAAACCGGGACTCGTACTAAAAATGGTTAGAAAAAACACATTTTATATGATAGTTCTTTTAAAAATATATTGTTTTTGTTTTATTGGCACAGTTAATTAGACATTCTGTATAATAGAAATATTTTTGTTTACTTCTGCTGACTATAGATGGCGTTCCTTTGCCACTTTTTAAAGTTAATGTATTGAAATAATTTATTTTAAAATTCTTTTTTAACCGCCCTACCTTTGGGTTATTTTCCGAGAAACGTGCAAAAAACAAGCAGGTTTTTATTAATGAAATTTAATTAAACATTAATTTTATTTTTTTAATTACGAAACGTCAAATACTCGGCCGCACACTTCGTCTGCCCCTTGTAAAACTATCATATTTATAAAGACTTGTACTCGAGTGTTGTTGGCACACGCGCGTATCCCTAACAGTTTGTACATTTTAAGTACATTACCTTTTCTCAAGCGCGTACGTGATACGGGATAGCGCAGAATGGTACAGTCACAGTGAACATATCACGTACGTTCAAATATGTAGGGTGGTTAATCAGACCTTCTGTATACTAGCAATATTTTTGTTTACTTCTGCTGACTATAGATGGCGTTCCTTTGCCACTTTTTAAAGTTAATGTATTGAAATAATTTATTTTAAAATTATTTTTTAAAATAAATTTGTGATTTATATTTCATTACCCACGTTGCTTCAGAAACAATTTTTTTGCATCATTTAATCTCCTGTGTATAGATCGCACGCTTAATAGTAAACTGACCGATTATGGTTTAGGTCATAATTGAGTTAACATTAGACAGAGGTTTGTGTTAACGCTATCCATCTATTTTTCACAATGTTAACGCTATCCATTCGTACGTACGATAATCGTTCACAATGTTAACCCTATCTATGCGTACGTGTTTTTCGACTGTTTTTGTTGAAACACTCATGTCAGATTGAGCTAAACTTGCTTTTTTTGAGTTAAGCCAGTGTTCTATTAAGCGTGCGAGATATTCATTTTACTTTTGATAAACAAAACCTATGTATTGTTTCACTATATTTATGGTAGTAAAAGTTCAGATTTTTATATTTACACATAATGATTGCCCGCTAAGTATTATCTGTACTAGTTTGAGAATTCTTATTAAAACTGTATTTTATGTAAGTTTATTTGAAAGTCCGAAGGCTTTTGAACAAGCATTCCTTTAGAGAATATGACTTGTAAATTATTTTTTTATATGTATGGGATTTTGCTTTGGGACTACAGTACCTCTTTTAAAATTACTAATCAAATTCAGACTGTTACAATCCAAGACTTAGGCTACGGCCATTTAGGAAGAATACTTGTTTGGTGTCTAAAGCTACGCGGAATGTAACTAACGACACGTGTATGGCTGGTGGTCACACTGCACGCTTTGTCCCTCATAACACAACATCTCAAAGAACTTCACTGGCTTAAAAGTCTAGAAAGAATCTAATATAAACTCTGCTGAAAAGCTTACATGGAATGGCACCGAGTAATATATCCAAACTCTGTATAATGGACAGCTTAAATTCAAGGAAATCCACACTTCGCTCAACAAATTCTTCTGCAATAGGTAGATTAGTTGAGCCGAACCATTACATTTCCAGTCTTCGCAGTGGAACCTCCTTTCATACCTTACCAGGTGTATGCATAAGTTTTTGCCGGTTTTTGTGGTAAAGAAAACACGTAATTTTCAAAGGAAATTGATATTTTGTTTATTCAAAATATTGGCTATATACTCGTATATGCTTCTACGTCGAGCCATTTTCCAACTTCATCGAAATTGCTGAAGTGCTGCTCCGCGAGCGCGTGCCCCATGGATGCAAAGAGGTGATAGTCGGATGGCGCCAGGTTGGGGGAGTACGGCTACGGAAGGATGTCCCATCCAAGCGATTTCAAGGTGTCTGGTCGTCTTTCGATCAATGCGTGATTTAAATTAATTTGCTGGGGATAGGGTTGTGCATTAACGGTTTCAACAGGCTTCAAGAGTTCATAATACACAATACCGCTCTGGTCCCACCAGACACAAAGCATGGTCTTCTTGCCGAATCGATTTGATGAAACCATATCTCACATGTTCTAATCGATGGAGCGTGTTCACCATATGTTTCTACCAGCAAATGATGACTTTCCACAGCCTTTTTCTTTTGATTAAATAAGAAAAGCAATGCGTGCCGCAAATGTTATTTTTCAGGCACAAAAGTCGACATGATCACTGAACGACACAACACAGACGCTATTGTTTGGCAGACTCAACTTGTGTGTGTGTGTGTAGGCTAATGTCAGACGAACAAACTGACGTAGTGTCACATTCATACGCTGCATACTGTTCGGTGTCGCCATCTTTTAGTGAAACCGGAAAAGACTTATGCATACACCTGTTAGATACATAAATAATCCAACAGATTTCAGATCTAAGCTGAAAACCCATGTTTTTCATATTTCATACCCGAATTAAAACCCAACTTGTATATTTGTTTTATATTATTTTTTAATCAGATGCAGCAATCATATTTAGATTTAAAACTTGTCTTAATGTGCTCTTGGGATGATTATATCACAAAAAATGGTGCTTTAAAAGTTAGCATATTATTATTCGTGCCATTTTCGTGACTATAATGAAAAAACTTTTCACCTAGCTTAGCACTAACCAAAGCATTTCATTGTGGCCTTAGCCTTAGTGTTTGATTTTGATTTAGTGGAATCCGCTGTGACATGGTGCTGAAGTCCTGTTACGAAAAGATATATAGAAAGTACATGATTTGTATATGTTCCTAATGTGTTTATACACACATGACTCTAATATACAAATTTCAGGATTCATTTTGACAATTGAAGAAATAAAAAATGGGTTAATGCATTTCTCTCGTACAAATATCCTAGTTAATTAGATATATTAATGTCTTGTATAATAAAATGATTGCAGCACAATATGAAGAATAATCCAACTCCACGTTATTTTGATATCTTGTCACTAGTGTTAAAAAGCATCGCACACATTCAATAGACATTTTGATTGAAATGCGAATGTATTATGAAATGAGTTAATTATTTTTTATTCAGTTTTTTGTAAATAATTTGTATGAAATTAATATATTTTCAATAAAGTGTTTTACAAAAAAAAATGACTGGTTTTATTTATTATATTTATTCATAAAATAAGGTACATGTGATAAGGTTAAACAAATAAATAAAACAAAAATGTTTTTTGTATAAATTTCGCACTGGGTAATTTTTTAATATAAGTGTGGACAGGTAGTTGAAATAAACCATAATGCATTTAAAGACAATGCAAATAATATCAGACGAAGAATAAATATTTAAGTAATATAACTCGATACAAAAATAATAACCTGCTAAAAAAATAAAATAAACATCTCTGGCTCTTTGTGGTTAAATAATTTTACTTTGATCTTGACTGAACTTTTAGCCTTGGATTAAGATTTTCAAATATTTATATACATATACATATGAAATTCCAGGAAGATATACAAAAATCAAATAAAGAAAAAAGGTATGAATTACATGGGATTACCCAGGGATGAATTTTTTCAATTCAATAATCTATATAGCAAATATGTATGTATAAATTAAAAAATACGAAACAAAAAGAATTCAAATGTATTTTTTTATTCACAAGGTAATATGAGTGATTCAACACAACATTATGCAATATTATTTTTAAATCACTCATTTTAAAAGTAATTACCGTGTGTGGTCTCCAAATAAGAAATAAATTTCAGGCGAAAAATAGACAAAAATACTGCTGATTTGGAGACCATAGACGCAAAGAGAAGTGCAGGGTGAACACAACTATGGTGGAAGGATGACCTGAACTGACACGTTCGCATAACCTGGATGCAGTCTGCTAGAGACAGAGTGGCGCGAAAACAAATTGAGGAGGCCTTTGTACAGAAGCGGAAGGGAATAGGCTGAAGAAGTGGTCACCAAAGCCTAGTAACCTGGGAAATTTGTGAAGATGCAGGAATTGAGAGTTAGAGAGAGAGAGAGAGAGAATAGAGAGTTCACTTATCTCGGTACGGTCATGATGGAAGCCAACGATATGCACGCGGAGTTGGAACACAGAGTTCAAAAAGGCCTATGAGCTACAGCCTCCTTGTTTGACGTTCCTAAAGTCCAAGCTTCTATCCAGAAACACCAAGCTGCTTATTTATAACACCATCATCAAGCCAGTGGTGAGATATGGTTCCGAGTATGTAATGGACAATGACTCTAAAAGAACAACAAAGAATCTACTGGTTTGAGAATCTACTTAGAATTATCCTGGGACCCAGACCCGGTGTTGCAGCGGGAACTTAGAGGCATAGGACCAACCAAGAGATCCATATGATGACCCAGCAGCCCCTTATAATGAGCACCGTGAGAGCCGATTGCCTAGCATGCGAGCTAAAGAGACCAGAGCAATCAAGACCCTGTACGCGTCTAGACCGACTGGAGTGAGACCTCTAGGAAGACCTAGACAGCGCCTAATGGACAATGTTCTGGCTGACCTGGCTAGGTTGGGCGAATCGAACTGCTGAGAGCAAAAGGCGCAGGATCGAGGAGCTTGGCGAAAAATCATCAAGGAGGCTAAAACTCTTCAAGAGTTGTATGGTCATAGGAAGTAAGTAAATAAGCAGGAATTGAAATGACTGGAATTGTCACGATGGAACATACCCTTCTGTGAAACAGAGAGACTTCCAGTAAGTATTCCCTGATGTCCTAGAATGAATCCCGTGATCCCGAGAGTCCTGGGAAGTGTGATCACCCGTCTTACCATTAGAGTCATATCAAGCAGAGAGAGGGCGTATAGTGTAACTTCGGCACCACAAAATCAAAACCCACCAGCTAAGGGAAGGAAACCTTTACAGAAAATCCCCGGAGAACGCAACGGGAAACCACTCCAGTGACGTTTACTGTGAATGTATTGTGGCGAGAAAGCATTTGCCACAGTAATAGCCAAAATCAAGGGGATCTGACACTTCACTATTAGACACATCATGCTTTTGCATTGAGCAAATAATCGTTTTGATGGTGTCTTGTTACTTTTAATTAATGCCGATTCTGTTCATATTATATTTAAATTCCGAGATAATCGCCTTCTTCACAGCGAATTTAAATGGTAGTAAAAATGGTATTCTGTAAAAAAGAATTATTATATATACTGTAGGAAACACATCCAGAAAAATATTGATCATTTTTATTAAGTGTCAATTTTATGTAGGTAGGTGCTTTCTTCGGCAACCCTCGAAGGCGATTTTATTATAGCATTTGAGATAACGAGTCTGTGAGATTCAAGGCTATTTTTATCGTGACGTATCGACATGACTGTCCAGTGTAAATGTACCTTTAGAATGCATTAGTTTTTCAAATAAAATAAATAATTAGATGATAACATAAACGTGTCTTTCTTTTGTCTATGCAATATCAAATTCACTTACTTACGATTTTTCAGAACCCTGTGTGTTGAAAGCAAGAAACACAATACTCTAATTTGAATTATAGTAATTAAAAATAGTGGTATATTATTTATATCTGAACTTATTAAAAAAATCAAACAGATTATAAATAATTATTAATAATATTATAGAGATTCTTAACAGATTATATATTTGAAAATAACATGTTGAGTAGCTTCAAATACCTTTTTAAGAGGGTCAACATCAATTAACGTTTTGAAGAGCCCTTGGAAATGGCACTTTAAATCTTTGTACATTATCATTACTATTTATTAATTACTACATATTACTCATCTTGGGTCAATGATAACTGACCAGGGGGAGTGCGAGAGGGAGATTCGACGCAGAACCCAAATTGCTAAAACTGCCATGACAAAGCTCACCAAGATATTTGGCATATCAAATATATCTCTAACAAGACCAAGATGAGACTGGTTCAAACCCTTGTTTTCTCCATATTCCTTTATGGTTGCGAGTCTTGGACTATGCGAACATCGAAGAGGTCCAAAATTGATGCTTTCGAGATGTGGTGCTGGCGACGAATGCTGCTTATACCCTGGACGGCAAGAAGAACAAACCAGTCAATCATTGACCGGCTGAGTATCAAGGCAAGACTCTCGCAGATGTGCTCTCAGAGAGTGTTGAAATATTTTGGACACAGCCCGGAGAGATCAGGACAACCTTGAAAAGCTCATCATCATGGGCAAAGTGGAGGGAAGGCAACTACAAGGACGACCACCGAGCCGCTGGTCCGATCAAATCAGGGATCTGACTGGTCTCTCATTAGCTGCAGCCTGGAGACTGACAGGTGACAGAAGCGCATGGCGTGCCATGGTCAATAGTTTACAGGATGGATACGACGCTCAATGAGGAATACGACTGAGAAGAAGACTCATCATGTTCTTTCAACCAGCATTGAATCTAGCATATGATAAAAATTCAGAGGTAAAATCCATATGAATTTAAAAACATGTAATTACTATGAGGGACAAAATAAGGTGTCCTGTATGATTTTAAAAATAAATTGAGGTCTTTTAATTTTATCTTGTATAATTCAAGTGTCAGCCCTGAAGCTATACCTCTGTTTGAGATATGTTGATGGATTGTGAAAGGATGATTACTTGGAGAGTTTAAGTTGACTCTTGTCTGGACCTGACAATCTGGTTCACGACAGGAGACTTGAATCGGCTAACAATATGAGCATTAGAACAAATCCGATCAAGACTTTTGTCTGGAATGTGCTGCTGTATGAGTGCGAGACATGGACCATTGGCCGGACTGAGTACAGACGTTTAGCTGCTTTTGAAATGTGGTGCTACAGACGCATGATGGGGATCCATTGGTCAGAACACATCCAAAACAGTGAGGTAAGAAGGGTCGGTGAGCATTCACATATATAGCGGACTGTGGCATCCAGATGTATAGTGGACTGTGGTATCCAAATGTATAGTGGACTGTAGCGTCCATATGTATAGTAGACTGTGTCGTCCAGATGTATAATAATAGCATGGCAAAGTGAAAAACGGTTGATTGGGATGGTTGTTACGGCAGCCTGAAACCGTGACATGGCACGCGAGACGAAAACCCCAATTTCAAAAAGAACTGCCCGAGCATGGCCAATTTGTCAGCGGAGTATGTAGCAGCATACCAGCGTCCGAGTAGTGCGTCCACGTCCCCGCGAGTGTATTATGTTTTTCACTTTGTGTCTTTGTTGGAGATATAAAAAAAAAGGTTTTATTAATTAATGTTTTACAAACCAACCTGATACATTTAACCTCATTTGGTCCCTATATCAGTTGCATATATCATGAATGCATAACGTTAAAAATAAATTTAGCTGAAAATGGTAAAAAAAATATTAATATTAAATCTAGTATACCCCATTTTGTAAAACACAAATCTTAAAGTAAGAATAAACTCATCATAAAAGCTGTTAATAATTTTTTTTGTGAGTAATATAATAATAAAATTATTACATTAAAAAAATTATTATTAAAAACTAATAAAAATATAACAAAAATGTTTAAACATAGAAACTCCATAGCAAATCAGATATCTTGAAATACGCATTATCAAAAAGCTTTAGTTTAGATATTATGGTTTTATGTGGTTTTCCTATGATGGCATTAACAACATACACAAATAATGTAACAATTCCAGTATAAAGCGAATATGTAAATTTCCACCTAACAGATTTCTATTAGATTGGTTTTTTATATACATTTAGGATTAAGTTATTGTAGAGAAAAATGTATCGCTTACATACTCCAATTGACTCATCTCAACTCTTTAGAGTGCGTCTGGCTTCATTTGCAGTAATAAAAAAAAAAAGGTCGTGAACTGTGATAACCGATAGATAGTTCCAGATCATCATAATATTACATACAACTAGTAGTAAGGAACTAAAGGAAGTTTATATATTTATATAATACCGCGGACGTTATTGGTAAACTCCAGGTGTTTATAAATAGGTGCCTTCGCTCAATATTCAAAATCTATTGGCCCCAAACAGTGTCAAAGGCCGTTCTCTGGACCATGGCAAGCGAAAAGCCAATTAGAGAACAAGTCGCTAGACGCAAATGGCAGTGGATTGGTCACACTCTGAGACGGAACCCAGCCTGCATTGCTCAGGGCGCACTAGACTGGTTCCCTATGGGGGGAAAGAGAAAGCGAGGCAAACCTAGAGCCACCCGGAGAAGAACCCTGCAGGACGAGGTTAAGGCAGCAGGCCTCACTTGGGATGATGTTAGGCATCAGGCATGCGATAGAGTCGTGTGGAGAAGATTCCTTGAGGCCCTATGCACCACGGAGGTGTGACAGGACAAAAAGAAGAAGAAGAAGAAAGGAAGTTTATAAGATACATTCAAATATGTTATATATCAAACTGTCGAAGAATACATCTACATCGGACATAAGTTAAAAATTGTAAAAGAAAACCAGCTGGCAGAAATACCCAGAAGAATTGGATTTGGTTGGGCAGCCTTCGGAAAACTCAGTCATATAATGAGAAACAAGGATATCCCCATTAATTTAAAAAGGAAAACCTATGAAGCATGCGTCTTGCCTGTGATGACATTGTTTGGAAGCAATGTCCCTGGATCATAAATACTGTCCACAAATTGAAATGCGCGCAACGATCCATGGAGTGGCAAAATGTTTAAGGCATCTATTGAGTACAGGTAAAATATTATAAAAATACAACATAATAACAGGAATGTATTAGAGATGGTTCGACATTAGGAAGACAAGATATTTTCTAAAGTCAAGAGTATTTGTTGAACGTACCTTTACTAATATGAAAGACGTCGATCTCCGAGGAGACCGCGTTCAGCAGATTAATTGCTTTTCCCACTGGTGTCATCTGTCCACGGTTCTGGCGGGCGGTAGGTAAAAGAATCTGTGTTGTCGCTGTCGGAGATATCTATCAGGGACAAAAAGACCAACACCCTCTAGCACAGTCGAGTTCTCGAAATATCCCCTGATTAATCTAAAGAAATGGGTAAATGAGATGCCCATCTCTTCGAAGCTGTAAAGAATTGGTTCTGAGCATTCTCAAAAGAAATGCATGACAAGATGTATGAATGTAGAGGAAGCAAGTATGTCAGGACAGAACAGTTTGGCGGTCTATTCTTTCCGCCTACCCTTCTGGAGAGATGGCATGATGGTTGGTTAGTTAGTTAGTTAGCTACAATGTAGTCTGCTGCGGTTTGAAACCAACTTTATTTTAGACTGCAAATGTAGCCAGCTGCACTGTAGGGGTTAAATAACCATTATTTCTTTTTAACGTCTTCTGTTTCAATGATTTTGTATCCTTCTAACTGTACATGGTGGGAGATGGCCCCCAGCATGACGGCTTCAGTCTTGATCAGCGGTCGCGGCAGGATGCTCCAGAGGGCCCGGTCCTCGGGACATGTGAGCGAGAAGGTCCCCCGTAGACCCTTCACTCCGGTGCTGCCACTGCGCCGACCAACGAGTCCTTTCACCACCACTGCACGGCCCCCGCTTGCTGTTATTAACTCTAGAAAGAAAAAATAATAATAATAAATTGAGGGCTGGTCAAAGCGAATAGTGCACTTAAAGTTGTCATCGCAAACAAAAACCTATCCAAAAAAGCTAGAATGGCAGTGCACAATGGTGTTCTTCTACCGACCCTTATGTGTGGAAGCGAAGCATGGAACTGGCAAAAGAAGGATGAAAGTAGAATAAATGCAGTAGAAATGAGATCTCTTAGACGAATGTGTGGATACTCTGTGTATGATAGTGTCGAATGAAAATATAAGAAGTGAATGCGGTGCGAATGATAGTGTTATGAACAAAATAATAAAAGGATCATTAAGATGGTTTGGACATATGGAAATAATGAATGAAGAAAGAATGGTAAAAAAATTATATGTTTACGATGTAAATGGAACCAGAAATAGAGGAAGACGTGGCACGATCAAATAAATCAAATATTGAATGTCGGCCTTGTGAGGAGTCAGAGAAATCGACGCGCATGCATGACATGATGTATGAATGTTGAAAAGTGTGGCAGTCCATTCTTTCTGCCTACCCCTTCGGAGAGACGGCGTGATGGTTAGTTAGTTTAGGGCTGGACAAAGGTGTCAAGTATCAAAAATGGCAAATATGAGTTTTTGATTCCAATTGGTGTTAAACATAAAGACCAATAACTATGCAAATGTGTAAAGTGATTGAATAATATTCAAATGCAGTTCAAACGTCACCCTAAAGATACCACCCGTGATACATGACATATGGAACAAAAAACAGTTTTCGCTTTTTTCTTTGCTCTATGTTTAAACCACTTGGCACCTTTGTAATAACCAGCCTTCAATTATGAAAGGAACACTGCGTTGGTTTGGACATATGGAACGCATGGATGAAGCAAAAATGATTAACCTTTTCCTTACGGCTCAGTCAAATACGAATCGTACCGTTAACACGTAATTCACAGTTCTCTAATAAACTCACACAAAACAAAAGAAAGAATAGACTTTATCACAATTTATAGTAAATAACAGATGATGCAACACAAACGAATATAGTATAATGGCGGCCAATGGGATACTTCGCAGATGTGATGTACCGACAGCGCGCATGTTAACCGTAATTATGACGAAGTAAAACACATTTAAATTATTATCTTTACAGATTTCTGCTCACTACAGGGTATAGCTAGCATATTGATTCTCATGACATCTGATAGGTAGCTATTCTTTCGCCATTCTATTGTCACATGAATTCTACACCAAACCAAAGAAAGTGTGACAATCTTACTGCCATTGTACGGCCCCAACAGTGAGACCTTGAAATACTGAGTCACATAGCGTATAACCCCATACCTAGGGCTTATTTATAATTTCCCGAATATTCCCAGATTATGGCAATATTTCAACTACCAGCGACATCTATTGGTGATACAAAAAATTAAATAATTTATCGGCTAGTTATTAGGAGTTTCGGAAAGTTCAGTCCATTTTACAACAGAGGTCTCTGGCTGCTTTAAGCCTTCAAATCTGACAGCCCTTTTTTTTTAGAAAGCCTGAGCATCTGTCAATTAAGTTAAGTTCCCAAATGTTGGTCATTCTCAACAATATTTGTTTTATCGCTCCTTTAAATGTCGACTTTCGTGGTAAATAAGAAGCATTTGCAGGAAGTTTTGCTGTTCTGTTTTAATTGGAAGAAGAGTGCAGCCGAGGTGCATAAAATTCTCGACCTCACATCGCAATCGCGGTCAAAAACTACATACAAATGTGGGTTGGGAAAATAGCGCACCCGCCTTTTTCATCAGATGTGACACCATCCGACTACCACTCGTTCAGATCCATGACGCATGCCTTAGAAGAGCAGCACTTCCATTCATATGCAGATGTCAAGAATTGGGTTGATGCTTAGATTACCTCAAAAGACAAGGCGTTTTAATGAAGATGGATTCACCTATTGCCAGAAAGATGGAAAAAGTAGTGGCTAACGATGGAAAATATTTTGATTGATGTGTTTTTTTTATTTTAACTTTCAAATAAATGTGAATTTTATACAAAAAAATGGACTGAACTATCCGAAACACCCAATACATATTTTACAAACTAAAAAATGTATGTTTCGTATGTCATTAATATCTTATTACTCGAGAGGTTAATGACCCTTTCATTATTTTGTTTAGCTAATCTTTTGTCTACTTATTTTTTTTTTCAAGTGTATTGCCTTTCTAAAAAGTAGGGTATATTAACTCATTCATAGCCACATGTTTGTAGAAACAGCGCGCCGGTATGCCACGTATTTTCTCCCAAACTATCGAAAAATATCGATCCTTTTTGGTTTGTTAAAATTTTTAAATATTCATAGATGTCGTGAGAAAATCAGAATTAATTTTGAAATACATCTTCGAATATTGCGAAGCGCGCACAGCTGTGCTTATGGCGATCGTCTACGTAGAGCGCACATGTGTGCTTACGGCGATCGTCGGGTTAAAAATACAAGTGTAATTAGAACCCACCTTCCATTTCGTTTGGGCTAGGTTGTATGTGGGGAGTGAGGTACACCACCCAGCCCTGCAGGTGGGGCTGCACCGTCCTCAGGGACTCCCTCATATCAAACCCGAAGCGAGTCTCTAGCACATTGTCCTTAAGAATGTAATCCCAGGGATCTATAATCATAATTTCAATACAATGAGAGAGTATTCAGAATACATAAGTGCATATCAACAATAAATATGTTAAATTATAAATTCGATCAACGCAGTTCATTTATCTTTGTGTAAATTTGTTAATTTTTTTTTTCAACTATCGCATTGTTTCTCTCCGTAGGGGTAGGCAGAGAGGATGGACCACCATACCGCTCTGTCCTGACATACCTCTCCAGCTTCCTCTACATTCATACATAGTAACATGCACACTCGCCAATTTTTCCGACTTCAAATGTGGCCGCCTTTCCATGGTTTTCCACGCCCTCTCTTTTCACTTACACTGCTAGTATACAACATTATAACCATTCTTCTCTCTTCCATTCGTTCCATATGTCCAAACCATCTCAGGGATCCTTTTTTAATTTTACTTATGATGCAATCATCTGCCTTACATTTCTTCCTCATTTCGCCATTCGGTATTCTATCAAATATCGTTTTTCCACACATTCTTCTCAGTGATCCCATTACTACGGCATTTATCCTACTTTCATCCTTCGTTTGCCAGTTCTACCTCCATACATAAAGGTCAGCACAAGAACACCATTGTGCACTGCCATTTTAGCTTTTTTGGATAGGCTTTTGTTTGGGATAACAACTTTAAGTGGACCATTTAATCTGTTGCCTGGCTAAAACCCTTCTTTCAATATCCTTCTCCACTCTCCCATCCTTTGTAAACATACTTCTTAAATAAACAAATTCGTCCACTTGTTCCAGATTTTCACTGTTCACACTAATGTTGCAGACTGTCATGCTTTCTTCTTTTTCGAAAATCATAACCTTGGACTTATTCACATTCATCATCAAATCGTATCGCTTGCATACCTCATACATACTAGACACCATGTCTCCATATGTTTCATATTTTAGATCATTGAAATTAGTACCAAACATTGTCTAGAAACAGAGTGTGGCTAATTTTGTATGGCTGGCCCCGTGGGTGGGGCAATAGAGAATGGCCAGTCACATAAAACACCTAACCGATTAAACAACAGATACCCAAAGGATTTCTAATAATCTTGTTTCCAATACATCATTGTGTATAATCACAAGTACGAACCCATGAATCGTTTGTTCTTTTTACTGTCAGAGAGCCAGGTTAAAGACACCACGGGCACCCCTAGGGTCAAGGCCATCATCAGTTTCATCGTTCTCCGGGAGCCGCCCATAACCAGCACGTCGCCTCCCTTCTCCACTATAGAACCACCTGCACAAATCAAAATATTTCATTTGAAATCAATACATTGAAAAATATACACACTTGTGTGAATTTAAATAATTAGAATAAAATAAAAACAATTGAAGAGTGGGTATTATTATGCAAAGGTGCTCGGTGGTTTAAATATAAAACAAAGAAAAAGAGGAAAAACTGTTTATTGTTATATAGTGGTGGCACCTTTAGGGTGAATTTTGGACTACAATATATTATCAATCACTTGCACCTTTGCAGAGTTATTTGCCTTTAAATTTAACCTTTCTCTTACGGTGCTAAAATAAAAACGCGCGTTCCTGTGTTGGGTAGTCAGTACCCAATCAAAAATTAGCGATTTTAAATCGGAAAAATAAGAACATTCATAGCCTATCCCCTTAATTAATTATAATTGAAGTAAAAAATTATAATACATGAGATTTATTTCCTAAAAACATTTTTAAAAAAACATCTGGCAACGCTCACGGAACGGGCATAAGTCCATTCTGGTTGCAAGCCCGAGAGCTACTGCCGGGCAGTGAGAGCATTGAGTTCCTCGCGCTTCCCTTCCTACAGTGAAGTATGCAAGAGTGAGATGCGAATATAGTGTCGCGCACTCAGCGCTACGAATTTTGTTTCCGATGTTCACAAAATACCTCCGATGTACCCGATAAATTCTGATTATTATTTATATTATTTTTTTAATCAATGCGTAAATATATTATGGAGGAATACCTAAAATCTTAACCTTGTATTTATTATATTTATAGAGATATTGATGGTTATTAGATGCAACGTGTAGAAGATGCCCATCACAGGGAAGAGAGGGTTAACATCAATTGGTATCGTGGAATCTTTGTAATGCCTATTTTACAAAATCCTCACACTCAATTCAAAATACATACTTTCCAAATGTAAGTCTATTGGATCGTAGTAAAAAAAAAAAACAATAATTACAACATGGATTTAATCCAACAAGTACTCACCCAAAGATTTAACAATGTTTACTACAGGGACATCTTGAACTTGAGTGTGCATTACTTTTTTAATTATTTTAGAACTCTTGGGCTTTGAATCTAGCTGGGAATCTTTGCTGGTCTGTTTATTCTTATCAACTTTAAGAACCAAAGATTCATTTGATATGGCCTCTTTTGCTGTAGTTTTCTGTTGCTTTTTTTCTTTAGTCAAAGATGTTTTGCCATTTTTCTGGACGACAGGTTCTTGAACAGTTTTAGAATTTAAATGGATTTTAGCTTCCGAAGCAGATTTCTTTTTACCTCTACTTTTGTCCTTACTCTCGGGAATTTCTTCGACAGTGGCAACACAGTTTCTGCCTGATTTAATAGGTTTACTTGCCACAGCACACTTTTCCACGACGTCACCAGACTTCTTCGAAGGGTTGCTAGGATTTGAGATTTCTGACTCATTTGCACTATGATATACGGAACGTCTTCTCGAGCTTACCCTCAAAATTTTAGAAGTGCTAGATTCAGCGGGAGGAATTGTATCAATAATGCTATCGTTATTTTTTTTCTCGATGAGCACAATTTTTTCAAGAACTACCTTTGGTATTTGCGCATCTGGAATGACAGTAGGTTCATCATATTCGCTAATATATCTCTTTACTCCTTGTTTTACTCTGCTACTTGTTCGAATTTTCTTTTCTTTTACAACCGGTTGAGCCTTCTTACGTTTCTTCGGAACATTCTTCCGGAATACAATAGGCGATTCGCTGTCTTCGTTGTCATTTTTAGAATCATCATCCAAATCGGAATTTGAACATTGGTCACCGTGGAACTTTGTACGCAGAGCGAAATTTTTAATCTGCGGAGAATCTAGATCACTTTCAGAAAAAGTGTGTTTGATGGACTTCTTTAAAGGGGTTCTTGATTCTTCAAGATATTCACTGAATTCTGAATTCTGGCTACAATTTTTTGACGGAAGATCACCCAAAAGCGAATTGGAACATTCCTCAGGGCCTGGATCGGGTGTTCCCGGAGCAGTAGAAGACTTCTGGTTTCCAACTTGAGAGAGAAGATCATTTTCAATTTCCTGAGTGCACAAATAATAGTTAGATTCCTTCGCAAGAACTTGAGGTTTCTTTTGTGTTGATACTTTTGTGGTGTTTTTTAAACTTTTTTGAACAATTTGGCACGGTACAGAGTTCACTTTAATGGGACTAGCTTGTGTGAGTAAATCATTTTCTATTTCTTGTGTGCATCCATAATAATTAAATTCTTTTTCTTCATCCATAATTGGATCTTTCTTGTTTGAATTATCTTTTGACGAAACGGGGAATTTGCTTTTGACAAGAGGGGAAATTCCGGCCGGCTCTACCAAGGTCTGTGAAAGTAAATCATTTTCTATCTCTCTGGTATCATTGTAGTAATTTTGATTTTCAAAAGATATATTTTTTGGTGTAGATAGAGAAGAATCGAGATGATTTATTTTAATGAAAGACTCAAACGAAGTATCGGCGAGAATGTTTCGTGTTTTCTTTTTTTTTGTTGCAGGAGTACTGAATGCAAAATTATCATTCGAAATACCCAATACTTTTCTTTTCAACATTGGTCCGGTTTCGTGAGTTGTAATATGGTTAAGAATGTCATCTCTTAGCGAGAATTCTTCCTTAAAATCAGCAGAGAGCAATCTCTTGCACTTGGTTCCCAATGGCACAGCAGGACTTTTCATAGAATGAGACATAGATATGTCTAATTGACGGATAATATCTTCAGATTTAGCTGTCATTTTCCCGTCTGCAGATGAACTGGCAACGGATGGAGTGTTTTCTTGTGTACATTCTTCGAATATATCGTCTTGGGAATCACATATGATATCAGCAGCTGACTGTGTTGCCTGGTCCTGAATATTGGGTAAAACGCCATAATTTTTCTTACTCGCCGGATCTTCTGACGATGCATTACGATTACTATCCTCAGGGAAGAGACACTGTTTAAGATTTGTAACATCTGCGGTGTTTATCATAGAAACTAATGGCTCATTGCGCATTACTTCAATATTCTTATCTTCCACACTCTCTTCAATACGGTCAAATAATTTATTTTGTAATATATTTTCCGGTACTTCAACCTGAGTTAGTTGATCGTCATCTTCACAAGCGTCTTTGTCACTTGTTCTTGAAGAAACAGTTTCTATTATGGGTATTATCATTTGCGTGTCCAAGTCGTACGGATCTTGTTCTATAGCAGGAGCTTCTGGCTGCTTATCAGGGATATTACTGATGATATTCTCGCAGTCTACGAGCAAGCTCATTGAGTCGGGTGAGTTGGGTTCTAATTCTTCAGTATATCCAAAATCACACACTTGCGAATCAGTCATCAAATCATCATTTTCTAAGGAGTTAACACATTTTGTTTGTGCTTTTAACTGGTAGGCATGATCTTTTTCTTTTTCCTCATTGTAGTTAACCAGTTTCTTAAGATTAAGATTTCTTAAGGATTTCGGTATTTGAGGTGGAGGCATTTTGATCAATTGATTGCATTCATTGACATTGCTCTCCGGTGGACAAAATTCTGTTTCCTGATCAAAAATTGAGCGAGGTAAAGACTGTGTCATTTCATTATCGATCATTTTATGTGTTGACTTGATTGCGTTGACAAATGTTTTTTTCGATATGTCCTCGGTTTCATGTTTCTCATTTTCCGGCTCTATTATTTGTGTCAATTCATCTTCATCATCCTCGTCAATAATATGTTTTTTTTCAGGAGGCCAATATTCCGTTTCCTGATCCAATATGTCATTAAAATTGGTTTTCTGTGTTTCTAAGTTATATATATCGTCCAATTGGATTTCTTTGGATTTGATAGAATTTTCTTTCTCAGTTGTATAATCAGCCTGCATCTTAGGATCATTTGGCTGTGTTAATGCCTCATAGACGTTAATCTCAGAAGATGTCGACTTGTGTTGCACCGTGTCATCTAGATGTAGTCTCATGGAAGGGGACTGCGAACTGGAGTTCCAAAACAGTCCCTCGACACAGCTATCTGAAGGGGTTCCAGGATTAGGCCTAATGGTTTTTTTCTTTGCCGATAATTCTTTTTGAGAACTTAATATGATTGAATCATCCTAAAACAAATTTAAAGTGTGTTAATTGGAAATAAGACATATACCAATGATAATTCTACACAATTTTAAAGATTTAATAAAATAAAATTAAGTCATTGTCTGTGGGAAGGATATTAATACCCATTTTTTACAGGATTGGTGGGGGCCAGCAAGAAAGGTATAAACTTTCCGTGAACTCATAAACTGTTGGAACTGAAGACTATATCTTATTTATAATCATTTTTGTGATATATTTTTATCACATGTCGAAGTATACATACATCTATAGTTGACATGGGCGCCCGCAGAAAATTTTCTAGGGGGGGGCAAAATATTTTTAGTAATGTTTTAATGTAGTTTTAATTTACTGTAGCGTATTTGTATGGTGAACGAACGGAAAGGAAACTGTAGTAATGTACTGTAGCAACAAATTTTTTGTTAATACAATATATGTATATAACATTATTTGACTATTTTCAATCAATCCAGGGGGGAGGGCAAGTGCCCCCCCCTGCGGGCGCCCATGATAGTTGAATGTTATCACTAAATTTCAGCTATAATCTATGCTTGAAAACGTGCATGAAAATTTACCAGTAGACATTGTGTTAATATTATATATATACAGTAGAATGTCATTTATCCAGACTAATTGGGACCGGAAGTGTTCCGGATAATCAAACAGGTGCTAATTCTTTTGGTAAAATAAGGTGCAATTGGTTTTTATTTTTCCCCGGTCCGTTAAATGTTACTGCAAAAACAAGTATGTATGTAGTGCTAACATTACTCTACAGCAGTGCTCCGCAACCGGTGTGCCGTGAGCTGGATGCAGATGTGCCGCGGTCAAATACATAATGAAACAAATATTTTGTTATAGTCGGAACTCGTGAATTGCAAAAGAATCGACTCTTTCGTAAATCAGCCCAGGAGATGTTGGTGACCTTTTTTATTTTTGTTTTTTTTAGCTCATTCTGCTTTTTAGTGAAAATCCGACGGGATATGTTTTGTTGGCGACCTTTTTTTAGGCCATTCGTGAAAAATCGAACATTCGATTTTCCCGAATGAGCTAAAAAAATACACCAACATCTCTGCTGAGCTGATTAACGCCCACGCCCAGACTGAATTTTAGCTTTAGGTGTGCCGCAGAATTCTAGGAAGAACTTATGTGTGCCGTAGGTGAGAAAAGGTTGCGGAGCAGTGCTCTACAGTACTGGAAAAATAATTAGAAATTTTTTTTTGAACCGGATTTCCTTGTCTATTTTTTTTTTCGCTTCATCATCTCGGCTTGTCCAGATAATTGACATTCCTGTTAACTTAGTATTAAGTAGACATTCGTTATTAGAGACAATGTGTATTGGCTATACAATATCGGTAAATGAACGTTAAATAAGCAAATTTACAAAATGAATACTTTTTGTGAAAAATAGATTTTAAAATAAAAATATTAGAAAACATACATCGCTATCATCAGAGTCAGGTATGGATGTGTGCACATGAGATTCTGGAAACGGTTTCAACATAGGTGTCATCGGAATATCATCATCGCAAGTCTGAAACATAACGGAAAAATATAAATAATAACCTCTCTTTTTCTTATATTCGTCTTCCCTTTGTGTCGTGAATTCACATTTCAATAAATAGAATTACACTCTGTATTTTTACATATATAAAAAAAAACATAAAAATATTATAAACCAACAAAATTTTACTTCAATTTCCATATTCTGAATGTTACCTCCCATTCCCCTCTCCCTCGATCCTAATTGGATAAAATACACCACCACTCCTAGATAAAACTCCACCCTCTTTTAATAGCTAAAATAAAACATAAATAATAACATTCTTAACCTTTTTATTACAGCTCAGTCAAATACGAATCATGCCGTCAATAAGGCGTGAATATTTCTAACCAATTTTTTTGTTAAAAACTAATTAATGTACTGCACGCATGCACACTAATTTTGTTTAGAATTATCACCGAAAAAACACGTGCACACTTGTTTTGTGTGCCACACAAAAACAATAAAAAAATATTCACCGTTCTCTAATAAATTCACACAAAACAAAGCGTAGAAGTTATCACAATTTATAATGCGCGGGCGACACAGGACAAACAAATATAGTATAATGGCGGCCGATGGGATACTTCACAGATGTGATTTATGAACAGCGCGCATGTAAACCGCAATTATGATGAAGTAAAACACATTCAATTCAATACAGATTTCTGTAAAGGATATATGTAGGCAAGTATTGGAGTCATTTGTGGTTCCAAATACAGTTCCTATGAGTACTGCAAAG
This sequence comes from Lepidostoma basale, assembly GCA_022606425.2. Lineage (NCBI taxonomy): Eukaryota > Metazoa > Arthropoda > Insecta > Trichoptera > Lepidostomatidae > Lepidostoma > Lepidostoma basale. Next base: position 5,191,124 of record JAHDVF020000211.1, read on the forward strand.
TCAGAAAACGATATATCACGGCTATCGATATTAACGATTAGAAAATCTTACACGTGATATGACGGCTACCGATGCGAATAGGTTAAGGTAGAGGTATGCAAAAGAAAACAAATTCAACAAACGAGTAACCTAAAAGTCATTTTACACACATCAGTGACGTGACCGGACCATGATTAAACCGAGATGGTTAAATATATTCTTCTATGAATTTGAAAGGTCCTGTTTACACTTGTCTGGGGCACATTCTTGTTTGTGAAATAGTATTGTCTTCCGTGACCTTAGAATATAATTCAATATTTTTCTATTATTAAATATTGAAAGAAGGGTTGCAGGAAACAAAGTAAATGGTGAATTCAAGTTGTCATCGCAAACAAAAGCCTTTTTAAAAAAGCCAAGATGGCAGTGCACATTGGTGTTCTTGTGCCGACCCATATGTATGAAAGTGAAGCATGGAACTGGTAAAAGAAAGGTGAAAGTAGAATAAATGCAGAATAAATGAGATCTCATAGACTAATGTGTGGTAAATCTGTATATAATAGTGTCATATAAATAAATGTCGCCCTCGTGAGGAGTCAGAGAAATTGACGTGCGTGCTGGACACGATGTATGTTTTTTGTTTTTTTTTATGTACACAACAGATTGTTTGGACCCAATTACTGTTTACAATTTTTATTTTTTAGCTATTGTATTGATTCTCGTGACATGTGATAGGTAGCCAATCTATCGCCATTTTATTGTCATGTGAATTCTACACCAGACCAAAGACAGTGTGACAATCACACTGCCATCGCCGGGAATCGAACCCAGGACCTTCGGCATGGAAGTCAGAGTTCGTAACCACTCTGCTACGAAGGTCGTTGGGGAATCAAGAGAAGTTTATCAGGAAAGAACAGTGTAGTGGTCCATTGTATCAACCAGATTGTATCAATTGAAGTGGTCCATTTTTTGTTGTATCGACACAAGACATGTACCAAGATTAAAGAAAAATATATATGATCTGATTATGGTATACAAATACGAAACACACGCCCATCTTTTCAAATCAGCTTCTGTCTATGAAAGAACAGTGCGGCAGTCCATTCTTTTTGTCTTAACCTATTTCTTAGTAACCCTTTTGGTTAAGTTGCACAATGGTTAATTAGTTTAAATCCGATAAAAAAAAACAGACACACTGCCGTGTTACTTACATCTTCTAAATCAGTTACTTCAGAATCTTCATCTTGATTAGATTCCTTCACACACACAATGTATGCTTTAAACTGATGGGGAAACTAAAAACAAATCACAATTTAATTAATTCACTTGGTAATTGGCGATTTTTATATAATACACATTGTACAAAAATTGTACAAAATTGTACAAAAATAATGTTTTTTACTACTCCAGTGGATATTTTAAAAGGTAATCTATGTTTATTGATACAATAAGCTGGCTTTAATAGTTCTATAGTATAGCAAACACAAAATTTTGATGTAAATTCTCACCGAAGATTTGCTTTTGATAATAGTAATTCCTTCGGTAAACGGTGTCTTCTGTTGGTTGGCATTCCATGTCAGCCACCCAACCTGTAGAAAATTATATTTATTTAATTAAAAAATCATTTAAATCTTACCACTCCTATGACGAGTGTAACTCGACATAGAATTTCTTACACTAACTCCTATGTCAACCTAGACTCGACATTATACGACGTAATTTTTAAAACTAAATACTAATAATAATTATAATACACTCTACACCTTCCTAATACGGTGTTTTAGAGACTCCTTCATTGCGTCTTTTTTTAAAATTAATTAAGCAGTTGGTGGCACGTAAAACAATAATAATTGAGGAGTGCAAAGGGTTAAGAGAAATCAGTATAGATAATATGTAAAAAAAATCATAATTATTTTTACGAAAATAAATGTAAATATTAAAAAATAAGTATAATGTTCAAATAATAAATAATGTACTTTTAATTCCTATATTAAAAGAAAAGTAAATGAACCATTTAAAGTACTAAAATAGTAACCCAGTGAATAATGTGAAATAATAAAAAATACATATAATGTATGTTTTTGTAAATTAACAAATAATAAAATATTATTGAACGGAACAGAAACATCAACATATTTGAAAAAGTGTTTATTTAAATTTTAACCTGTGTTGTGTCAACGTTTGAGTATTTTGAAAATTGGGAATGAATCGAATCAGCAAGATTTTTCAGATTCATTGTATGCAGGAAAAATAACTCTTAAAAATGTTAGCCGCCAAAACACACGGACGTCACATTACAAACGACGGCGCAAACATGGAAATTTGAAGGACAATCTCGAAAAAACAAAGAAAACCGCTGAAAATCTAAAATTGTAAAATATGATCAACGATAACTTAATAAATTTCGTTTCAGTGCCTACCTAAATATAATCCATAAACTAAAAATGACAAAATTTTTGACTAAATATTTAAAAAAATGTGATTGGTAAATTAAGTATTATAAACAGATCCTACATAAACAGATCACAAGGTCAACAATAAAGGGGAAAAGAAAAAGAATTTATTATGCAGCGAAATAAAACATGCAAATGACAAGTTGTTTGATATTTATAGCGATTATAACGATTTAACGATTAATAATTAAATTACAATAATTTGAAGGTGGTCCATTCTCTCAGCCAGACACCATCATATTTGCTCGATCTCAAAGTCGAGAATCCTCTCACCCTCCATTTTCTTCATTGGCGGTGTGACCTCCTGTGCGAGAACAGACTAATTCTTGAGGTGCAAATTCTTCCACAAACGTCGTAGGTGAGGTTTTGACTCTGTTGGTTCTGCTGACGGATGGCGGCAGCACGCGTTCTGTTTAGGGTATTCTTGCTGCTGCAGCACTACTCGGTCTAGAATAGACACTTCGCCATTTGATTCGATCGAGTCCCAGCTGCTCCCAGACGCCAAAGACGTTGCGTAGCATCAAGAACTCCCGTAAGCATTTCTAGAAGTGCTTCTTTTTTCCGCCAACCTTGCGTTTGCCAAGAATTTCACTGGAAATGATACACTTATGTACTTTATATTCATATTTATCTTGTTATTATTTTTTTATCTCAGCAACGAATTGTAACTTGATTAATGTTGACTATTGATTAATATTCACCTTCTCTAATAAAAATCAAGACTGCCTGTTGTTTTGGCATACATTTTAGTGCAGACTGAAGCATATAGGCTGCTCGTGCCCCCCTAGTAGATGGCAGCAAGTTGCCGACACCGTTGGAACTAGATACACAAGTGGAATAAAACCAAATAAATATTTTGAAATATTGTATGTTATTTTTTAGATTAATTTTTGTTATTTACAATGAACTTTTACAAAGAAATTTTAATAGCCAGCAAAAGTATTTTATATAGCCTGGTCATTTATAAGTTCATTTTGTTTACAAAAAGTTACACGAATTTAACATTGGTCAGTCAATAATTAAAGGTTTTTGGAAAACAAGCTCGCCCAACCCGTTTTCGTTATTCAGTTCCTACTTTCAAAATATATTTAAAATTTGACATAGCGATATTACTTGCAACCCACAATAAAAATGTCGCTCTGCGCGGTCGTCATCTTTGCCTTTTCCCGGCCAGGCGCGTCGCTTACCAATGTTCCGATATTATGTACAAGACAAAAAAATAAGTCCGCGTTCGTATGATATTTTTATAGCTATCTCAATTAAAATTGGCATTTCTTTCCATACAAATGATACCGGTATATTTCATTCTGCTTCGCCGTGTTATTGTACATTTTCAGAATTTGAATTCTTGACATAAACAGTTGAAAATAGATTCTCATTTGCACATCAAATTTAAGAATGCAAATGAAATGTGAATCTGCCAAATGGGGTCGGAAGACCTTATATAATATTTTTGAATAGTTGTATCGCAAACCTTCGATATGGATAGTGAAGACGATTCCGGCAGCGATGATTCCATTTCTTCGTCAGATAGTTCTGGAGAATCGTCTTCTCAAGATGAGGAGCGCTTGGAACCCGCTAAGATATTGGGTACCACGTTTGAGCTGCCTCAGGATCTGTGCGAAAATCCTGACATTTTCAAAGAGTTCCTATCCATGAAGACATGGGAGTCCTTAAGTGATGCAAATGTACGTCATCTGAAGAAGTTCTTGCCGTCGTTTCCCGTTAACGATGAAGAGGAAAAAGCTATAACTATACAGAAACTGTTTGCAAGGGAGACATTTAAATTCACTTCCCCATTAGTGGAGTTCCACCAGAAGTTGAGAGATGGAGCTTTCCGACCGGATATCGCGAGGATGCAAAGGGTGTTGCTTCTGGCTAAGAGGCAGTACACACGCCACCAAGTAAGTGCGCAGGATATTTAAATTTATATTGTTAAAGTGGAAACTAGTATCAGTGGCGAGCCTAGGGTCGACCAGTAAGGCAAGCCAAGGAATTATAAATAAATATACGTAAAGAAATCACGTGATCTTTCTTTTCATAACATTTCTGCACATAATGTAAATGACATAACATTCTGACAAAGAAATGAAGTTCGTTACACATCGAATAGTAAACATACTTCAGAGTTATAAAGCCCGGCATCAAATCCATACAAAAAATTGTAGATATCTTTTGGTATATATGCACCTAACAATATGATTACAAGCCCAAAATACGTAAGTGCGACAAAGACCCTTTTACATTTTGCAAGTCCAATATGAAGCCCATCGAAACCATGAAACAAAACATGTGGACATATGTGATTTCGCAGGCGTCTCACCTACGGTACATATGAGTGAAACAAAACATACATTTTATTTTATTTGAATAAAAATACATGTGGGTCATTTCTGACCATTAAATCGAATTAAATTGCTTTAATGCCCTCGCGCGTTTACGAATAATATAATATTTAGAATTTTCAAAATATTATTTTATTCATAGACGGCTCAAAACATCGTTTTAATATAGAATTTTTAAGGCAAGCCCGGCTTCTCAGCTTGGATGTACGTATCGCCACTGACTAGTCTGTAGCCATACAGACACATTCAAAGTTATTGGATTGTAAGCATGTATTGTTTAGTTGTTAATTGGTCACTTAATTTATGTCCAATTTTACAAATTTCTTTAGAACGATAATGCATAGCATAACATTACCTTATTTTATTTTACTGTTGTTACTTATCATCACTCTGTATCTTAAAGGTGATACAGGGGATAAGTATGATGAGAGGATGGACAGTCTCACATTTCTTTTGTGCCTCCCTTGCACTCATACAGCGCGTCATGGATAAAGTTAAAATTTTTAATTATTTGTTTTTTCTTCGCTCTATTCTTTATTTTCTTTCATTGTTTTTTTTTCTCTTCATTTGTTATTTGTATCAATTCAAACATATTAGTAAATCTTTCATTATTTTGTTTATAATGCTTTCCTCCGTCTTACATTGTCTTATTATACCATAGTTTGACATTTTAACGTAGTTTATACGCACATTTGTTAACCCCCATTGGGCTGGCGGCTGGCTTCATTTGCAGTAAAAAAAAAAGGTCTTGAACTTTGGCTACATCTACAGCATCTATACATTCAAATATGACCTGCAAATGTAGTCTGCCGTAGTTATAACCTTTTTTTTGTACTGCAAATGTAGTCAGTTTAATTATTTATATTCATGCTTCTTTCCTGGAGACTATTTGATGAGGCCTACATCCAGCAGCGGAGAGATGGCTAGAGATAGAGATTCTTCTTTTGCATATTCCATGTTCGGTATGAGTCAGTATTAGAACAACTTTTCGTCTTGTCCTGTCACACTCCCGTGGTTCACAGGGCTTCGAGGATTCTTCTCCACCCGGCCCTTTTGTGCGTCTGATGCCTATCACAATTCCAAGCAAAGTTCACCACCTTGGTCTCGTTCTGTAGGGTTCTTATTAAATCTAATCAAATCAGTTTATTAACTCAAAATACATTACAAACAGCAAAATGTTTACCGCATCTATTGAGTACAGGTAAAATATTATAAAAATACAACATAATACTAGAAACGCATTAGAGATGGTTCGACATTAGGAAGACAAGATACTTTCTAAAGTCAAGAGTATTTGTCTCCTGAACGTTCCTTCACTAATATGAAAGACATCGATCTCCGAGGAGATCGCGTTCAGCAGACTAATTGCTCTTCTCACCGGTGTCACCAGAGGCAGATTGGTTCTGGTGGCCGGTAGGTAAAACAATCTGTGCAGTCGCTGTCGGAGATATCTATCAGGAACAAAAAGACTAACACCCTCCAGCACGGCCCAGTTCTCGAAATATCCCCTGATTAATTTAAAGAAATGTGTAATGAGATGCCCGTCTCTTCGAAACTGTAGAGAATTGGTTCCGAGCATTCCCAAAAGAAATGCCGTGGGATAGAGGTGGCACTAAGTTTGTTTTGGTTACTTTTTCCATCCACAGGTGCCAGTCTGGTATTAGCGTTTAAAAACTTGTTCTCAACTTTTTTAATGTACCACCTCCTTTTTGAAAAAAAAAAAACAATCATTTTCAGGAAAAAAAAATACGTTGTTGTTTGAACAAATTTATATTGAAAATAACCTAATCAAAATATTTTGGTTAAAAAATATTACAGTCCATAATAAGGTTGTGTTGAACTGGAGTTTCATTGATTGTTGGTTTCTCATTTCAGTGGAGACAGGAGTGGTATCGCACGATGCAAGAGGTGCTGGTGTCTCGGGAGCGACTGCTGACAGTGGCAGGAGGTCTGCCTCCGGGCGTTTCCCCGCGCGTGGTGGCGCCACCGCCGTCACTACACGCCCCTGCACCGCCCTCCATACATGCCAGAACCAAGCGGAGATACTTTCAGGTATGTTCTTTTATTCTTCTATCCTACAAATATAGTCGTATCCACCGGGCTTAACTTGCCTTCAACAAGAAAGATATATCCAATAACATAGATCTAAACCTCCAAAAACAACTGATAAAAACATTGGTGTGGAGTGTTTTATTATACGACTGCGAAATTTGGTGCCTGGGCGAAAGAAAGCGCAAAAGGCTGGAGGCGTTTGAAATGTGGACCTACAGACGAATTGCCCATGTTTCATGGAGGGACCACGTTACAAATGAGCAGGTTCTCAGCAGAGTTGAAAATAATAGGCACGTTGAACACATGTTGAACACCATAGCGGAGAGGCGCGCGAGATGGATTGGTCATGTGTTGCGACACAAATGTTTCTTGCATGATGTTGATTGGAGGGAACGGTCAAGGGATCAATTGGCAGAGGACGACCTCGCCAGGAGTACCTAGACCAGATTTGCCGAGATATGGGCTGCATCTCTTACGCGGAGTTGAAGAGAGCTGCCGAGGACTGAGCGAAGTGGAAGTGGAGATGCGTCGCCTTGCTGCAGCCCAATCTTTAGATTGAGACCGGAGAAGAAAATCCTACTAACCTAGTTATGTTCTAATTGGAATTAATCATCATCACTAGTGGCACTACAGCCGACTATGAGCCTTGGCCTCATCCAGAATTTTCCGCCACTCTCCCTGATCCATCGCCCGCATTCTACAATTTGCAACTCCAAGTGCCCTGAGGTTTCCTTCTGCCCCCTCCCTCCACCTTAGTCTGGGTTTTCCCATAGTTTGTCTTCCATCTATCAGGTGTTGAGAATCTCTTTTGGAGATTAGATCTTAGATCCAATGCAAACATATTAATTGTTGACTCAAGGCGTTAACAGAAAATACATTATTACTGTTAAAATTTAAAATACTCTTATAATATCACAATTTCTTATTATTCACTGAGAGTGTCGCGACAGCTATTTCGCCAACGGATGTTGGCATCATCAGGTGTTACAATAAACTTAGTTATTCTACAACACTTTTTATTTTCACTGAATTCAGACATGTTTCGGTTATAATCTTTATCAATGTATACAATTTTAACAATCAAATAAAACAGAGCGGTCACTTGTATACTAAATGGAGATCGAGTTATGTATAAAAGTGGAAGGGATATAATTAGGATTGAGGAGAGGGGAGACGTAACGGGAATATATCAAGCATGGGAATTGAATTAAAATTTAATTGATTATTTATTATATTTTAATTATTTTTGATGGCTTTTTTTAATTTCTAAAATTTCAAAATTGTTTAAAGTTAGGTTTTTATTATTAATATGCAAAATTTCAATTTGTTATTTTTGTTTAACCCACATGTAACTGTACAACAGTTTGATCGGTTGATATAACTGTTGCAGGAGCTGGCTGCTATCCGGAGTGAAGTGTGCGGAGCGGAAGGGGGAGGGGTGTCGGAGGACGAGAACTTCCCCGAAGGCCCCCCGGCGCCACCTCCCAAACATCACAAGCGACACTTTGTGAATCTTCAGGTAGAAACTAAACCTTCATGTGTATTATAGTTTTAACACTTTGTCTGCGGGTAGATTTGTGTGCTTATTAACCCTTACCACACCAATGTCGAGGTATACTCGACATTATACAATTTTTAAAATCAATTCTAAAATTATAATCACACATTCTACACTGTTAGAGTTCATTCACAAATTGAAGATCTCGTATCGATGTACGAGTGCAGTGATAGATTTTGCAATTTGATTGGTTGCCTAGTCAAATGAGCCGCGCGGCGTCAGTACGTTCCGAGACATGGAGGGAACTGCACATATTTGGCATTCTTTGGCATCTCGTATATTCGGTGATTCGAAAAATACTCGTTTAGTAGGAGTATTTTTGAAATATTATTTTTATTATTGATTAATCCTATATGGACTGAGTCAGCTCTGTACAGTTTAAATACATATAATCCAGAAAGAAATACTAGAGATAAACACCTGCAAGGATGAAATATTGTAATAATAAAAACCAATAAAGGAAAAACAAAGTATCATTATTATTATAAGTCTCCCCCTTAGTCGCTTTTCCAAGAAAAAATTAATGAGCAAATTATAATTTTAATAAACTTAATTTTGATAATTATTACAATTAAGCCGATAGCATTTTTGTTAATAAAAAAAAATAATAATAATAACACATGTTTATTTATTTCAATGTTTGAATACATGATTGAATTTTTTTTTTGGTTTTTCAATCATAAAATAAAATAAAAATAGCGTCTAGATTTTTTGTAAACTCACTGTCATTCATACTATTGCAAATGATCTCCCTGTCGTGAACGGACTCTACAATACGACTTTTTAATGAAACTGCTTTACATATTTTATTGTAAATTAATTAACACGTTCACAGCGGTCAATATATCGCAAACACTCACATGGTGCTGAAAAAAATAGCAATTTTCAAAACGATAAGATAATATAAAAATGAAAAATATTTAGAAATTTTTTTTTGTAGATAGTACACACTGTTTTCTTTGCGAGTAGTATTCACGGGCGGCTAAAGTTTATACTCGCTTTGAGATAAGCGAGTATAAACATGAGTCGTCGAGGAGACTTTAGCTGAGTGTACACTCTTCTTCATTATACTATTTAATTCAAAGTTCAGTAATAATAAAAACAAAATTACCACTTTTTCAAATATTACATATGAATATGTAAGCGATAATAAAATTTAAAATCCATTGTATTAAATACGAGCCTCCAAGAATACCTGTAATACCAATATTTAAATTAGGAAAATTTTACATAAATATTTGAAGATTATTTTTGTATAGAATCATGTTTACCACCCCTGATCTGTATGTATATAAAGGACTAAGTTTACAATAGTGTCACCAGTCTGTCGATACCAGCGAGCCTGGCGAAACCGGTCGCTGTCTAAATAAAGACAAAAGTGGAAGTAGTTAAAAATAACATCGTTTTATTTAATTATTATTTAAAATGAACTTCCATCGAGAGATTTCAGTAAAATCATTTGATTATCTTACAAGATTTAGAGATTGCATTTGTACTGAAGAAAGGTTGTCGATATTTCTATGGTAAGATAATTATACCAATTAATTTCTTTAAAGGAAAATATAAGAAAGTCACTTTTAGTTCACACGTATTTATTTAAATAAATAACTTAAAAAGAAATAACGCACCCACGGGCGGAACAAGGGGTAGCGGGGAGAGGGTTGTCGGACCCGGCATCCGGCAAGTGTGAACAGCTCCATACTTACTCATAGGCGAGCGAGATCCGACCCGATTTTTTTCCGGACGTAGACGGCTGGCAAAACACCCGGCATTTCTTGTCGGCTCCGACAAAAAATCGGGTTCCGGCAAGTGTGAATAGCTCCATATAAAATGTTCTGCCACTGGAACATCCGATTAAAAACCGGACCCGACACCCGACAAGTGGGAACGGGCTCTTAGATAAACGCGCCTGGCGCGTACGCCGCACTCAACAAGTTAGCTATTATGGTGATATGTAAAATAATAATAATTAAGGAGTGCAAACGGTTAACAGCCATAGCTTGAAATGAAATTACGATTCTAACATTTAATTTTATGTATACTTTAAAATATTTTAAAAATATATCACTAAAATTGTATAAAAATACACTCCCAACAGTTTACGCTGAGTCCTTGAAAGATGTATTTATACCCTTCCCGCCGGCTACCAGTAAATGGGTATTAATACCCTTGCCGCAGACAATGAGTTAACCTTCTGACTAATAAAACCAATTTTTTTAAATTGTTTTAACGTCCATTTGGCAAAAACCTCCTTCGTGGCAGAGTAGTGACGAATTTGTCTGCCATACCGAAGGTCCCGGGTTTGATTCCCCGCGATGGCAGTGTAATTGTCACACTGTCTTTGGTCTGGTGTAAAATTCACGTGACAATAAAATGGCGATAAATTAGCTACCTATCACGGAATCAATCAATCTAACAACAAATTGTATACAGTACTTGGGTTCAAACGACTCGTTGTGTTAAAAAAAAACATTCAAATTGTAAAAATTATATGATTTAAATACAGATTTTTAAAAATATGTTTCTTTTTTACAATTTAAATAAAAATGGAATTTAGGACATTTTAAAAACAGGCATATTAATAGAAACAAATGACACAATTCTTAAAATTTGGTGCAGAATTACCTCTTTTGCAAAGTATTAATTTTGTTTTAATATTTTCAGGGTGGAAGTTGGAACGGCATAGTTTCAACGTTAGGCCCCTCAAGAACTGGGGGCCCGAACCTATCTGAGGAGTGGAGAAAGCGTGCCCTGGCATCACACCGGAGAAGAAAACAACAGCAACCTGTAAGGATATTAATAATAATAATTAATATTAATAATTGCCGTTTATGTGAATAACTCACATAAACGGCGCTTTGATAATGTTTTTAGTTGTGAGAGTTGCATCTGATACCAGCATTTTTAACCTATTCGCGTTGGTAGCCGTCATATCACGTGTAAGATTTCTAACCGTTGACATCGGTAATATATCGTTTTGCGACTTTGCAGTACTCGTAGTGACATCTATTGTAAGAATTTGGAACTACAAATGACTCCAATACTAACCTACAGAAAGAATTCTTTACAGAAATTTGTAAAGATAATAAACTAAATGTGTTTTCTTCGTCGTAATTACAGTTTAGATGTGCGCTGTCGGTAAATCATATATGTGAAGTATCCCATCAGCCGGCATTATACTCGTCATGCACGCATTTTATTTTCGACGTTTCGATTATTATCTAATTTATTATAAATTCGGATAATTCTACTCTTTCCTTTGTTTTGTGTGAATTTTTGGGGGATGTGATGAGAGTTAAAAGCAGTGGAAGTTTATTGCAGACACAAGTAATTATACGTCAACAGTATTATGTACTCGTAATGGAGCGTGCGCCTAGATATCGATAGCAGTGGGGCAGAGTCCGGGCGGCGAGCAGCTGAGGATGATGATACGCTAGGCAGTGTTGTCGGTCAGCTGGAGCGAAGACTCGCCGGAAGTTACGTGACGTAGCAGGGTAGATAGTAGCGTAGCTCGGCGGGAGAGAGTCGGAGGTTCCTCGTACGTAGACTTGATAACGTAGACTCGTGTCTGTTAGAAGTCGCAAGAATGAATGAGGTATCGGGTGGTCGGATGTCCGCTTTTATATGTTTGCTTCCTTTGCACACGATGCTCTGCTGGACAACCTCTAGTGACCTGTGTGAATGAATCCGGGCCCCGATTCATCTCTTTTGTCCATGCAATGTATTTCATCATTGCGATATGTAGGTATAACGTCAGGTGTTTTCGGTTGTCCGTGCAATATATTTCATCATGAAATATGCTGGTTCAGCAGTCGAAGTCCATTGCATCCACTTATGTGGGTCATGCATTTCGTACTTTGTCTGCGAAGTCAATAACCTACAAATTTATTAGAGAATTGTGAATATTTTTTTGTCAATTTCTATTAAAACATTCACATTATTGCCTGCCCCAAAAATTCTTTCAATATCCACTCGCCTATCTTTTGTACCTATCATATACAGTTTACCACACGTTCATCAATGTGATTTCATTTTGACTGTATTTCTTCTTCTTCTTCCTAGCCTTGTCCCATTTACTTGGACTATCAGTCCTGGGTGGCATCTGGTGGAATATGATCTCTTTTGAGAGTCCTTTGAATAAGTCCCATCCATGTCAGCTTGGGCTTACCACGTCCCCTGGGTCGCTGGACCGCTTCCATTACCTTCCTTGTAGCATGGTCAGCTGGGCGCCGCATCAGCATTTATTCTACTTTATTATTGCATTTATTTTTCAGGATTTACCCGAGTTTAATACGGCTGGAATCACTTTGGGTTCAATCCGCGCCCGCTGCGGTTCATCTTCCCTCCATCCCGATCCGCCCGTGAGTAATCACAGCGGCGGACATGCTCCGGTTCGTGCTCCTCGCCGCCCGCCGCGTCGCCCCCCGCCACCGCCGCGCCGTCCACCTTCTCCGCCTTCCGACTCCAACTCAGAGACGGAGCCATGGCCGACGACTGTCAAGCTGGAGGTGAAACAGGAGGGTGGCAAGGGGCCTGCTTCACCACATTCTAGCCTGGCAACCTTGCCCAGAATCAACACGCCAGTCGTCAGCCCGGTCACTGTTAAAGTGGAGAATCCTGTTGTAGAAGAATCAGGTAGTTTATTTTTTTTACATTAAGCACTCACTTTTCGATTAGATATTTAACCAAGGCATTCGTAGCAGAGTGGCAACAGCTGTGAACGTCACACCGAAGGTTCCGGGGTCCATTCCCGGCGATAATAATAAAAAAACTTTTATCGACCCATTATGATGTGTTTTAAATCTACTCACTAACTAACTAACAGAGAGGATGAACTGCCATACCGTTTTGTCCTGACATACCTCTAGATTCCTCCACATTCATACATCGTAACATGCACGCTCGTCGATTTTTCCAACTTTGAATGTGGCCGCCTTTCAGTATTTGATTAATTTGGTCATGCCATGCTTTCCTTGGTTTTTTGCCGCTTCTCTTTCCACTTACACTACTTGTATACAACATTTTGACCATTCTTCTCTTGTCCATTTGTTCCATATGTCCAAACCATCTCGGGGATCCTTTTTTAAATTTTAATTATGATGCAATCATCTGCCTTACATTTCTTCTTTACTTCTAAACTCTGAATATGAATGCTGTAATTAGCATAATAAAACAATTTTACAAGTTGGGTTTTAATTTGGGTATAAAATATGTAAAAAAATTTTTTTTAGCTTAGATCTGATGAAGTATAAAAAAAATTCAAAAGTTGCAAAAATGTAGTTAGTCCACCAAACCAAAGATATCGTGAGATTTTTTTTCCCATACTGACAATTTATGGTGTTTTTTTTGCAGTAATACCAGAAGAAGCGGGAATAGAGTTGGTACAGGAGACCCACGCCTGCTTTTTCTCTGTTCTCCGAGACTTGGTATGCGGCACACCCTTGCACTGCCTTCCCCTACCCGCACTCACTGCGGGCCTGCGCCACTGGAGACAGAATCCTATTGCCCCACTCAACCACTGGTATTCAGGTGAGGACAATTAATTACTTGTATCTTGTATTGAAGTTGAGGTTCCCCTCGGCCTCCATTTTTTCCTTATCAGCAGTGCGATCTCCTGTATGAGATCATGCCAATTCTAAAAGCAGGTTCTCCCATAAATATTGCATGTTTAAATGCATAAATATTGATTATGTCCGTTGGTCCCTTTGACAGCTAGGATTCTGTTTAGGGTGTTTCTTGTTGCCGCAGCACCATTTGTCCCTTACATATTGCATTAAAATTATAATAGATAAGTCAAATATATAGGTTATGTTTAAAACTGAAAAAACAAGGGTTTGAACCAGTCTCATCTTGGTTTTGTTAAAGATATTTTTGTCTTGCCATATCTTGGTAAGTTTTATCATGGCAGTTTTAGCCATTTGGGTTTTGCGTCGAATCTCCCTCTTGCATCCTCCCCGGCCAGTTATCAGTGATCCAAGATAGACAAATTCATTTAGAATTTCGAAATCTGAGAGAAGGCCCGTGTTTGTCAGTTGGTTAGCTAGGTTACCATATTCCAGGTCCAAAATTGATGTTTTGGGATGTGGTGCTGGCGGCAAATGCTGCGTATGGCCTGGACGGCAAAAAGAACAAACCAGTCGATCATTGACCTGCTGGGTATCGAAGCCAGACTTTTGCGGATGTGCTCTCAGAGAATGTTATAATATTCTAGACACAGCCTTGAGAGATCAGGACATAATAGGCAAAGTTGAGGGAAAGCAACCACAAGGATGACCACCAAGCCGCTGGTCCGATCAAATCAGAGCGCTGACTGGTCTCTCATTAGCTCCAGCCTGGAGACTGACGGGTGACATAGGAGCGCATGGCGTGCCATGGTCAATATTTTACAGAATTTACATGACTCGATCAAGAAGTCTATAACTGTTTCTACATAATTATTTGTCTCTCATGCAAAATTTAAATTTGAATTACTTTACAGCTGTAGAAGATTGGGTGAAAGCTCTCCCTTCAGCTGTGGCCTTCCTGGCTGGAGAGAGTCCTTCTTTGCCGGATGAGTTTGTTCCATATCTGCAGTATAAACCAGCCAATCAGGTACACAAATGCTTTTATTTATTTATTTTATTCTCTAATATTTTTAAAAATATTGTGTATTCAAATTACCAAACATCTATTTTATAATGAATTAACCGTCGAACACAATAGAAATAACAATAGCTTAGAAGATGTATGCAGTAATTGGGTTTGAATAACTTTAATCAAAAATGTGGAGAGGAACGGGAAACTAATTTTAACAATAAAATGAAACAGAGTGGTCACTTACATACTTAAAGAGGGTGGAGTTGTGTATAAAGGTGGAGGGGTATAATTAGGATTGAGGAGAGGAGAGCTGTAACGGGAACATTTAGAACATGGGAACATTGGTTGTTTATTATATTTTCATTATTTTTGATGGCTTTTTTAATATCTAAAATTTCAAAATTATTTATGTTAGGTGTTTATATTTAGTGAAATAAAATGTTGTACAGTAAAAGTCCGATAATTTGAAATTCAAGGGGCCGGATTTCCCAAAAAAATCGAATTACGAATTACGCGATCACTAAAAAAAAAAAAATTGCGCCAACTGCTGTGGCTTGGAACATCGCGGCCATTTTTTCCTTCTGTCAAAATAATAATTATAATGTCAAGTGTTCATAATAATAATAACAAAAGTGTTTGGATAGCATAATGACGTTTTTGTGGGTCAAATGGCGGTTTGAAATCAAAATCAACATTTTTATTGGTTAAAAGAATCCTATTAAGACAGGCATCTCATAAGAATAAAAAAAATATATATTAAAATTAATACAGTGAAACCCGGAATTACGTTTTCCCGCCTTTTGCGTGTAATTATTTCAGTCCCGATATATTTTAGTACATTTTTTTCCGCAATGTACGTCGAAAATATTCAAAATACGCGCGCTTGACACATTATTTCGGTCGTGATTGGTCAGCGAGCGACACGTTGCGATTGGTCAGCAGACATCTTAAAATTTTAGCCGTTTATGTCCTATTGTTATATCATTCGGTTTTCGACTCGATTTATTACGCTTTTGACATTCGCGATCGTGTTTACATAGTTTTTACACGTTTTGTTTTGTTTTATTTATTAAAAAAGGTTTGTCTAGCTTTGGAATTTCTCCGAAAACTTTGTGAAAGAAATATTGCTAATTTATAAAAAAGAAATGATGGATACACGAAAGATACTGAGAATAAAGATATCCTTTTTACATAGTGTTCTCATTTTATCGCTTTGCATTTTTTTATCGCGTGATATTTTCAAGAGAAATACGTAATATATAGATATCTCGCTTGCACTAATGTATTTAAGCGCTCGAAACGGATTCTTTCTCACATGATGTCTCATTTGAATTATTAGAATTGTAGTTACATTTTGACCCAAAACTTTACGAATTACGAAATACGCGATATTTCGAATTAACGGTAGAATTTACTGTGAAAAGTCAATTTTCGGACCGAGCAAATTATGAAAATTTCGAATTACGAATTATCGTTCGAATTAACGGACTTTTACTGTAATACCAAAACTAACTAACTAACCATCACGCCGTCTCTCCGAGGGGTAGGCAAAAATAATGGACTGCCACACTTTTCTTTTCTGACATATTTCTCTCGCTTCCTCAACATTCATACATCGTGTCTTGCACGCACGTCGATTACTCTGACTCCTCACGTGGCCGACATTCAATATTTCATTAATTTGATCGTGGCACGTTTTTCTCGGTCTTCCTCTATTTCTAGTTTCATTTACATCGTTAACATATAATTTTTTTACCATTCTTTCTTCATTCATTCTTTCCATATGTCCAAACCATCTTAATGATCCTTTCATAATTTTGTTCATAACACCAGCATTCAGTAATACTGAGTGTAATCATATTTATTCAAATATTATGAATTCACATCACAAAGTGAAGGCGAATATAGAAGACAAGTATCAATCATTTCAGGTGTACCAGTGGATTGGTGCAGGCCGCGACACGGACGCCCACCTGACGCAGCTCTGTTCCCAGTGGCTGCTGCACCGCCAGGCGCCTGCCCCGGCCCCCGCGCCTGCCGCGCCCGCCCCCACCCCCGCTCCCGTCCTACCCCAGGCCTCGCATCATCTGGTGGAGAGGGCACCCTCACCTCAAAACAACCCCAAGTAATACCGACTGCCTTTATTTGTTTTATTTCATTTGTACCAGGCAAATTTTGTTTTCCATTTTTGAATTTATTTTTCTTGACATGCTTAGAAGGTCTTGTACCCTCATCATTGGTACAACGATGTTTAAGATGATAATATATGTCTTAATGATAAAAAGAACATAATATTAATTGAACAAGAGTTAAATTAAAATAAATAAACATTTTATTTTTATAATTTTTTTATTAACAAAAATGCTATCGGCTTAATTGTAATGATTATAAAAATTTAATTCATTAAAATTATAATTTGTTTATTGATTTTTCCTTGGAAAAGCGAGTAAAACTGAGACTGATATTAATAATGATTTTTTTTCTTCCTTTATTGGTTTCAATTACAATATTTGATCCTTGCATCTCTAGGATATGTCATTCTAGTAATTATAAAATTTCTTTCTGTATTATGTATTTAAACTGACCTGTAAGTGGCTTAATTTTTCTAATTGCTATATGGTAAATTTGCGATTAATCAATAATGTAAAAATAATATTTGAAAACATTCCTGTAAAACGAGTATTTCTCGAATCACGAGTATATGAGCAGCCAAACGCGTGCGCTCCACCTTGCATCTTGCAACACACTGACGTTTGAAGTACCTAACCTGACGCAACCAATCAGATTCCAAGAAAGGCCACCATACTAACACATAAGCAATAGCTCTTCGGTTTGTGAATCAACTATATTATATAATATTTTATTAACTAATTTAAAAAAAAAAATTGTATTAATATAAAGTATTAACACTAAATATGAGCAGAGTATCAATTTATGGTTTCTAATTGTACATGACATATTTTATTTGCAGATGGACAAATCGATGGCATGTCTCCCCGGTGGAGTTGGAAGCGTTCAGGGCTCAGGAGCGAGCAAGGTTTCAGCGACCACACCGCGCCTTCACGTATCGGTTACCCCGCGGTAATGCTGTTGTCGGCCCCCTGAAGGTAATGACCATTCAAAATTTATGTGGGCTCCTGTATAAATGTATCAATCGATCATCAATCGAACAATTTGTTATTAGCCCACCACACATTCAAAACTGCTATAGGAGCATATATGTATAAATATATTAGGGGTACAAAAAAGTTCTCGCTGCTTTTTCTTACTAACTAACTAACTAACCATCACACCGTCTCATGAAGGGGTAGGTGGAAAGAATGGACTGTCACACTTTAACCGATGCGGCACTCCATCCTTCTCTTTTCGGAGACGCGGTGTGATGGGTTGTAAACCCTATCGCCACCAATAAGCATCTTTCGCACACACTTTGATTGTCCAACATCCACAAAATAAATCTAAAACAAATAATGGTACAAAAAAACTGATGCAATATTCTGCACGACAGAACACAAATATATAAACTCATCTCTCTCGCACCCACAAATATATAAGTAGGGGAAATTAAATGTAAAGATTGCACGTGAGAGTCATATAACCTTTATTCTTTATATTTCAATAAGCGAAAATGAATTTGTTTGATTGTATTTGTGATTTTTTTCTGAATTTCAATAAAATACTTGATTGACAAAAACTTTCCCTTAAATCTTCCGTTGCCAGTTAACTCGCATGGTAAAAATAAAATGTATTTAAATTTGAATTATTAAAAAAATAAACTGATATACCTTAATCCAAGTATTGTCCATCGCTAGCTATTACTTTCTCCCATCTTTCACGCAATTTTCAAAATCCGTATTAATAGAAGAATGATGCGTCTTTTGATTTAATCCAGTCATCGACCCATTTTTTGGGATTGTCATAGGAAAAAAATGTAGATCAGCCAAGACGCATGTCATCGTTCGAAACAAGTGGTAGTCGGAAGGAGCAATGTCTGGTGAATAAGGTGGGTGGGGTAGAATTTCCCATTTGAGCATTTCCAAATAATTTTTGACAACTCTTGCAACATGGGGTCAGGCATTGTTATGCTGCAAAATAACACCTTGTCTTTTAATGGGACTCCTCCCGACCACTGCAGTTTGCCGACCACCGCAGTTCGCAACACTTGTGTTTAGAGCAAGAAAGCAGTTTTAAGATGATATAATTTATTTCAGGGTGTGTATGCTAGCGAAGAGAGCGATGGCAAGCGAGGCGCGCGCGGTCACAGCTTGCTGGCTGCGGGTCGACCACGTCATGTCACGCTGCTGGCTCTCGTGCGGGATGCCGTGGCCTGCTTGCCCAGCGGGGAGGGAACCAGGGCTCACATCACAGCTCTGCTGAGGTAATTAACTTTTATTTTCTATCATATATCAACCTATAAAAATAGTTTATAAATATTTTTACAAAACATCCTTCTCTTCTTCTTTTTGTCCTGTCACACCTCCGTGGTGCACAGGGCCTCAAGGAACCTTCTCCACCCGACTTTATCACATGCGTGATGCCTAACATCTCAAGTGAAGCCTGCTGCCTTAACCTCATCCTGCAGGGCTCTTCTCCAGGCGGTTCTAGGTCTGCCTCGCTTCCTCTTTCCCCCCATAGAGGACCAGTCTAGTACGCCCTGAGCGATGCAGGCTGGGTTCCGTCTCAGAGTGTGACCGATCCATTGCCATTTGCGTCTAGCGACTTGTTCTCTAATTGGCTTTTTGCCTGCCATGGTCCAGAGAATGGCATATGACACTGTTTGGGGCCGATAGATTTTGAATATTGAGCGAAGGCACCTATTTATAAACACCTGGAAATTTCCAATAACGTCCGCGGTAGATTTCCAAGTCTCACATCCGTAAAGCAGTACGCTTTTAACGCTACTGCTGAATATTTGGAGCTTGAGCTTTCTCAAAATGATACTGGAACGCCATACAGGGCGAAGCATAGCGAAAGCTCCCCTCGGCTTGTTGAGTCTGCTGGCTACATCTTCCTCCGTACCTCCTGAGCCTGCTATCATACTACCGAGGTAGCAAAAGCTGGTCGTGGTCATAAGGGGGACACCGTGGAGCAAGATTGGGGTGGAGATTTGTGGACACTCGTAGGTCTACTGTCTTGGACATGTTAATTTTTTGCTGCTTCCTCGTGAAGTCTACACAGCTTCTGCTCTGCATCCACCTGGTTTATCAAAAGCAAACAGAGGTCATCAGCATAATCTAGATCCTCCAACTGGGTATCGCTTATCCACGGAATGCCACGAGGACTGTCCAAAGAACGGCGCAACACATCCTCTAACACCACTATGAAGAGTAGGGGTGATAGTAGACATTCTTGTTGCACTCCCGCACTCAGTTTGATGGCCTCAGAAAGTTTGCCCTGGTGCACTACACGACAAGAACAACCGTCATACATTGCCCTGATGATATTCACAATATCCTAGTTAAAGTTTATTTTATTATTTTATATTCTGATGATTCTGTGTTTTTTTGTCATGAGTTGTTTATTATAAATTCTGTTTCAGACGTTCGCAATACCTGGTTCCTGAAGCGCCCGAGCAAGCATTGCAGGCAGCTGTGAGCGGGGCCTTGGACCGTATGCACTGCGCCCCTGATCCCTGTGTACGCTACCTTCCCGCCAGGAAGCTGTGGCATTATTTGCACAGAGATAGGTACATTTTTTTATGGTGAATCTAAATGATTTTAGTAACAATGCAATTTGAGCACTGTTCTTTTTCTTCTTCGATTGCTCTAGAGCTCATGTCAGCGACGACCTTCGTGGCCAAGCGTAAGTGCTTTGACTGCCACACCGAAGGTTTAGAGTTCGATTCCCAGGGATGGCAGTGTGATTGTCACACCATCTTGGTCTAGTGCAGAATTCACGTGACAATAAAATTGAAAGGGATATTGAAAGAAGGGTTGGGGCAGGCAACAGAGTGAATGGTGCACTTAAAGTTGTCATCGCAAACAAAAACCTATCCAAAAAAGCTAGAATGGCAGTGCACAATGGTGTTCTTCTACCGACCCTTATGTATGGAAGCGAAGCATGGAACTGGCAAAAGAAGGATGAAAGTAGAATAAATGCAGTAGAAATGAGATCTCTTAGACGAATGTGTGGATAATCTGTGTATGATAGAGTGTCGAATAAAAATATTAGAAGTGAATGCGGTGCGAATGATGGTGTTATGAACAAAATAATGAAAGGATCATTAAGATGGTTTGGACACATGGAAAGAATGAATGAAGAAAGAATGGTAAAAAAATATATACAATGTAAATGGAACTAGAAATAGAGGAAGACCGAGGATAACGTGGCACATAAATAAATCAAATATTAAATGTCGGCCACGTGAGGAGTCTGAGAAATCAACACAGGTGCATGACACGGTGTATGAATGTTGAGGAAGCGAGAGAAATATGTCAGGAAAGAAAAGTGTGTCAGTCCATTCTTTCTGCCTACGCCTTCGGGGAGATGGTGTGATGGTTAGTTAGTTAGAAATGTGAATTAAATTTGTATTTTTTCTGACATATTGTCCCCATTGTAATTTCTATTTAGTTTAGTGAATCTTTACACCATAGTAACACAAGTTTAATCATTATATAATTTCTCAGGAGCGAGGAGGAGTTTGAGCGTCTGCATGCGGAGGTGCAGGGGCAGGCGAAGGGATCTAAAGCAACCCCTGGAGGGGCAGTGGGCGCAACCGGCACCACTAAGAGGCCCCCCACTGCCAGATCAAGGGCTAGGGCCACCAAGAAGTCTACGGAGGCATCCTCCGTCAATTCCAATGCTGGTACGAATACTTATTTATTTCTTATCTGTAATCATATTAAAATAAAGGAAGATTGACGGTAAACGTGGCACGATCAAATATTAATAACAGACAATATTATTTTAATTTCAACTTTCGTGTTTTGATGACGTATTTGAGGCGTTTAGAAACAAAGACGGCAATGTCAAGCACAATACGAAAATGAGTTAAATATTCAATTTGATAGAGAAAAATTATTATAATCTGAGTATACATTTGGTTAAAAAAAATCATTAAAACATACATTTTCGACTTCAGATTTGAAACAAACCCGGCAGTGTCAACAAAATTTCAGACCAAAAGCGGCAGTTACTAAATGAACCAATCAGAATGCGAGAAATGGCATTTTCAAGATGGTGTCCCATACAAACATCGTTCGTATGAAAAGGTGTCGATAACAAACATAGAAATGTCATGCTGCATTCAAAACAAAACCGGCAGTGTAAGAAAATTTGTAACAAAAACGGCAATGTCGATTATAAAAATAGCAGATATCTTGGAAAAGAAACCACGGGTATAAATACAATTTACTCAAATTATAGCTGCACGCTATGTTTTAATATTTAAAAATTGTTGTATTGTATAACCTTAAACAAGTTTAAATTAAAACGTGTTTCATTGTTCATCAACTTGTGATGTTTTTGTTTATATACGCCTCATTTGTACTATGAAGTTATAACGTTGGAAACATTTATAATATTTTCTTGACTTTGAAGAATGCCCGACTATATATATAAATGTTTTAATAGTGGTGAATTCTACATCAGTCAACAGCAGCATGGACAGTGATGGTGATGGTGAGGACATTAACGTGGACGTGGAAGGAACGGAGCCCTCCATTCCCGAGTTGCTCCGGCCCGAACCGCGGCAGGAGATCATCCGCCATGAGCTGGTCCGGCAGGAGTTGGTGCGGACGGAGCTAGTGCGAGAGAGCAAGCCCGAGCCTATTAGGCAGGAAGTGGCCAAGGCGGATGTTAAGCAAGAACAAATCAAACCCGAAATCAATAAACCGGTACAAATTGTGACACCCGCTTCTGCACCGCCTTCACTCTTGCAGACTCCGGAAAAGGTGAGATAATTTTTTTTGCTCAATTGTGAATCAAGCTAATAAATTTACAATTTTAAATTGCAGAAAATTAAAAAAACAACTAGTATTTAGTCAAATTCCACTTATGTTTATGGCTTCGACTGGTTTCGGTCATCTTCTGGTCTGAAACCGGTCGAAGCCATAAAGATAAGTGGAATTTAACTAAATATATATTACATTACAGTTAGTTAGTTAGTTAGTTAGTTATATAATACATTTTGAATGTATACAAATACTTGTAGACAAATACTGGATTTTACCCATTGCGGGTAAATTATTTTTTTTATAAGGATTAATTGTATCTCAATAGAGATGAAGATGTAAATTGTTTTCTGGGAACAGAATATTGGGCTAAGCGATCGCTTTATGTTAACAACATTCCCCATTCCGCCCTTCTTACGACCACCACGTCTGACAATTTTTTGAAAGATGTATATATGCTACTATGTTGAGAAACACTTCACATTTTTTAGGTCAATCTACACTAGCGCCATCTATTAAGATTAGATGTAAGCTAACTCAACCAATGACAGGTCATATGTTCTGTAAATGCCTCGACCACCATATTCTGTTTCCGAAAACAATTTACATCTTCGTCTCTATTGAGATACAATTAATCCTTAAAATGATTAACCCGCAATGGGTAAAAAAATCCAGTATTTGTATACATTCAAAAAACAAATTTCATAATGGCTTAGAAAGGCGAAATATGTCATTCTCATAAATTATAATAAATCTTCTAGAAAAAAGGCGTTTTCATTTGTATTAATTTAATAACATGGATGATTTGTAAAGCCCTGCTTTTACAAATAAATCTATTTAAGGGCGCCGTAAAAAAATGTTTCTAGTTATAAACTACATATTTGGTATGAGGGCTGCGCCTGACACAATCGATCAACATTTATGTATCAGGATAGGATAATTTGAAACTGAATTTCGAGTCTTGATATCTAAATTCTGATGGGTTCGCAATGCACTTGAGATCTATTTGCAGGAAGATTGTTTCATGCTGAAGTGCCAGCTATCACCTTAAGATATCTGTCTGTTTACATTGTTACTCCGTGTGAATGATTTTTTTTTTTTTTTAGATAAATATAGCAGTTTCCAATATATCAGGAACTTCCCTTCTTCAGCCCCGATCTTCTGTTATGTCGTCCTCTGTAAGTTTTTATTAATTATTATTTAGATGATATAAATATTAACTAAGTGTTATAAATATATAGTGATCTCTATAATAATCTATAATTGTTTCTATCGCCTTCGTGGCAGTCTTCTTCTCTGGTTTCAATCCTGGGATTGGTTTGCAGCAATTTCCTCCATTATTCTCTTCCATTTTTCCCTGTCTTGTGCGGCTCTTTTGAGATCTGCATATGATGAGTAGCGTACGTCCACCAACAGGTCCTCCAGGTACTCTCGGCGTGGGCGTCCCCTAGAGTTTGTCCCCTCGATCATACCCTCCATTATGGCATGCAAGAGACCTTCTTGACGTATTACATGGCCGATCCATCTTGCACGCCTTTCGGACAAGGTCCTGAGCAGGTGCCTTCCTCCTTCGATTCCTCGAAGAACTTCCTCATTCGTGATGTGGTCTCTCCAGGAAATTCCAAAGAGTCTTCTATAGGACCACATCTCAAAAGCCTCTAGTCTCCGCTTATCCCTTTCGGATAGGCACCATGTCTCGCAGCCGTACATCAAGACACTCCATACATAGGTCTTGATGAGGAGTGTTCTCAGTTTTAGGTCTATATTATTTGACTCTATTATTTTCGACCTTTTATTAAATGCAAGCCTAGCCTGATGTATACGGCTGTCGACCTCGCTCTTAGACCGACCGTCCCATGTTATTTTGCTCCCGAGGTAGACAAACTCCTTGGTGTTCTTTAGTGGAACTCCTGACATCACTACTCTCATCTGATGTTGCGTGGCAGTGATAACAGCTATTAACCTAAGGTCCCGGATTCGATTCCTGGCGATAACAGTGTGAAAAAAATTTCTCACATCGTCTTTGGTCTGGTAGGATTCACGTGCCAATAAAAATGGCGATAGACTAACTACCTATCACCATGTCATGAGAATCAATAGCTAATTCATGAGAATCATGAGAATCAATAGCAATTGTATAAAGTAACTAACTAACTAACTATCACGGGGTCTCTCCGAAGGGGTAAGCAGAAAGAATAGACTGCCACACTTTAACTGATGCGGCACTCCAACCTTCTCTTTTCGCCCCCGCGGGAGACGCAGTGTGATGGGTTGCGAACCTCATCGCCACCAATAGGCATCTCCCATGCACATTGTATAAGTAATTGGGTTCAATACAAAAATGTAGTAAGCAACGGGAAACTATGACACTCAAAAGGCACAAGTGGTTTCACAAGAACCACCAAATATTTTAATAGACTTTGCTGCAAACCAATCCTTTGAAACTAACCATCACGCCCTCTCTTCAAAGGGGTAGGCAGAAAGAATGAACTGCCACACTTTTCTACCCTGACATACTTCACTCGCTTCCTCAACATTCATACATTGTGTCTCGCACGCACGTCGATTTCTCCGACTCCTTACGTAGCCGACATTAATTAATTAAAATATTACTAAATGCATGAAAACTAATTATAAAATTAACTCAAATATATTGATGACCCTTGTGGCCGAGTGGTAAGTGCTTTGACTGTCACACCAAAGGTCCGGGTTTGATTTCCGGCGATGGCAGTGTGATTGTCACACTGTCTTTGGTCTGGTGTAGAATTTACATGACAATAAAATGGTGATAGATTAGCAAATTAATTAATTATAATAATAATTACTAAATACATGAATTTAAAACAAACAATTTCTTTAGTATATTAATATAAATCGAATTATTTAGGTTGTTCGGCAGGCAGCAGTCGGGGGCCGAAGTGTTGTGAGGGTGTTAAACTCTTCAGCATCATCTGGCAGCAAGAGCCTCATCAGCCCTCAAGCTCTGAGGCCATCCACCCCTCCTCCTGCGGGTTTGTTTCTTTAATTCAATTCTAATTTTAATTTTAGCATACATATCTCGGTTCTTTGCAATCACACTTCATAATTAGGGTTTTAATTCATATTCATGCACGAATCAATGTGATCACATTTTCTACAGAGCCCTTGAGATGAGTAATTCATAAAAATGGCGCTCTATAAATTATCCAATTTATTATTATTATTATTATTATAAATGTTAGTGGAGATAGATCCATCATTTTCCTTTTAATATGAAGTAGAAGATTTTTAAATGTGTAAGAGTGAATAAAACCTTTCTAAATTGCCGCAGAATTCAACTTCAGTGGAATGCTGGTGTTCCAGAGAAGATATTATAGGAAACTCTGTTCTAGCTTAATAATGAATATTTTACTACGATCAGAGAAATAATGTAATGTTTCTGTTACATAGGTCCCCGTCCGATGCAGACTCAGGCAAAGGTGGTTGTGCAGAGGCCACAAGTCCAGACTACGGGTCAGTTATTTAATAAATTTAATCATATGCGAGTTTTAATATTCTTTTTAAGAATTTACAACAATACTAACATGTTGTTTGCCACCAGTTAACAGCACATCATAAAACCTCATCATCCTAACCAACACGTTGTAATTTGATAATAAAATTTTGAAAATATAACAATAAAATTGATCGGTGATCACACTTATTGCTGTCAATAATTTTTGTTTTTATTTATTATGCAATATTTAATATTTCATACAGTGTGACTGTGTTAATGAAGCATATATAACCAGTCTAAAAATTATACTGCATGGGCTTCCATCATCAGAGTTTAGTAAAAATATTTAGATGGAGAAAAATAATAATTTAATATTAACCACCCTACGTATTTGAACGTATGTGA
Source organism: Lepidostoma basale (assembly GCA_022606425.2). NCBI lineage: Eukaryota > Metazoa > Arthropoda > Insecta > Trichoptera > Lepidostomatidae > Lepidostoma > Lepidostoma basale. The sequence goes on from JAHDVF020000211.1 coordinate 5,217,856, forward strand.
TATGTTCAGTGTGACTGTACCATTTTGCGCTATCCCGTATCACGTACGCGCTTGAGAAAAAGTAATGTACCTAAAATGTACAAGCTGTTAGGGATACGCGCGTGTGCCAACAACACTCGGGTACAAGTCTTCATAAATAAGATAGTTTTATAAGGGGCAGGCAAAGTGTGCGGCCGAGTATTTGACGTTTCGTAATTTAAAATAATATATAATTAAATTTCATTAATAAAAAACCTGCTTTTTTTGGTACGTTTCTCGGAAAATAACCTAAAGGTAGGGCGGTTAAACTAACTTATGTTATCATAAACCACCATTTATCCTTTCAACCTGAAATGGGTTTTCAAAGGTACGTTTTATAAATTATATACACTCTAGAATGAACAGTTATTACTATAGCATATCCAGTGGCGGTACTCCAATAGAAGCCCAGAAGCCAGCCTTGCGTAATAAATTTTGAATCAAAACCCCCAAATCTAAGTAATCATGCCCCCGCATAAACCAATAACCCACTAAATCACCTTCCAACAATGTTCCCATCAGACGTAAGAGGAATAGCCCCAAGAACTGAACCTCTGAGCCAGAAGAGGTTTTGATTCAAAATTTCTTACGCAAGCCGGGCTTCTGGGCTTCTATTGGAGTACCGCCACTGAGTATATCTATAAATTAAACAGAAAATAATCATTGATTAATGGTTTTTGTTCACTTGAGGTTCTTTTGACTGAAAAAATCTTTATCAAACAAACCATCACGCCGTTTCTCTGCAGGGGTAGGCAGATAGAATGGACTGCCACACTACTCTATCCTGGCAAACCTCTCTAGTTTCCTCCACATTCATACAACGAGTCATACACGCACGTCGATTTCTCCGACTTCGAACATGGTCAACCTTTAAAATTTGATTAATTTGGTCATGCCATGTTTTCCTTGGTCTGCCACGACTCCGTACCCCATTTACATCATTAACGTATACTTTCTTAACCATTCTTTCTCCATCCATGCGTTCCATATATCCGAACCAACGCAGCAATCCTTTCATAATTTTGTTCATAATACCTTCTTCCGCTCTACATTCCTTACAACAGTTTTCTTACAATTCATTTTAAGTGTCATATTCTTATTTTTTTTTTTATGTTTAACCCCTACAGTAGGTCTGACTACATTTGCAGTCCAAAAATATTGGTATATTACAACGGCAGCTCATATATGAATGTATCTTATAAACCTTTTCTTTAGTTTCTCATTATTAAATTGTACGTAATATTATGATGAACTGGGACTATCTGTCTGAGCTGCAAATATAGTCGGCCACAGTTCGAGACAAATATTTTTGTACTGCAAATGAAGCCAGCCGTGCAATGGGGATTAAAGTATTATTTGCTAATGAATGTATGTTTCTATGTGTCTTGTGTAGTGTGTTGAGAGGAAATAGCTAATAATAATGTTTGTGTTGAACGGTATTGATGTGTAGGTGCCCTGTCCCCAGCTCACCAGCGGATACTGCTGGAGTCGCTGATGCAGCACCAGCGCACGCATGGCCAGCCCATGTCCCACGACCAGCTGCTGCACACCATACACTCGACACAGGTACCATTCACCCATCCTTCACTTGCTTCTCAACAAATGAACAACAACTCTTCCTTTTCACAAATGATTAACCCGGCGAGCGTAAGGTTGGGTAAAATTTACCCGAGGCAATTTATGTTACAGTAAAAGTCCGTTAATTCGAACAACGATATTTCGTAATTCGAAATTTTCATAATTTGCTCGGTCTAAAAATTTACTTTTCATAGTAAATTCTACCGTTAAATCGAAATATCGCATATTTTGTAATTCGTAATGTTTTTAATCAAAATGTACTTACGAGTTTTAATAATTCAAATGAGAAATCGATATAAAGTGAAATATCACATGAGAAAGAATCAGGTTCGAGCGCTTACACACATTAGTGCAAGCGAGATATCTATATATTACGTATTTCTTTTGAAAATATCACGCGGTAAAAAAGTACAAAGCGATAAAATGAGAACACTATGTAAAAAGGATATCTTCATTACATATATATACTTAGCATCTTTCGTGTATCCATCATTTCTTTTCTATAAATTAGCAATATTTCTTTCACAAAGTTTTCGGAGAAATTCCAAAGCTAGACAAAGTTTTTATAAATAAGTATATAATATTGTAAAACTAACTAACTAACTAACCATCACGCCGTCTCCCCGAAAGGGTAGGCAGAAAGAATGGACTGTCACACTTTTACTGATGCGGCACTCCATCCTTCTCTTTTCGCTCCGCGGGAGACGCGGTATGATGGGTTGCGAACCTGATCGCTACCAATAGGCATCTCCCGCGTATATTGTATATTTTTAAATAATTTATAACACTTGTGTACTTTGTTTTTACCCCACTTTATTTTGTTTTGTCAAACCAACCGATTTCAAAAACAAATCGGTTTTATAAACCTGATGAAACTCTGGTGTGAGCATTACCGGTTGGTTCGACATAACAAAATAAAGTTTTGTTAAAACAAAGTACACAAGTGTTATTATAGTAAATTATTTTTAATAATGCCACACAAAAAATTAAGTGTTTTATACTAAAGCATATTTTTTTTATCTACATTTAAAGTTGTGGTTTATTATTTGGTTATAGGTAAATGATCTTTTTGTAATTATTACAGAAATTATCATCTTCTCCGCCTGTGACTCCTGGGACATCTCCCGCCCCCACAAAAACCCAACCCACCACCATGGGACAAACCATCCAATTGGCTGGACAGACTGTTCAACTTGCTTCGGGCCAGACTGTACAGTTAGCCGGGCAAACTGTTCAGTTGACCGGGCAAACCGTTCAGCTGGGAGGGCAGACCGTTCAGCTGGCCGGACAAACTATGCAACTGGGAAGTGGACAGACTGTACAACTTGGAGGGCAGACAGTACAATTGGGCGGGCAGACTGTGCAACTCACGGGACAGACAGTGCAACTGGGAAATGGCCAAACCGTGCAGCTGGGTAGTGGGCAGACTGTGCAGTTGGGTAGTGGACAGACAGTGCAGTTAGGCAGCGGACAGACTGTACAATTGGGCAGTGGGCAAACCGTTCAACTGGGCAGTGGACAAACTGTTCAATTGGGCAGTGGACAAACTGTTCAACTGGGTAGTGGACAAACCGTTCAATTGGGAAGCGGGCAAACTGTGCAGTTGGGCAGCGGACAAACTGTACAACTGGGCAGTGGGCATACCGTTCAGCTGGGCGGTGGGCAGACAGTGCAGTTGGGCAATGGGCAAACTGTGCAGATTGCTTCTGGCCAGTCTGTGACAAGACCCAGCGGAGACGCCTCTCTAAGGACAGCCGGCCAACGACAAACAACTCCGCTCGTAGCTAAAATATTAACAAATGCACAGGTAATATTTCATTGTATATTTTAATTTTATAATTAAAGCCATGTGCTTGGCTATTAACCCATTGCATCACAAAGCGGGCGAATCGCCGGCCATGGTCAATTTGTTACTGACTCACAAAGTCGGCGTTTCGCCGCTTTGTCTTTGAAGTGATTTTTTTTACATTAAAACTGAATGACAATAACTTTATTCATAAAAATGACATAAATAAGTATATTTCGGTTACTGATTTCATAATATAATGTTTTATTTCGTAATAAAATGTTTTATTTCACATTATTTATTACAAAATATTACGATATTTTAACATCTGTCAATACCTCCAAAATGGCGAATGCAAACTCGTCGCGCTTGTAATATTTCATCAAATGAGGATGAAATACAGCGAATCCTTTAGGAAAGTGGCAGTGAGAATGAAGTTGAAGAATATTCTAGTAATTCTAGTGATTTTACGCCTTCGAACAATGTTTTGGAGCGTTCAAATAGTTAAGTGATGTGTCAAGTGACAGTTCCATAGAACATCACATTTCCAAAACTACCTGGGGATGAGCCATAATGATCTAGCTTACGAACCAAAAAAAATATATGCTTTTATGTTTTACCATTTTCATTTTGTGTGTAATTTAGTCTTAATGTGATTGTAATAAAAAAATGAGTCAAAATTAAATAGTGTGTTGTATGACCAAATTATGTCATCTTTATTAATGGTGCAATGGGTTAAAACCCTTAATCGGTTTAATTGGTATTGTTACATCTTTAGGTGCGTGGTGGCAGCATTGTCACTGGCAACAGGATGGCAACACCTGCAGGTTCCAGTGGCTTGAGAGTGTCGAACCTTAGTCTGGCCCAGTTGCAAGGGAAACCCGTATTATTGCATACCTCTTCACCCAATGCCACCAACTCCAATATATTGCTGCAGGTATGTTTATTATTATAATTATTTAGTTTAGATGAAATACAACCCCAAGTCAACAAGGCAGCTGCAATCTCTCTTGCTCTAAAATCCACAATATGGAAAAATAAAGACATGGCCATTAAGAGTAAGATGAGAATTTATAAAGTTGCAAAATACCACACATAACATATATACACACATAACATATGACGTTGAAGCAAGGGCAGACAATCAGAACCAAATAAGTTCTGAAGACTTCGGAGATGAAGACACTGAGGATAATAGCAGGCAAGACATTAAGAAATCACTTGAGTCACACACAGAATAAGAGAGTCACTTGAAATAACACACACAGAATAAGAGAGTCATGTGAGGCTGAGGATATTATAAGATTGAATAGACAGCGAAAGAGTGACTGGTATGGTCATGTCCAAAGAATGGACATCACCAGACTTCTCAATTTCTTAACTGTTAAAATTTATAACACTGTTAAGATATCACTTAAAAGTGTTATAATTTTTTATTATTGTTATTCACTCTTTGAGTGGCGCGACAGCTATTTCGCCAACCGATATTGGCATCATTATGATGCGAAACAGTTGCCGCGACACTCGTAAAGTGAATAATAAAAATTGTGATATCTTAACAGTGTTGTAAATTTTAACAGTTAATATTGTTGAAGTATCATAGTGTTTCGGCCAAAACAATGGACTATTCCCATTATTGCACTGCATTATCAGCCTTATGGAACTCGTCCTCGTGGAAGACCTCCTAAAAGATGGAAGGACAGCTGGGAATCCATCTCGCAGGAGGAGCAACCCTCTGGATAACAAACTACACAGCACTATAGCAAGATTGAAGAAGATTATTTAAAACTTTGATACGGAGTCATTACGTGATGGTTTGACATATTTAAAAATAAAGTTAAATATTCTTTCATTTAGTACAAACCACTTTATTTGAGTTAGTAGCCCCAACCTGTTTCACTCTGTAGCGAGCTTCCTCAGGGCTATACACAAACCGGTTTGTTTGTTTTTGAAGATTATTTAGTTTTACATGTAATCTGTTCATTCCAGACGAGCGGAGGTACAGTTTCTAGTCAAGGTGTGGCAGGGGGCAATGCAGAATCGGCTGGGGGCCAGCGGTCTACCCCCACCACCACACAGCACACTTTACTCTTAAGTAATATTGGTTAGTATTTCTTCTATATTCGCCTTCACTCGTATTGTGGATTCACATTTGAATAACTTTTAACCCCTATAGTGCAGGTGGCTACATTTCCAGTTCATATTTGAATGTATTGTATAAAACATTTTTTACTTTAGTTCCTTACTACTAAATTGTATGTAATATTAGGGGAACCGGATTAGGGGAATTATAAATAGGCGCCTTCGCTCAATATTCAAGATCTATTGGCAGGCGAAAAGCCAATAAAAGAACAAGTCGCTAGATGCAAATGGCAGTGGATCGGTCACACTCTGAGACGGAACCCAGCCTGCATCGCTCAGGGCGCACTAGACAGGTCCCCTATAGGGGGAAAGAGGAAGCGAGGCAGATCTATACCCACCTGGAGAAGGGCCCTGCAGGGCGAGGTTAAAGCAGCAGGCCTCACTTGGGATGATAAAGAGTAGCAACCATCTTTACAATGGGTAGCTAATATTATTTGATCTGGAGATTTCAATTTTAAAAACAATCCTGGAAGTGGAAGACCAGCTAAAGTGGATGACGATGTTTTAACTATGCTTATTGAGCAAAATTCAACATTAACTATTCAGGAACTCGCAGACAAACGTGGATTTACATGGACAAGTGTACAGGAGCACGTTAAAAAAATGGCAATACTTGGGAGACAAGGAATATGGATACCGCACGAGTAAAGTGAAAATAATTTAAAGGAGCGATCAGACACATGCGAATAGCTGTTGGAATTTAATTCAAAAACAATTTTTACAACATTCATAACGAGAGACGAAAAGTGGGTGTTGTATTCTAGCCAAGACGCAAAAAACAATGATTAAAGATAATTTTTAGTTGCCTACTAGTACACTCCCGATTTTCCGGGGTTGGGTTAACCGGGAAGCGGATTTTTCGGGATACTTGAGTCATTAAAAAAATATTTTATAAAAACAAAAAAAATTCATAACAATACTTATAATGCAAACAAAAACTCAAATCTGTCACAATGACATTGGGCGTTTAGTTCATATTTGCGCCACCGCCAACATACGTTTGTGTGTTTGCAATAAAGCACCCGCAGCGTAGTTGATACTCATAAAACATTGTCGTTAATTTTATTTTACTGTGAAAAGGTGTTTATAATAATAATCGAACAAACACTCAAAATAATTCAAAAGTTTGGAAATGGTGCAACGACTTACGGAATCGAAGCAAGAGCAGACACTGTCAGAACCAAACATACGTTAAGAGTAGCAGAAATGAGAACATTGCGACCTATTGTGGGGAGAACCTTTAGAGATAGGATACCCAATGAAGAAATTCACAAATCCTGCAAAATTGAAGACATAGATGAGATGGAGTAGGCAGAGAAGACGATTTTGGAGGGACCATATCGAGATATTGGATCCAGCAAGAATTCCTAAGATCGTGATGCACGAGATTCTAGAGAGCCGTCAACCACCAGGACGACCACCATAGAGATGGAGAGAAGGCTGGTCGTCTTCATCACAGGAAGAAAGTTGATATCCTGCATAAACAGATAGCAAGATCTACAATCAGAAGAAGAAGAAGAATATAATGTTGGTGATCAAACTATACGGGACATCATTAATAAAACGAGAAATTTGATAGATTTTGCGGTTACATCGGATAGCCCCAAGGTATTTTTTCATGTTTTCGGATTAAGCAGGAAATGAATTATACGGGATTTTTTTTTCTTTGTAATTTAATATGTCTTATTTTCCAGTATCATCTAGCGGGCAAGTGGTCCGTGTCGCCAGTGGCGGGGGTCATCTGTTGGGTCCAGCACTGAGATTGCAGGCTGCTTCTCCTTCGACTCCTGTTCAGGTTAGTTTATTTTTTGGCAAGTGTAAAGCCGTTATTATTGAAACATTACCAATCGTTTTAGCTCTGAAATAAAATTTATTCTCGAGCTAGTATTTATAATATTTAGCATATTTTTATATATTAAATCAAATCAGTTTATTTTTTCACCTTGTTATATAAAGGTGTTTTATTTAGAGGTATACAAATTCAAAATAAATAAAAAAACACATTATGTAAATGTCTATGATATTGGCTTTATTTAATAGATAATTTTATGCCATTATTGTTTAAATATGATTTCGGGCATATGAGCGCCACGGCTAGCTCGAATGAAGCGCAATCGTAAAGTCCAATTTTCGACAACTTTATAGAGCAACTGGGTGAAATGGCAAAACGTACTGACTACAAATCAACTGTCAACTGTCGAATTGACAGTCTGTAGAAACAATGTTGCAAGTTTAAAAACCAAACCTCTAAAATAAACATCCTATATAATAAATAAAGACATTTTCATTCGTAATAAGACAATAAACATGAAAAAATATCCTTTATGTGAATGCTTATTGGTGGGTAAATATTATTAATAAATAACCTCTTATATGCCTTTTTTTAAATAATTTATAGGGACGGATGGCTAACACCAGTGTGATGCTGGGGGGACAGGCACTGAAGCTGCAAGCCTCGCCTATTAGATTACATCAGGTACTCCATTTTTTTTCCATTACTTAACCAACATTGTTGTTTTTTTCACTCGGCCGACTATCTCACCGAAAGTCGCCGTATTGTGCCGTCGTTGACCCCTCTGAGGGGGTGCTGACTGTCCCGCTGAGGGTGGGGGTTGCCCGCAGAGCTGGGCCTCGTCCTTATCGATATCCAATTTATCTGCTTCCTTAAACCCATCCCGTGTTCTAAATGTAAAATTGCCTTCCAAACCTGCTCTGCCCGCATTTGCCTCCTCTGATCCTCACCTGATCTCCCACTGTTATGTACCCATGTGATACTTTCTATTACCTCTGTTATGTTTTCAATTTTAATTTTATTTTGTATTAAGTTTATTACATAAATTTACATTTCGGCGAGACATAGAGGAAATGGGGAGTTTAAATGTAGCCTGGGTCTCTCTTGTTTTTCTTTAATCACAACTCCAGTAACGTAAATCCCACATGGATGAGGGACGGGTCTAAGGATTGATAGAGCGAAGCTGATGAAAGGCGACGTCCGCCTATAACAGCTTCGGGAAAGCAATGGAACTCCTCTAAGTTCCTATGATATAACATGTTATTTTATTTATAAAAGCAATAATTTTCTTATGTGTTCAATTGATTAAAGATAATTCTATGATGGTATTGATTGAATTAATTTATTAAATATCCAATCTGATGTCTGCAGGGAGGAGTGACTGGGACCAATAATCCGGGAACAGGACGGGTGATTCTGGCCAGTGGGACTCGGTTGCACGGTCTCAAGTTGCTTCCAGTTCATCAGTCTCTCTCCAGAGGTAATTACCATTACACACATTTCACGAAGAGCCGGGCAGAGTGAATGGAACACCTTATTTAAAGCCTAGAGTGATGCCACCAACGTTTTCTGTGATAGCATACTTACTGAGGTCAATATGACGAGTGTTGAGGCTACCAACACCTTTACTGGCCTGGCTATGTTATAAAAATGTTTGAGACTAGACTCCCAAAGTAAATACTGTTCTCTCAACTGATCCAGGGTAAACGGAGGTCAGAGGAAAAGCTTCAATGACTCCCTTAAAACGAAACTCGAACGGTGGGAAGACTCCAGGAGACAGACCTAGATGGAGAATAACAGTATATAAAGGCACACAAGACTTTGAAGCACAGTGCAGAAACGTAAGGCAGAGAGGAGGAAGAGGAGAAAGGAGATACCAAGGGGAGATGGTGAAGGTTCCACTGCCAATGTCTTCTGCTCTAGATGCCCTAGGGTGTTTGGGTCCAGGATTGGATTCTATAGCCATTTGAGGCCACACTTCCTCGGATAAGAGGGGCAGCCGATGATTATGTGTGTCAAAAGAAACTTTCACCTATATTTTTATTTATTTATTACTGTTTATCTTCTCCTTCTTCCTCTTAGTTTAGGTCATATGACCAGTTTGTGACGGTGATTTGTCCTGGGATGATGTCCAGCCATCTTTCCATCTTTTTGGTGGCCTTCCTGGTAGTCTCTTGCTGCTTGGGTTTTCATCTTTAACAATTTTTTGCAATTCTTGTATTCTCCATGCAGTCTACGTTTCTCCAAAAGCACCTTCTGCTTCTTCAACGTCTTACTGTGTCCTCAACACCACAGACAGACCTTATCGTTTAATTTCTGATCCGATCACTGAGGGTTTTGCCTGCGATGGAACGTAGGGTTCGCATTTCTGCTACTCTAAAAAGGTTCTTTGTTCTATTGGTATCGGCTCTGACCTCTATTCCATACGTCATGATGCCTTGCCTTGTATATCTTGACTTTACTTTTGGTTAGCATGTATTTGTTCCTCCATATGGCGTCCTGTAAGCAGCCAGCCACGGCTGTCGCTTAGTTGGTTTGTGCTCGCACTTCGTCATATAGGTCACTGTGGCTTTGTACCTAGGTAAATGAATCGCATGACTTGCTCAATGGGTGTGTTATCGATGATTAGTTTATAACTGTATGATTCTATTTTTATTTGTTATTTTCTTGTTCTAGGTGGTGGTACGGTTGGCGGTCGACAAGTGTACGCCCGGATAGTTGGTCCCACTACGTCTACCTCTTCCCCCACCTCCACTGTGGTGAGAGCGGTCACCCCAACAGCCCCCACCACCCCCGCCAACCCGCCCACTACCAGGAGCCACTGACTGAACCATTAGGATTATTGTAGGAACATCAGTTTGTCTATCTACCTCTGTATTTATCAACTCTCTATAGAATAGCGTAAGATTATCAAACAAGCAATAAAGTGTCAACAGATAACACTGAAATCTATAAGTAATGAAATTATTATTTATCTTTTAAGCCGTTCGCCATTTTTTTTGTAGTTGCAACTAGGGATGGGCAAAATAAGGGATCTGAGCCGAATGGTTCCGATCAGCAAAATGAGTCGACATTCATGGTTCATCATTTTGAGTCGTTCATAAAAATTTATTTCTGAAATGAGCTAAAAAAAAAGGTCGCCAACGATTTCCATCATCCAATTTTGGAACTTTTCAGAGAATCAGCAGTGACCTTTTTTTTTTATTTTATTTTTAGCTCGTTTCAGAAGTTCATTTTTATGAATGACTCAAAACATTAAACCATGAGTTATGAAAAAGAGTCCTCTCACTTTGCTGAACAATATATTCAGCTCACAAAAGAGTCGACTCTTTTGCGATAATTTACGATTCAGCCTACGGATGGCCGACGAGCTGACGCTCTTTTTTTGTGAATCATCGCTCACTTGCTCACCAAAGTGAGTCGACTCTTTGAGTTAACTCGTGAGCGGATCGCACATCCCTAGTTGCAACACTCTTTGATCTATGCTCAGTTTAAAATTAATGTCATTTTAAAACAGTAAAAAGATGAAGTGAGAATGCTAAGGATTTTATTTACGATGTCAAAATATAAATTTGAGGCGAAATCCTCTCAGCTTTTTGTGTATTTGTTAACATTGAAATTCCATTCACATGCTCGTTTCTTTAGTTTTGTGACATCACTGATTCATCTCGGCAGAGTGTATCCATTCTAATGTGTAAAGGCAACAAGCCGTAACTTAAGTTGCGGCTGTTTGACGTAACACAAGTTGGCTCAAAGCATTCTTATAACTGGCCTCTATCATATGCAATCACAGATTTTTCTCTATCTCTTTCCTTTACTGAGATATTCACTATCCCAATAGCCGCAAAATTGTATTAATTTGATACATGTTTTGGCAAAAAGCATCATTTTAAGTTGCTGCTTTTTACCACGGCACAGCCAAAACTTGCGGCCTTTTGCTGCGACGCAATATGTATCCTGGCAAATGACGGCAACTTCAATTGCGGCCCATTACCAAATTATTTGTGCGACGGTCTAGCTAATATGTGGCGGCAAAACACATTTTCTTTAATAATATGAAGCTTACTATACTTTTATGGCAAAAACACGTCTTAATCATTTCTAAGAACTGTATTCTTACTTTTAAAACTAAGTTTGCATTAGAAAAGTTATTTTAAATGATAAAATATAGCAAAAAAACAAAATAAAACTATAAACCCGTTTATCTCAAAACTTGTGTTGTTTTTAACTTGCGGCTATTTGCCTTTGCACATTACATTGCTTGTTGGATTTTTTATTTATTGTCTAACGCAATATTACAGTCATGAAGACTTTGCGCTTCATACTAATGGCCTTCCTCACATCACACTATTGTTTCTGGGAAAACCAGGCATATTAGTGTATCTGAAGTGTGACCCTTCATGTCCTTGTATCTATTTCTCCTTGATTTTTCATCTATATTTTTATCAATTGATTCAACCCAACAATACAAAATAGAGTTAACTCAGGTATATGAGACAATTATTTAATACAAATGAAAATGTCCGTTTTTTTAGAATTTTTATTGTATTTTATGGGAATGACATGTTTGGCCTTACTAAGGCATTATCAAATGTCGAAATAATGCGAAATATGTCATTCCCGTAAAATATAACAAAACTTCTGGAAAACAGACATTTTCATTTGTATTCATTATTTAATATGGAGTTTTACATCATTGTTTAAGAAATGATAAATATGACAATTATTTACTGTTTCACATCTGTGTATACAAACAATTGAAGATATCCCATTAACATTTTTACATCTATTTGTTTTCATATTTGAAGTTCAATGGACTTTAATGAGTTTTTTTTAATGCATTTAAAACAATGTTATTTTATGTATAAATCAAATAAAAAATGGAATAAATGACTGAAAAACTAGTCATACTTCGGTTTATGAACAATATTTTCTGGCAAATGTTACTTCACTTCCTCTACGTGGCTACTAACTATACATTGATGCAGATATAAACTCATCAGCACTTAACGTGTTAACAGAGGCCTCAAATGATAGAAAAATTGTTATTTGTATGGATTTGTGAAAAATAATTTGCCGGTGTTTATGTATATTTAGTTAAACTCCACAGATGTTTGTAACAAAGGTTCAGAAGATGAAGAATCACCAGAAGATGGCAGCGAGCTGCCGAAACCGGCAGATTTCAAAAATATTTTTTACATTTTTTATTTTATTTTCATTATTTACAATGAACTTCTACCGTGAAATTTCAAATTAACTCACATACACGTAATTAGGTAGTGAAAATACCGAGTGCAAGTTGTGCTGAATGTGAAAATTTGAAAGCCTTATAATTGTTAAACTTGGGGAGGATGTTATCATTTATTTGTTTGTAACTAAACCCGTAAAAACTGGGTGAAAATAACTGCATCTGGGATGAAATGGATTAATTATATTTCTATTATTTTAAAGGGGATTATTTGCTTTGATTTGTGAATCTTTAACTGTGAAGTTTTGGAACATATTAAGTTCATTAACCGGGGTATTGCTGATCATGAAAACATTTTTGTTGCATTGAGGGGTCAAGCCAATGAATATTTAAAAAAATCTTTGTTTTATTTTGTATTATTAAAATATATTTACTCAAATGGATGACATTCAGACGGCTTGACTACAGTGGGTCAGTATTGCATTTGAACGTCCGTAACGTTGAAAGGGTGAAAAAATTTAAATACCTCGGCGGCATACTAACGCAATATCTTGACCCAGATGTAGAGATAAAATGCAGAATTGAGGCAGCAAGAGCTATGTTTAATAAAATGAAATCACTCTTCTGCAATGATAACGTAAACTTGAAACTCCGCCAGAGAATGATCAAATGCTATGTGTGGGCTGATGTGAAACGTGGACCTTGAAAGTTAATTCAATGAACAGACTGGAAGCATTTGAAATGTGGCTCCATCGCCGAATGCTTAGAGTTCCCTGGACAGACGTGGTTACCAATACCGAAGTCCTGAGGCGAGCTAGAGTTGACAGGGAACTGTTATCAACTATCAAGGTTCGAAAGATCTCACATCTGGGTCATATACTGCGTGGGGAAAAGTACCACCTTCTCCAACTGATATTGGAGGGGAAAATTGAGGGATGCCGAGGGCCCGGAAGGAGACGAATGTCCTGGTTGCGAAACGTGAGGGAGTGGACCGGCATCTGAAGTGTGGAGGAGCTGTTCCGAGCGCCGCAGGACGGACAGGTTCTCCGAGGTGATCGCCAACGTTGGGGGGACCCGACAGGGCACTTGAAGAAGAAGAAGATATTTACTCATTCACAAATGTTTAGTAGACCAGCACACTGTCTACGAAATAACGATTTTGGTAGAATTATAATCATCGCTACATTATTATAACACTTCTTTTTTATTGTTTCTTGAACAATCATGCGAAACTCCATATTAAATAATTAATACTAATTAAAATGTCTGTTTCCTAGAAGTTTTATTATATTTTATGGGAATGACGTGCTTCGCCTTGCTAAGGCATTATTAATACTTGCTTTCAAATGTTATACATTTTGTTGTTCTCTATAATGTTTTTTTGTTATTGACATGATAAAATCTTGAATCAATCAATTTTTCATCAATATTTTGACTGTTGATTACATGTGTAATACTATTCTATACACATATACTTATATTATTATTACTTGTACACATGAATTTTTGTTTATTCATCATTGCATACATTTTTTGCAGTGAATTTTCATGAATTAAAACACGTAAAAGTTTATATCGTTCTCCTTATGTAAGTAAATATACCTTTGAAACATGTTGGAAACAATTAAAAAGTATTTTAATTCATAAAAATTCGTAATTACGGAATTATGGTGTTAACCGTCCTACCTTCAAGTAATTTTCCGAGAAACGTGCAAAAAAAAAGGTTTTTTATTAGTGAAATTTAATTATATATTAATTTTATTTTTTTTAAATTACGAAAAGTCTAATACTCGGCTGCACACTTCGCCTGGCTCTTGTAAAACTATCATATATATGAAGACTTGTACTCAAGTGTTGTTGGCACGCGCGCGTATCCCTAACAGTTTGTACATTTTAGGTACATTACTTTTTCTCAAGCGCGTACGTGATACGGGATAGCGCAGAATGGTACAGTCAAAGTGAATGTATCACATACATTCAAATATGTAGGGTGGTTAATGCCTTTAGTATATCAATAAATAAAAATACTGTTTTTTTAACAATGTTGCCTGTGAAATGAAATAGGAATTGAAGTACCTACCCCAAATACATTGTATATTTTATTAAAATTATAATTTTTGATTTATTTTTACTGTAGCAGTTTAAAAAAAAGTCTGTGTATTATAAAATTCAAAGGAATGTAATGTCTAGTGCCTTGGCATTTGGAATCGAATTTGCTTGGCAATATTAATAGTGCTCAACTACAAATATCAAAATTTTTCAGTACTTGTTTCCGTCACCACAGGAATAAAGTAAATAAAAAATAATGGAAACAAGCATTTGTTTATTTTTATATGCAAATTTTAAGGGTTCTTGGATTAATTCCAGAAAACGAAACAATCATACAAGTGATCAAGATTTAAATTTAGTATGTATGTTTTTTTTTCTTAAGTTTACTCTTCTTCTTCTTTCGCCTAGCCATTTCCCGTTATTTGGGGCCGGCTCTCCTAATACTCCGCCAAGTCTCACGATCCAGGGTCATCTGGCTGTCCAGTCCCAGCGCCTTCAGGTCGTTCCTAACTGTGGACATCCACGTTGCAGGAGGCTGACCTGGTCCCCTCTTTCCGTCTTCCAGTTGCAGGGTCTTGTGAACGATGTATTCATTGTCCCTCCTGCTCACGTGGCCGTACCACTGCAATCGATGTTCCCTAGTTTTTTCCGCTATGAGAGCGACTTTTAGGCTACTTCTGATGTGCTCATTTCTAGCTTTATCCAGCATCGTAACCCCAGCGGCCCACCTCACCATCTTCATTTCTGCTAGCATTCTGCTCTGATCCGTAGAGCATAGCAGGTCTTACGGTCAGTGGCGGTACTACCATAGAAGCCCAGAAGCCCGGCTTGCGTAAGAAATTTTGAATCAAAACCTCTTCTGGCTTACAGAGGTTCAGCTCTTGTGGTTATTCCTCTTACGTCTGATAGGAACATTGTTGGAAGGTGATTTTGTAGGTTTTTGATTTATGCGGGGGCATGATTACTTAGATTTGAGCGTTTCAATTCAAAATTTCTTAAGCAAGCCGGGCTTCTGGGCTTCTATGGGAGTACCGCCACTGCTTACGGTGGTTCGGTACACTTTTCCTTTTATTTGCATGGGTACATTGCTGTCGCAAGGTACTCCTGAAAGGGCACACCATTTAAGCCATCCTACGTTTATTCTATGCTCTACTTCATTTTCAATCGTACCATCATTGGTAAGAATAGAGCCGAGATATCTGAAGTGGTCCACCTTTTTTTTAATGGGAAGCGTTCCAGGTAGATATTCATTGGTTGGGTTCTGGCTCGTGAGAAATTGCAAATCATATGCTCCGTTTTTATTTTCTTAAGTTTACTATTTACTGTTATTATATTAAACAAATATGTTTTATAACCAGAGATCTATAAGGATAGCAATAAAAAAAAGACATTTGTAATGTGAAAATAATGTTAGTAAATAGTTTCTGTCTAAAAAAATATAAAATCACATGAAATTAGTGCGTAGATTTTCCTGATTGATAGCAATATGTTGTTTGGTATCTTGAGCATATCCAAATATCTTGGCTTCCTCTTCAATTGATGTTTCGGAGATTGTTGCTGTCACCATTTTAATAGCGAACATTACACTCATTTAACCCTGATAGTGCGGCTGGCTAGATTTGCAGTCCAGAAATCTAAAATGGCAGTGCACAACGTTGTTCTTGCCCCGACCCTTGTTTATGGAACTGGCAAAATAAGGTGAAAGTAGAATAAATGCAATAGAAATGAGATCTCTAAGACAAATGTGTAGTAAATCTGTATATGATCAACAAACAAACAAACCATCATGCCGTTTCACCCCAGGCGTAGGCAGAGAGAATGGACTGCAACACTGTTCTATCCTGGCACACCTCTCTAGCTTCCTCCACATTCATACAGCGAGTCATACACGCACGTCGATTCTTCCGACTCCTAACATGACCAACCTTTAAAATTGTATTAATTTGGTCATGATATGTTTTCCTCAGTCTGCCTCGACTCCGTACTCCATTGACATCATTAACATATACTTTCTTAACCATTCTTTCTCCATCCATGCGCTCCATATGTCCAAACCAATGCAACGATCCTTTAATAATTTTGTTCAAAATACCTTCTTCCGCTCTACATTCCTTTTTTATATCAGCATTTGAGATGATAGAGTGTCAAATGCAAATATAAGAAGTGAATGCAGTGCGAATGAAAGTGTTATGAACAAAATAATGAAAGGGTCGTTAAGTAAAACCCATTTAATTTATAATCTTTACAGATTTCTGTAAAGGATAGATGTAGGTAAGTATTGGAGTCATTTGTGGTTACAATTTCTTACAATAGAGCCACTACGAGTACTGCAAAGTCACATCACGGCTACCGATGTTAACGGTTAGGAAATCTTACATGTGATATGACGGTGACCAATGCGAACAGGTTAAAAATCAAATTCTTGAAACATCCAACGTAAATAATAAAAATAATTCTGCTTCACACAATGAGTATTATTCAGATCTATGTTCATAATCAGTTATTACTAGAAATTAAAATTGATGCCGTTACAAATATCAAACTCTGCGGGGAAAATTGCATTTTCATATGGTCTAGGAACCAGTGTTAGTTGTTGAAAATTTTCCAAAAACATGAATGTATTTTTACACCAAATTTTATTAAATATTGAAAGTCCTGAGAATCGAATTGATGTTTTAAAATAATAATTACGGAACAATCATCTTTTTGTCATAGATCAGTTGAGTAAAAAATAAATGATATTTAAAAATTCTAAAATTTCTGATGCTATCACTGTAATACTGTATATGTGTGATTGTTGAAAAATAATTATTGATAATTTCTTTTTTGAAACATTAAGGGTAACAATAATTATACTGTAAATACAAGACTATGGTTTCTCAATAACTGAAAAAATGGTTGTTTTAAAAAACTTTAAAAGTGAGAGTATAAAAATATTTGGGATCTATCCAAATTTAGTCATTAATTTATATATTATATATTATATTTTTAACATGGCTTCTACATTCATAGACATGGAAAATGTTTTTAAGAATATTTCTGAACAAAATATAATCAAATCTGTGTTTTTTTTTCTTTCATTGTTACAGTGTTAATGGAATTGTAAATATGTACATAGAAAAAGTGTGAATATGTTGTATTGTGTATCTGAAAATGTATAAATGAACATACACATGACACTGTTTATTTTCTTTTATTTTTAAAACTGAAGGTAAATTATTTTCAATTGTTGTATTTGTATTTCAGATAGTTTTTTCAATTGTGAAAAGCCGGTGTAAATAAGACAGTACCTACGTAACAAATAAAATTTTGTAAAATAAAAAAATCTTAATAAAATATTTAAAGAAATTGGTTTTCTTCTTTGTAAGACTTTATGCTAGGGTCTCCTCACTCTAGATCAACACATCCACACACTGGCCGAGCGTTTCTTTCAGGGGGTCCCACACACCCAAACCCCTCTATACAAGAAACTTATTACACCCCCGACACTCACTACTGTCACAAGCGCCCAAAATAAATTCTCCTTCAGAGATACACCACGGGTCACACCTCACAGTCACTTCCCCCTTTCTCGTCAGCATCTCTCCAACCACCACCCCCCAGATCCACTTTAGACAGGTAGGTAATAAAAATATTTAAAAAAGTAAAGTAAGTAATGTAACTATTACCGTTTTAAACTAAACCTTACATCTACAAAAATAAAGTATCTATATGTGAAATTGATCATTTAAGTAAGTAGTATGTAGATAGAAGAACCCTGCAGAAAAGAGTAAAATGGAGGATAATCCTTAATCCTTCATTAATCCTAGATGTGACAGGATACAAAGAAGATTATACATAAAATCTATTGATTTTACTGAAATCTTTTGATGGAAGTTCATTTTCAATAATAATTATAATAAATAAAACAATGTTTTTTTAATAACTAGATTATACAGATTCCTGGTCTCAAACTTTCAGAAAAGAAGAAAAAAACCTATGTGAATAAATTTGATATGTACATGATGGGGTGAAAGGCATGAAATACAGTGTCGTCAGTCACAACCACTGATCGAGGGCAGTCCTAAAATCCTAGGTTTAGTTGGAGTTTTGGGCCCTATGGACGACGGCGTTGAGCATGGGGGTTGCGGCGACAGGTGTAAAGCACGATGCGACCAGTCAAATGCTGGTGAGATTACTAATGAACCATTTTACAACATTGATAGATCAATAACAATCTCAAAACATAACCGCTTGCCACGAAAGTCAGACTAATGGTAAAACTTTAACAATAAAAAAAAAAACATTTGTCCCCTATTTATTAAAACTAACATTGGTACAATACAGTAATTTTTGCGATTAGGACAGAATTCGAGAGAATAATTATAAAAATAACACAATCCGAGTAACTACCATAATTTCTTCATCAATTTGCCCCAGTTTTCTAAGAATACATCATAAATTATTTGACACATAGCCATAAATAAATTAAAAAAATATCAGCCCACCATATTAGTAAATATTCTCGTAATGTCAGAATTTATCTGTTGTCGAAGTTGATCTTTTTGAAGTTGAAATAGAATTCATTCACAATTTCGAAGATTTTTAGTCAAACTTTAATTCACAATGGAGTCGTGCTTGGCAGTAGAAAAAGATATTGACAATGCCTTGACCAAGTTTATTGGATTGGGGGAGCACGCAGAGAGTGTTTTGAAAGATGCATTGGATCAAATACAAAATCTGAAACAAGAACTCTCAGAGGGTAACTACTATTAACCAAAAAATATTTTGCGAGGTTTTATTGTCCCTTTTATTCGTCTTTAATGGTCACTTTACGTGTTAAGTTATTTCGTCATAACGATGACAAGGTGCAATGAACTTTCTTTGTTGTTCCATTCAATAACGGCGCTGCCGTTTACATTTTTTCACTTTATTCACATTTTGTATGTATATATCACCAGTGTGTTGATTTTATTATAAACCAAAGCAATCATATACACAGGTTTCTACGAAATAAGACTAATAATCATTTTGTAAAATAAATATAAGGTTATAGTTTTAAGTAAAACACATGTTTAGTTCTATCATCTATATAGTGTGCCTAGAAAACTGTTTTCGGCGAATAAAACCCCAAAATTTCTCATAATAATATTATAAACAGTGTGTAAAATGTAGATTTAAGTTTTGTATGTATAAAATGTTAAAAATCTAATTTTGTTAAAACCTTTGCTAGTTATTATTACTATCAATGTATTTGTTGCTTACAATGTTGCTAATGGTAACAAAGTAATTATTATTACTTTGTTTTTCTTTTCGAATTTGCATTTTTCATTCCATTCATTAGATTTAAATTTTTTCAGCCCCTGAAAATGTAACACTAACGCCGAGCCAAGTTGAAAATTTAAAGACAACTGTTTTACGCTGTAAAGATATGTTACACGAGTTGGCTTCAGGTGAGATGCTCTCTTGTTTTATGATCTAAACTAACTAACTAACTAACCATCACGCCGTCTCCCGAAGGGGTAGGCAGAAAGAATGGACTGCCACACTTTTCTTTCCTGACATTTCTCTCGCTTCCTTAACATTCATACATTGTGTCATGCTCACACGTCGATTTCTCTGACTCCTCACGTGGCTGACATTCAATAATTGATCATTCCACATTTTCCTCTATTTCTAGTTCTATTTACATCATTAACATATAATTTTTTTACCATTCTTTCCATGCGTCCAAACCATCTTAATGATCCTTTCATTATTTTGTTCATAACAGCATCATTCGCACCGCATTCGCTTCTTATATTTTCATTTGACACTATCATACACAGAGTATCCACACATTCGTCTAAGAGACCTCATTTCTACTGCATTTATTCTACTTTCATCCTTCTTTTGCCAGTTCTTTGCTTCGCTTCCATACATTCCACACATTCATCTAAGAGATCAAAACCCGAATCAATTTTTATATTTTGTCAGCTGTATCTGAATCAATCTATTTTTATATTTTGTCAGCTCCTTTGAGATAGATGCAGATGTTCATGTATTTCTGGACTAAGAGCGACACAAAAACTTACTACTGTAGTATATTATATCCAAAACTCCATGTTGCAATAGTTGTCAAAAGTTATTTGGAAATGCTCAAATGGGAAATTCTACCCCACCCACCTTATTCACCAGACATTGCTCCTTCCGACTACCACTTGTTTCGGCTGACCGACAATTTCTTTCTTATGATGATACCAAAAATGGGTCAAAGACTGGATTAAATCAAAAGACTCGTCGTTCTTCCAATGTAATAGCTAGCGATGAACAATATTTTGATTAAAATATTCTTTATCAGTTTTTTAAAATAAAATTTCAACTAAAGATAAAACAGCGAGAAATTATTTGTACCCCTAATACGAAAGAACACCACTTTTCTTTTACTTTTATAATGGTCTTTTAATTCTAAATATTCTTTTTTTAAATTTAAAATATATGCAAATCATAATACATAGCACTCACTTACCCCATTACACTCTGTCTAGAATGTATATGATACTTTTATAAATCATGGCTTCGATCCGATATAAATGTTGATTGAAAGTCAAGCCAATAAAGTTTCTACGAGAAGCATTTTTTTACTTACTCTGTAGAACATATTAAACTTTTTTTTCAGAACATCGCGACAGTCATGCTTGTGTCTCTAGAGTGGGTAAAGCCATAGACCGCAGTTTTGTTGCGGAATTATCCGGAGCCGTTCCTCGCGATGACCAATTTTCCGCCCCCAAACTGCAGCCCCTCCTAGACCGTGCCGTTGCACAACATCTCTACAGGCAAGGGCTGGATAGTGTAGCCGACACCTTAGTTCAGGTAATTATTTTTTTCTAACATTTCTTTTCATCCGTAGGCAAACCGGCAGTAACTATGTAATAAATAACTGTAACTATGTAATAAAGGCAAACCGGCAGTAACTATGTAATAAATAACAGTAACTATGTAATAAATAACTACAAACCGGCAGTAACTATGTAATAAACGATAAAGGATCTTGGTATCGTTTATGAAAGTAGGCTGACTTTCCATGCTCACATCGAGAGAATATGTGGAGTTGCACTGAAAATGTTGGGATTTATTCTCCGAACTGGTAGAGTTTTCAAGAATCCCTATGTTTTGCGAATTTTGTACAACTCATTGGTCCGGAGCCGGCTCGAGTGTGGCTCGGTGATATGGAGTCCCCACGAGGCGAGATACTCGCTCATGTTAGAGAGGGTTCAGAAAAGATTTCTGAGATATCTCTACATGAGGGAGTTTGGTAGCTATCCGTGGCTTTATCCCACTGCATTCCTCTTGGGCATGCTGGGGACCAATAGTTTACAGATAAGAAGGGATGGGTGCACACTTACCCATTTCTTCAGACTTATCAGGGGATTCTTTGAGAACTCCGTCATCTTGGAGGCTATCCATCTTTATGTTCCGGATGGCTATCTTCGACAGCGTCAGCACAGACTGTTTTATCTCCCAGCATGCAGAACCAACCTGCCTCTGGTGATGCCGGTGGGGAGAGCAATCAAACTGCTGAACATGATCGCTTCGGAGATCGATGTCTTTCATATTCGTGAAAGTACATTCAGAAGACAAATACTCTTGACTTTGGAGAGTATTTTGTATTCCTAATGTCGAACCATCTCTCATGCGTTCCTGGTATTATATATTCCTTATGTTTTACCTGTTCTCAATAGATGCCTTAAACTATAAAAAATGTTTGTAATGTCTTTTGAGAAAAAAAAATAAACTGATTTGAAACTGATAAATATAGGGTGTTTTTTTTAGAGGTTTGGTTTTTAAACTGGCAACATTGTTTCTACAGACTGTCAATTTGACAGTTGACAGTTGATTTGTAGTCGGTACGTTTTGCCATTTCACCATGAATAGAACAATCAGAACAGCGCTTGAAAATTGTGCAAAATTATTTTGAAAATTATGGTTCAGTTCGCCAAACTTATCGTGCACTACGTCCATTTTACGGTCGACATAATCGTCCATCCGAGCTCAGGGGATATTTCGAGAACTCGGCCGTGCTGGAGGATGTTCGGTTTTTTGTCCCTGATAGTTATCTCCGACAGCGACAGCATAAATGGTTTTACCGGCTGCCAGAACCGACCAACCTCTGGTGACACTGGTGGGAAGAGCAATTAATCTGCTTAACGTAATCTCCTTGGAGATCGACGTCTTTCATATTAGTGAAAGTACTTTCGGAAGGCAAACACTCTTGATTTTGGAGAGTATCTTGTCTTCCTAATGTCGACCCATCTCTCATGGGTTTCTGCTAGTATACTATATACAATATACTATTTTACCTGTTCTTAATAGATGCCTTAAACCTTAATTTTGTAATGTCTATTGATGAAATAAACTGATTTGATTTGAAATAATGCTTCGTATAGCCCACGAATTGCTGAATTTGGAAAATGATCTAGTATTTTGCAAGACATGGGCCAACCATTGAAGGGCAAAGCACATAAAGTTAATCACATGGGATGGTTTATTATTCATCAACAAATTGTTAACTATTGCAGGAAGCAGGTCTGGAGGAAGAAACTGGTCGTGGAGAACCGTTTGCAGGTCTGCACCGGATCGTGGAGGCCCTCTCCGCACGAGACCCTGGTCCGGCTCTGGCCTGGGCCGAGGAACATGCTGACACCCTCCAGCACTCCCAACTGCCCTTCAAATTGCATAGGTTAACATTTAGATATATTTTACATTCAATATTTACCTACCTATAAAATAAGAGTCTGTATTCTTTTTTTACTATTTTCTGTAGTTTAACCCCCGTTAGGAGACAGCCTTCGTGGCAGAGTTGCAACAGCTATGATTGTCACACTGAAAGTCCACGGTTTATTCTGGTTATGGCGGTCTCTTATTCTTTTTCTTCCTGGCGCTATCCCAACTAGTCTGTGTTGACTCTTGGGGTCGGCTCTTCTCGATCTCGGGCTGTACTTCTTACGACTCTTGAGTATCGCCTTCACTCAAGTCATTTCTCTGCATTTTCATCAGTTCAGTGTGTCTCACTCTATCAAATGCCTTTTCGTAATCGATGAAGCATGCAAAGACTTCTTTGCGCTGATCGCGACATTTCTACAGTAGTACATTGACTTCCAGTAATGCTTCCCTTGTTTCAAATGCATTCTTTAATCCGGATTGTGTATTGTCGAGGTCTTGCTCGCACTTGTTTCTTATTCTAGCATGAATAATTTTAAGAAACAATTTGAGTACATGGCTCATAAATTGAATACATAATTTTTTTAACAGTATTTCAAATTTAACAGCTAATACTTTCGAAGTATCATAGTCTTTCTGCCAATAAAATGGATTATCTGAAGAGGTTTACTTAATTGTATGATTTGTATCCTTTTAGGCTAGCGTTTCTCCTGGCTGCCAGAAGAGATGGACCACTGGCTGCAGTCCACTACGCGCAGCAACATTTCCCACAATTTATTAATAAGCACGAGAAAGGTAAATCTATATTGAATATAAATATTTTATCCCTGACATAACTTCACATTTACTCTTTACCTGCGGGTGCTGTCTGTTGCTGGCTTCTTTGACCAGATTTTGTGGCAAGAGCTGTGTCCGCCACACAGAAGATCCTTGGTTCGATTCCCAGCGGTGACAGTGTGATTGTAGAATTCACGTGACAATAAAATGGCGATAGATTAGCTCTCACATTTCATGAGAATTAGTAGATAAAAATTTGTATACAGTAATTGGGTTAAAAAAAACCTACAAGTGGCATCACAAGAACCAGAAAAAATGTCACACTTTGCTGCAAACCAATCCCTTGGATTGAAACTAGTGAGAGAGAGAAAATTATTTAGAAGCATCTATTAATCTTAACCCTTTCTTAATAGATTTACAGAATCACAAGGTAAAACAATACTTCCAGTTTTTTTTTTAATAAAACTTTATTTGTTTACAATTTTTATTTATTTTAAACGTATGGAATAATGCTCTAATTATTACATTTTATACACAAATAGTTCGAATTCTATGGTCACTTCCTTCACATATTCTTCATCGCTACTTTCAAACTCGTTGTCAACGCATTTTTTGTAATTCTAGGCATTTTAAGGGGTTCGAATTTTTAGAATTTTTAGAGCCAGCCCCTAAAACAAACCTTTTGTATCATTCTCAGGTAGAAAGTTACATATTCCAATGTTCATAAAAAAACATTGAATCCTCGTCCCAGTATACCGCTACACTAAATACGAGCGAGAAAAAAATATGTTTGGTTGTATTTTGACACTAAACTGATGAAGAAAAAAAATGTGGAATGACATTCGACATAGGACTAACTGGAATAAAGTCTAGGTTGAATGTCATTCGACATAGGACCAGAAAGGGTTAACAAATTTCTGGTTTAAGTGTGGTGTAACTGTTTTATTTTGTATATTTAAATTAGTTCAGTTCTATTTTCGTTAATAACTATTTTATTATTTAATTAAGAGATTTTTGATTTTTTCTTCTTTCAGAGATTCAAAGGACCATGTGTCTGCTCGCTTATGAGGGAGGAGCACTGCCCGCCACTTATACCTCCCTCAGGGATGACACCATCTGGCCAGATGCCATCGAGGTCTTTCTGAAAGATGCCTGTGCCCTGTTGCGCTTACCTCCCCTAAGGTAAGTATCACTGCTAATGTGTTTTTGACAGGGCTCTTTACCAGAATAACAGATTTAGTATAATTAATGATTTTACTAGTAATTTTAAAGTTATCCAAAGTGCCAAGTCAGCTGGCAATGTAATGGCATCTGTATTTTGGGACGCGTGAGGTATTTTGTTCATAGACTATCTTGAAAAAGGTAAAACTTTAAACTACGAACCAAGGGTCTGCTAAGAATATCTGAGATGAATGTCCTAAGAGATCCATTATGAGAAAAACTCTCCGAGATTGTGTACGTAACGCAGACATAAGGAGTAGATCCAGAAGGAGATACTGGAGGGACTATGTAGTCAGAATGGATAGTGACAGACTCGCATATACAGCCGTTTATGAAATCCCCTCCGGACACCGTCCACCTGGAAGACCACCTAAGGAATGAAGGGACAACTGGTTCTCATCATCTGAGGAGACATGATTTCTGTGTGACAGATCATCAGATCTATTAAAAGAAGAAGAAGAAGGGTATTTATAAAATTTAAAACTGGTATTTATTGATAAATTAAAATTGAAACTTGCAATTTTTATATTTTGCAGTCCACTGCAGTCGGCTGTGAGTGTGGGTAGTCGCGTGCTACCAGCCCTCCTAGATATCCGCATGAAGATGGCTCACACACACCAGCACCACGCCTGGGCTGCTAAGGACGAGTTGCCAGTAAGCATATTATGCATTATTATTTGATTGCTTGTGAACCAAAGTTTAATATTTAACTCTGCTGGACAGTCTTCAAAGCGCTACATGAAATGGCTCCAAATTATATATCCGAACTCTGTATAACGGACAGCCTAAATACAAGGAAATCCACACTTCGCTTTAAAAGTTAGCATATTATTATTACTAAAGAAAAATTATAGAATTTTCTGTAAGCCGATGAAACAAGAAGGTATAGTTGGAGATATGCATCTTTGGAGCGATAGACTAGCTACCTATGTATACAGTACTGGATAAAAAATACTGTATACAGTAATTGGATTAAAATAATCTGTTGTATACAAAAAATGTAGGAAGCAACGGGAAACTACCACATTAACTTGTCGAGTAGTAAGATATTTATGATATTTACGAAACATAATTTTTTGACTAGCCAATAAATTATTTAATTTTGTGTACACCAATAGATGTCACTGGTGGTCCAATTTTTGGCATAATCTGGGAATATTTGAGAAATTATTAATGGGCTCCAAGCACGGGGCCATACACTATCTGACCATGTACGAGTATTCAATGTTGGGGCAGTACTTAATGAGAGGTTAAAGTCCCAAGTAGCATCCCAAGAACCAATAAAAAAAGTTGCACGTTTTGTAAAAAAAAAAAAAAATTGTATACGGTAATTGGGTCCAAACGACCTGTTGTGTACAAAAAAAAAATTGTGATACTGTTATTATCTGACTCCTTTGTATACATACAGATCAGGGGTGGTTAACATGATTCTATACAAAAATAATTTTTAAATAATTATGTAAAATTTACTGATATTAAAGAGAATTTTGTTTTCAATACAATGGAATTCAAATTGATTACAGCTGACATATTTTTATATTATAATGTTTGAAAAATTGATACTTTTATTTTTAAGAAATAAAGGCAAAATAATTATTTTATATTGTATACAACAGGTTGTTTGAACCCAATTACTGTATACAATTTGTTTTTAGCTATTATATTGATTCCCGTGACATGTGATAGGTAGCTAATCTATCGTCATTTTATTGTCACGTGAATTCTACACCAGACTAAAGACAACAATTACACTACCGTCGCAGGGTATTGAACCCGGACCTTTGTATGGCAGTCAGAGCTTTACTACTCTGCCACGGAGGTCATCAATTAACTCCCATCACGAGATTTCAGTAAAATCATTTGATTACCAGAAAATATTTGTATTAATTTTTCTTTATTTTATTGGCGTTATCCCAGGTGGAGGTAGAAGGGGGAGGTCACCACTCGGTGTTTGCGTGCCCCATCCTGCGTCAGCAGGGCTCGGAGCAAAACCCGCCCATGAAGCTCCTGTGTGGCCACGTTATCTCTAAAGATGCTCTAACTAAACTTACGCAGGGCATCAGGTAAACTATGAAACTATTTGAAATCAAAATGCTTGTTCTGAACACATTGTGTAATAATATGTGATTTTTAAAAGTTAAACAGAATTTGTTGGCAGAGTGCATTCATGATACAATGTATGAATGTTGAGGAATCAAGAGAAGTATGTCAGGAAAGAAAAGTGTGGCTGTCCATTATTTTTGCTTACCCCTTCAGGAGATCGCGTGATGGCTTGTTAGTTAGTTAATTGTGTTCAAAATCAGATGGTGGTCTAGGGCAGTGGTTCCCAAAGTGGTCCGTATGAACCCCCAGGCGTCCCTGGGATCTTTCAGGGGGTCTGCGGAAATTAAAATTGATTTAGGGGTCCCTGAACAACATCAGGGGGTCCGCGGATATTTTTCGTTGTCGACCTTTTTAGCTCCTTTGGGAAAATCGAAGGTCCGGTTTTTCAAATGAGCTAAAAAAAATTGGTCGCTGCCGAATTAACTCTACTTAATTCTACTAACCGGAAGTCGCCAAAGAAAAATACCCATTATAATTTATTACGTAACTTCCATTATAATAAAAATGTGCCACAATTTTTTTAGGTGAATTTGTAAATAAAAAACAATATTACAAAAGTAGGGCGTCTGCACAAAATAACGAATCAGCAAGGGGTCCACGGGACAAAAAAGTTTGGGAACCACTGGTCTAGGGGATAGAATGCTTTGCTCCTGATCCAGGGGACTTGGGTTGAAGCCTGGACATGACCAGATTCCTTCTTCATAATAATGAGCTATTTTCTGCTCATACTGAAATGTAAGGCAGACGATTGCATCGTAAGTAGAATTAAAAAACTATCCCTGATATGGTTTGGATATATGGAACGAATGGACGAGAGAAGAATGGTTAAAATGCCGTATACAAGCAGTGTGAGTAGAAAGAGAAGCCGTGAAAGACCAAGCAGAAAGCATGGCATGACGAAATTAATCAAATACTGAAAGGCGGCCACATTTGAAGTCGGAATGTATGAATGTGAAGGAGGTTAGAGAGGTATGACAGGACAGAACGGTATGGCGGTCCATCCTCTCTGCCTACCCCTCCGGTGAAACGGCATTAGTTAGTTTGTTTTATTGAAGATTGTAAAATAAATCTTGTGAAAATTTGGAGCATTTAGATGAGTTTGTGTATTTAGGTAGTATGTTTACAAAAGATGGGCGAGTGGAGATGGGTATTGAAAGAAGGGTTGGGGCTGGCAACAAAAACCTATCCAAAAAAGCTAAAATGGCAGTGCAAAATGGTGTTCTTGTACCGACCCTTATGTATGGAAGCGAAGCATGGAAAAGGCAAAAGAAGAATGAAAGTAGAATAAATGCAGTAAAAATGAGATCTCTTAGATGAATGTGTGGATCTGTGTATGCTAGAGTGTCGAATGAAAATATAAGAAGTGAATGCAGTGCGAATGATGGTGTTATGAACAAAGTAATGAAAGGATCATTAAGATGGTTTGGACACATGGAAAGAATTAATGAAGAAAGAATGATAAAAAAATGATATGTTAACGATGTAAATGGAACTAGAAATAGAGGAGGACCGAGGAAAACGTGGCACGATCAAATAAATCAAATATTGAATGTCGGCCACGCGAGGAGTCAGAGAAATCGACGCGTGTGCATGACACGTTGAGGAAGCAAGAGAAATATGTCAGGAAAGAAGAGTGTGGCAGTCCAGTCTTTCTGCCTACCCCTTCGGCGAGACGGCATGATGTTTAGTTAGTTAGTTTAATCCTTCGAGTTAGTCTAAAAAAAAAATGACCCTAATGTATGAAAATAATGATGCATATTGTTATTGTTCACAGGTTAAAATGTCCGTACTGCCCCCTGGAGCAAGGACAGAACGATGCGAGACTCATCTATTTTTGAAGACTAAAGTTCCCCCGTCGCTTCCTATCAGTAGCGTGTAGTCTGTATTGGCTAAGATATTTGACAATATTCCAAACGGGAGATCACAATCATTTATTTGACAAACATGTTGCAGTATGCGGGAACATTTTCTTAAATAGATTTTACTAACTCTGTGTGCGGGCATGTTGTTTTATTTTAAAATATTCTTATGATAACGAGGTGCAAGAGTATCGCGATCATTTGTTGAATATTCTATTAGATTTTTGTAATTTTATCAAAGAGTGTGGTTTTCCTTATTTGTTTAACACCGATAAAGGAAAGTAAAAATATTTTATAATTTTTTTTTAGTTTTGTCAATCGAAACGTGTGTGAGAAATATCGACATTAAATGTACAGACATTAAACATATACTTTTTGTTGTATGTACGTCGTTTTTATGACTTTTAACGTTAACCCTTACAACTCCATTATTTTTTGATATTGTTTGTCAGACAACTCTAATAATAATGTCAAAATATTTTTATTGATAGGTAGTAACAAAAAAATCATTAAAAATTCATTTGTAATGATTTATTCTTCAAATAAAAAGCAATTTACAAAAAACATTATGGACTACTTATAGTTTTGCATAGTATGGTACTTTTTAAAACAATCTCCAGGATGGAGACCAGGTTTTCTGGAACAGGTCTCACAAAACCACATTGTTTCCCATCTTCCCCCTGGAATCTTTGTTACTGCACACAGTACAGTCTTTAGAACCTTTGTCCAGTTTCGCAATGAAGTGGAGCTTGTACTCTAATCGCTCCTCTGCATGACGTATCACGCGAAGTTCCCGCCATTTTAGGTTATGTGAATTTGCAAGGATTATTTTACAGTAAAATAAAAATGGAAAACAGTCAAAATCTTATTAAAACGTGAAATTAAATGTTTTTTTTAACGAATATCACAAGAATGTCAAGTTTTGCGCGTGAAAATACACCGCGCGCGCAAGTCTTTTCTTGTCCGCCGCCAGGCGACAACTGAGTAGTAGCGTACATATAGCGATGTCGGCTGGCATTCAACAAAGGAGTGGTAAGGGTTAATAAATAAAGTTTCGAGTTGTTTTAATTTTGCATAGTTCGTTTTTGACATAACCCCAAACTATTTCTCATAGCCGCCCAATAAATATGAAAAAATTGTAGTCACGGATTTACGACTGATTCTAGTATTATAGAGATTGATTTCAAACTTTAAAATCTAGGGTGCATACCTTTAACTTAATATGTTATTTTTAAATATAGTTTATATATTTTATTTGTATTTTAGATTGGACTATGAGCTACATCTAAGAACACTGGTTGATTTTAGAGAAAGTTTCATTTTCATAAATCGAAATATTTTTTATATGATGTAAATAAGTAATTTAATATTAGATACAATGTTTCTTACTGTCTACATATGTATATCGCTTTTTAATCTGAACATTTTACTGTTCTTTTTAATACTTAAAGTATTGGATAGCACTTGTTCGGAAAAACTATACATTATAAAATGTCTATATTCTAAAATGATCTGTAGGTAGCTTAGCATAAAAAAATAATATGATGTAAAAAAAAATGAACCTATCTTTTTTTATGCATATGAATGAACTAAAACTTGTAAGAAAAGAGATACACATTTATGTAAATTATTAAGCAGAGCGCCCTGTAGCAAGTAAATATCAATATGTATATGTTACAAAGTGTAAATTTCGAGAATGTATACATTAATTGTCAGATGCACTAACTATGAGTTTTAGTTATGTATAGTATATACAAGAATTCATGAAAACTCTAACTTGTTGTGTACATTCATGGTTCACTAACCTAACCTAACTTAACCTAATCTAACTGAGGGGTTGGTCCATTTCTTCAACTTTTTCTTCTTCTTCAAGTGCCCTGTCGGGGTCCCCCCAACGTTGGCGATCACCTCAGCGAACCTGTCCCTGTCCTGTGCCGCTCGGAACAGCTCCTCCACACTTCGGATGCCTGTCCACTCCCTCTCATTTCGCACCCAGGACATATGTCTCCTTCCGGGCCCTCGGCGTCCCTCAATTTTCCCCTCCAATATCAGTTGGAGAAGGTGGTTCTTTTCCCTACGCAGTATATGACCCAGATGTGAGATCTTTCGAACCTTGATAGTTGATAACAGTTCCCTGTCAACTCTAGCTCGGACTCAGGTTTTGGTAACCATGTCTGTCCAGGGAACTCCGAGCCACATTTCAAATGCTTCCAGTCTGTTCATTGATATAACTTTCAAGGTCCACGTTTCACATCTGTACAATAAAACAGACCACACATAGCATTTGATCATTCTCTGGCGGAGTTTCAAGTTTACATTATCATTGCAGAAGATTTGCAGCATTGATTCCCCCTAAAATACTGCGACTCCACAGCTCTCCTTGATCAATAAAATGCACTCTATTCTATCATTAGAACTGTTAATGTGTGGTGAAGTAATTTTCAAACTCGCTCTTTTTAGGTTAGTTGTCACACACGCTCGTCTGACGGATCATTTTTATTCACGATGTGACCAGTTGTCGCACTTACCAGTTAAATCATACATTATTTAGTGAAAATATACTTGAAATGCAACAGTGTAACTTATAGTTAATGCATAGATTGGCCAGTTAATGCATATTTTATTGAAATTGAACACTTTGTGATATATACACCCTTAGCATAGTCGATTTCTGAAGTCGAAGGAAGCTTACAGAGTGAAGGACACTTCTTCTTCACTTTTAATAGACTCAGTCTGTTATTTGTTTCTCCATATGACATCTTTCAGGCAGCCTGCAACTGCTGCAGCCTTATCTACCTGTGACCTTACTTCTCTGGGGAGGTTATTAGAGCTGGTTACTTCGCTTCCGAGATATCTGAATTGGTCTACCTGTTCAATTTTTTATTGGCATACGGACACTTATGGAAGTTTATTTTTTAGTGGACATTTCGCTTTAGGATTTCAAAATGGAATACAACATTTTAAAATACATATATTAATGTTTATTATTACAGAATACAGGGGCGGTTTGATTATACTTAAGTTCCTCACTCAACAAAATTGCTTATTGGTATAAAGATGAGGTGTTTACAAATACAGCCCTGGTTTGTATAACTTTATTGCATGTATGAAATTATCCTCCCTTATATGTGCGATCTTCTTAAAAGGAAGAAGAAGGTTAAAAGACTAAAAGAATTTCACGAAAATTTGTAAAATTAGTGTGTTCAATTACTACAGCTAAGATTTTCTTTTAAGAATAATTAAATAGTTCTATGATATTATTTTTTTTTTACACAAATCAAATAGAGTTGTGATTTTAAAGAGGTTATTTTCTATTAGAGCACGGTTTAGGTTTATCGAATAGTTTTAAGTTTCCAAAAATAGAAAAAAATATATATTTAGTTAAATTTTAAATTATTTGACATGTTATCGAATTATTTGTTGTAATTTTTCACCAATAAATTAAACTGTGTAACTGCCGATATATCTTTTATTTAATACTCCCCTGACCAAACCCAACCTAACCTCAAAAAAATAAAACACAAATCTCACTACATAAAAAATTACACGTCTCAATATTCTTTTTATTGTTTTTACATTTTGCCCAGTTCAAATTTTATAGTGTTTATTCTGTTTTTGAGATAACAGACGATCAGATGCCTTCGCGGCAGAGTAGCAACAGTTATGACTGCCATACCGAAGATCCCAGGTTCGATTCCTGGCGATGACAGGGTGAAAAAAAAAATTCTCCCTCTGTCTTTGGTCTAGTAGAATTCATGTGACATTAAAAATAGCAATAGAGAATCAATAGCTTAAAAAAGCTACATTTCACATGCCATGAGAATTATAGCTTAAAAAAGCTACCTTTCACATGCCATGATAATCAATAGCTTAAAAAACTACCTTTCACATGCCATGAGAATCAATAGCTTAAAAAAGCTACCTTTCACATGCCATGAGAATCAATAGCTTAAAAAAGCTACCTTTTACATGCCATGAGAATCAATATCCTAAAAAAGCTACCTTTCACACGCCATGATGAGAATCAATAGTTACAAAAAATGTTTACAGTAATTGGGTTCAAATAACCCGTTGTATACAAAAATGTGGAAAGCAATCGGAAACGACCACATTAAAAAGGTCCAGGTCCAAGGCATCCCAAGAACCAGGAGAGAGGATAATAGATTTTTCTGCAAAGCAAACCACAGTATTGAAGCTTAAAACATACATACTTCGAGTATCCAGATGCGGAGATATTTAGTTCCAGCGATTTGTATAATGAAATTAAACAATAAACTAATAAAGCAGCAGTCATCTCCGGATGCCCGACGGAACATATTTTGGGACAATAAGCATATGGTATAGTCAGGATATACAAAGCACGCAGTAGATTCATAATGACTTACGAAATCGAAGCAAGAGCAGACACTGCCAGAATGAAACATCTCCTTAGAACACCAGAATGAAAACATTGAGACCTATTCTCGGAGATCGAAGTCCTTCACATTAGTGAAGGTACGTTCAGGGGACAAATACTCTCGACTTTAGAAAGTATTTTGTCTTCCTAATGTCGAACCATCTCTAATGCGTTCCTGGTATTATGTTGTATTTTTATAATATTTTACCTGCACTCAATAGATGCCTTAAACATTTTGCTGTTTGTAATGTCTTTCGAGTTAATAAACTGATTTGATTAGAATTGACGACTTTATGAGATGAAGTACCCAGAGAAGATGATTCTGGAGAGACCTTGTTGATAGGATGGATCCAGCAAGGATTCCTAAGATCGTGATGCACGAGACACTAGAGGGCCATTGACCACCAGGACCACCACTAAAGAGATGGAGAGAAAGTTGGATGTCTTCATCACAGGACCAAGATTTATATTCTGCTTAAACAGATCGCAAGATCTACAGAAAGAAGAAGAAGAGATAATATAATGTATGATTAAAATGTTATAATTTATATTTAGAATAATTCATTTTGGATTATTTTGTATATCAGAGAGGTTAAATCAAGCATCACACAGTAAAATAGTATGTTTTAAAAACAATTATGAATCGTGTTATGATGCAAACCAAATATTTTTGCATAATAAAAATACAGCATGAAGACTATTGTTTCAGTACATAATAATAATTTGGTTCATTGACATAGTTAGATTAATGGGATATTAAAAGTTGGTATGCTGGGCTAAATGTTCATGTAAACAATAAATTAAACAGTATTTCCTGTGCGGAAGCACTTACTAAGATGCGTGACACCATAGAGCTGCTCGATTTAATGATTTATATGACAAAATATTCAGGCGTCCATTGCTCGTAACAATTTTGGCGCCAGTACAATATAACATTTTTGTTTAAGCGCGGCGCGCACGCGTATTTTGACCTTTTTTGTAGCTTTCAAAAATCTTCGGTAGATGGCAGACTTGGTATGGAATATTCGAGTTCACTCGTGCTGACATTTAAAAAATGTTCCTACTCATCTATTTTATGAACCTACCTATTTCTCTATCACGGAACAACAGTGTTCGTTGTATTTTACTAAAAGTGTTTCTCTCACTGGGAATATTATTTTATCAATTCTAAAAGCGAATTTGTTTCTGCAATACTCCAATGTACAATAATACGCGTGTATGATGATTATTATAATTAACGTGTCAATGCCTGCTTACTTATAATAAAATAACAAATAAACTGAAATCTAACAAACACAAAAAACAGATTCTGGAGATTTTTTTTCCACCCGTTTGACAGCTCCACACTTCGCTCTCGTATGTAAAACCTGCAAAGGTGGAGGGTTTACGAAATGTTTCAGTAAATATAGGTACACGTTTTATAATGATAGCTAATGTACAAAATTGATAGCTAACTCGGTATTCATTTTGGAGAAAAGTAATTAACATAAAAATGCGATTTGAGCTCAAAAGCCATATTTTACGACAATGAAATTACCTAGCGCACCGTAATTTATTTTGCAGGTGAGGTTATGTTCAGGGCCGGTATTCATTTCTTGGCATCGGTGAGAATTATTTTAATATTTTAATAAATTTGTATTTCACTGTAACATCTAAATATTATTAAAAATTTTAGGTTAATATTTTAAAACGACTTTTCAAATATGATTTTTATTATACACACATACTCGTACATCACGTACGTATGTAAAATAAAAATAATCAATGCGGTATAATCCTTCGAATAGATGAATTGTCTTAATTTACAAAAACATATTCTACTTTCATCCTTCTTCTGTCAAATCTAAGCTTCACTTGCATAAATTCTTCTTCATAATCGGTGTATTATAATTAATAATAATATTAAAAGAATAAATAAAACTCGTTTGAGAATTAACTACGAGCGATGTTAAGAAACATTTCCATTATAAGGTTAGGTTAGGCAAATGTGATTCCCACTTGGCATAAATACAAAAATGTTAAGTGTAAATACAAAAATTATATTTATTCAAAATTAATTATTATTATTATTATTATTGTTTTGTTGAATCGCTCTTTACATCATTACAGCGTGAGCCAAATCGATAACTATAATATTGATTGTCATGAAATGTGATAGGCAGATTATTGTCACGTTAATCCTACACCAGACCGAAGACAGTGTGACAATCACACTGCCATCGCCGGGAATCGAACCGTGATATGAAATATTTTACAAAATAAAAAACATCTCTTACTTCTTATAGAATTTACAAAGTCACACAACTCAATTGACGCGTGATTTAAAAAAAAATTAAAACTAAAGGACGACCGGCCCTGTCAGTTTCTAAGCTCATGCCTTCAGGTTAGACAACGTAGTCATTGTTTGTATACATTGTCATCAAGTTTATGGGTATCATGAGTTAGCCTTGCATTACTGGCGATTGCAATTTAAATTAGGAATGTAATGACGATGGGACTAGTGATCGATTCAATTTGAGAATTCCGTTAATCGAATGTTGGGCGCGAATGGAATTCGCGTGAACTTTTGAAAGATTTTTTTAAACTGTTTATTTCTACATATGTCGTGTAGAGTCCATTCATTTCAGTGTGTGTATAAAAAAGCTAGACGCTGTATTTATTTTTTTATAAATAGAATAATAAACAAATATGTTATTTTTATAATAAAATTTCTACATGCTTCAATTTTAATAATCACAAAAATAGAGTCCATTAAATTTTTAATATTGTTCATTGATTTTACTTGCAAATGCAATTAAGGATCTAACAAACATTCATAAAGATATTTTACTATACAATGTTAACTTTAAAGGAATTTTAATTTAATTATTTCAATTATCTGGTGCCCCGGCCAATGGTGTCTGGAAATTCCTATTTTTTTTTGTCAAATTTGTGTTGTAATTGGGATTCAAAAACAAAACCACAAACACAAACAGGTCCTTCCGCCGTTAAAATTGATTTATTTTTCTAATTTCGAGATAGTAGTAATTTTCTAATCACCGAGTGTTTTAGAAGTTAATGCCATAAACTCCGCCTACTAAAGCCCAGGAACCAATCAGATAGCGTTCTCTAACCATTTTAGGAGGTGCTACTAACACTATTGCAAATAATCTCCCTGAAGTGAATAAACTATACCACGAGTGGCATATTTAGGGTAAAGTTTGAACTACATTATATTATTCTATCACTTTGCACCTATGCACATATATTGACCTTTATACATTCTTCATTAGCTTGTCTCCATCCATTGCTGGACGTAAGCCTCTCCATCCTAACGCCATCCCTCTCGGTCTCTCGCCAGTGTTATTCGGGCCTTTCCCGCTGTCCGCACAATATCTTTGCTCCACCTGGTAGGCTGTCTCCCAACACTTCTTTGGCCCAAATTTGGCCTCCATTCAGTAACCCTCTGGCATCATATTCCATCATCCAGTCGCCACACATGTCCAGCCCATTGTCACTTCATCCTTGCAATGCGTATCCCTATGTTGGTGACCTTGGTGCGTCTTCTAATCTCCACGTTGGGTATATCTCTAAGCGAGATACCCCACATGGATCTTTCCATGGCCTGTTTTGCAACTTTAATTTTGTGCGTTGCTTATTTAGTTAATGTCCATGTCTCGCATCCATAGTTCATCACAGGTAACACTCATTGCTCCAGCACTTTTATTTTATACATTATTTAACGTTAATTGGGATCAAAAACTCATATTTGACTTTTTGATACTTGGCACATTCTCTGGCGGAGCCTGACGCGTCCCCAGGTGGCGGATAGGGGAAAGCTCGGCAGATATGCAGGGTAGGAGGAAAATTAAATACCTCCCGTGGACCAACAGGTAGTAGCGTCTGTTCCCCATGTTAGGGGCGGCTACAAACAGCGTCTGTTCCTCATGTTAGACGCGGCTGAATTAAAAGATACCAACCTGTCTGGCAAGCGTGGTATCTAAACTGCCAAAAACCTTCCAAAAATGAAAAGTGTCAGAAGGCCACCGATGAGATGGACCGATGATATTGTCAAAAGGGTTGGAAAATCTTGGATACAAAGGGGGCAGGATAGAGAAGAGTGGGGGAAATTGGAAGAGGCCTATATCCAGCAGTGGAGGGAAGAAGGCTAGCAAAGAAGAAGAAGACATTAGTAATTATTTAAATGGCTAAAGAGGACCCCCTTATGTGATGGAAATTAAATTCATACAAATATACTAATCTTTTGCTATTAGTGCGCCAAAATTTATCAGATCCTCCTAGCAGCGTCGCCAGTGAGCAATTATTTAGCCGAGCTGGTAACAGATTGTTAGGCGTAAAAGCGGCCAAACTACTTTTCATAAAATATAACTTGACACTACTTAATTTTGAATATTAATTTCATTAAAAAATATAAAACTAACTAACCTAATAGCCCGAATGGGTAGGCAGAAAGAATGGACTGCCACACATTAGCCAATGCGGCACTCCATCCTTCTCTTTTCGCCACCGTGGGGGACGCGGTGTGATGGGTTGCGAACCTCATCGCCACCAATAGGCATCTCCCGCGCACACTTCAATCGTCCAACGTCCACAAAATAAATCTTAAACAAGTAATATAAATTAAAATAAAATAGCAAAATAAAGATAATAAAACACATTATGTTCTTTTAGATGGTGCACATGTTGTCCATCCGGACTTTTGAAATATTTTATATTTGAAATATTTTATTTTATTATTAATAGTGTTTACACTTCCGCTTCCGCATCCTTTTTCGTTTCTGTTTCAGCTAAAATTTCTTTTTACATCTGTTTCCGTTTCTGCTTCCTTTATGACACTTCCGTTACATCACATATTACGATTATTTTGTTGAATCGCTCTTAACACCAAGATAGGCATTAGCCAAATCGATGTAAAGGGTATTATAGCTATCATAGTGATTTTCGTGACATGTGATAGGTAGCTAATCTATCGCCATTTTACTGTCACGTGAATTCTACACGAGACCAAAGACAGTGTGACAATCACACTGCCCTCGCCGGGAATCGAACCCAGAACGTTTGGGGTGGCAGTCAATGCACTTACCACGCGGCCACGAAGGTCGTCAATAATCATGATGCTGTCCAATCTTCGATAGGAGACGACCAAGAAGAAGATGTAGAAGAAGAAAATACGGAAAAAGTTGAATATGTTTGCGTATGTATATCAATGGATGTTTTAGAGTTACTGATTCCTTATCTACGCTTGATATTGTAATCAATTACAGACTATAAATGGCGTGAATAGAGTCGTTGTTCATCTGTAGCTAATTTAATTATGCGAGGCGTAGCTCCATGTTTTCTGTTGTTGATGTCTGACCTCCTCACCTCGGATGGAACCGAATTATCATTGGCTTTCTTTCATTACAACCGTGATATCAGCACATATCGACAGAATAACATTCAACATGTTGAGCTTAAAAGGTTGAGGTTATTTCACCAGGTATAAATACACCGTTTAAAACTATTTTACCATGCAATCAAAAAATGCAGCGTCATTTGAATTTTATTTTATGAGGATTCGAAAATCACCACTATCCTCATTATTATTAACTTCACTCATAAAGATTGGGTAATTTCTTAATTCATAATTTTGATACGGTCATGTTCGAAGAATGGACACCACCAGACTCCCCTATATTGCATTGCATAATCAACCTCAAGGGATTCGTCCTCGTGGAAGACCTCCTAAAAGATAGAAGGACAGCTGGGTGTCTACCTCACAGGAGGAGCAACACTCTGGAGAATAGACCACATAGGTCCGCAACAAGGAAGAAGAAAAATAATAAATTTTTTTATAAAAAAACTCCCCTATATTGCATTGTATAATCAGCTACATGGGACTCGTCCTCGTGGAAGACCTTCTAAAATATGGAAGGACAGCTGGGAGTCTACTTCACAGGAGGAGCAACACTCTGGAGAACAGACCACATAGGTCTACAACAAGGAAGATGAAGAAGAATAATAATTTTGATAAAACAAAATAATATTTTTTGGTCTGGTTCTCTGGTATAATTAACTTAGAAGCTAGTATACTTTCACTTTCGGGAGTATAAAGGTTTTAATGAAGGTATGCTAACTTCGTAAAAATATATAAAATCTTATATAAGCGAGTGGATAGATGGCCACGAGTAGCCTTATTCACGCTTTGAGGGACAGGAGTCAAATGGAGCAAGTGGTGGCGAGCATCCGGTTATGGATATGCAGCAAGAGAATAAAAGAACTGCATAAGTGAAACAACAATGTTTTGATTCATATGAATGAATAAATTTTGATCCACGAACTTGGAAAAGAAAAGAAAAAGTATGTACATGTCGCAGTGTTTTTCTGGACCATTTTTTCTTCTTCTTCTTCTTCTTCTTCTTCCTCTTAGTTTAGGTCGTATGACCTATTTGTGACGGTGGGCTGTCCTGGGATGATGATGTACAGCCATCTCACCATCTCTTTGGCGGCCTTCCTGGTAATCTCATGCTGATTTTGCTGGTTTTTCATCTTTAACAATTTTTGCAATTCTTGTATTCTCCATGCGGTCCACGTGGTCTCTCCAAAAGCGCCTTCTGCTTCTTCCCCATCTCAATATGTCTTCAATACCACAGAAAGACCTTTTCGTTTCATTTCTGATCCGATCTCTGAGGGTTTTGCCTGCGATGGAACGTAGGGTTCGCATTTCTGTTACTCTAAGAAGGTTCTTAGTTCTATTGGTATCGGCTCTGACCTTTATTCCATACGTCATGATGGGGCGAACGCATGCCTTGTATATCTTGACTTTACTTTCAGTTAGCATGTATTTGTTTCTCCATATTTGTGTTCGCACCTCGTCATATAGGTCACTGTACCTGCCGATCTCTATGCCTGTAAGTGAATCGCATGTCTTGCGCAATGGGATAAATTGTTTTTTTTTTAAATGGATAAAATGTTTTTATGGATATTTTAAATTTGATGACATTTGAGTTCAATGATAATGAATTTTAGTAAAAGTGTGGATAAGGAAAAAATCAAAACTTTATATCATATTTATATCCAGCACGGTAAGATATTATTATGTTTTCCGTTCAAATATTAACAAGATATTAAGGAGTGTTCTTCTTCTTCGTCTCATAACAGTTCTCCATTGGCTCCTATTCCTGGCCATCCCTTACCATTATTCAGGTCTTTCCAGTTCTTCAATCGTTGGTCCTTGTGTTTTTTGCCTAGGTCGTTGTTCAATTGGAAGTCTGAGTTCCGAGGTTATGTTGGTATTTATAATGATGTGATCTTTTATCATGCAGTGTGATTAGATGCCTGCGAGGGACCTTCTTCCTTTATTTATCAGTTTATTTATTCACCCAAAAGATATTACACACATAATTACAGTTTAAGGTATCTACTTGATAAATGGTAAAGAATCAGGAACGCATGAGAGATGGTTCAACTTTAACAAAATACTCTCTAAAGTTAAGAGTATTTTAAACCGGCATTATTAGAGGCATGTTAGTTCTTGGGGCCGGAAGAAATAACAATCTATGCTGGCGCTGTCGGAGATATCTGTCGGGAACAAAAAGACCTACACCCTCCAGCACGGCTGAGTTTTCAAAATATCCCCTAATTAATCTAAAGAAAAGGGTTATGAGAAACCCGTCTCTTCGAAGCTGCAGAGAATTAAAACCCAGCATTACCAAAAGAAACGCTGTGGGATAGAGCTATGGATAGCTACCATACTCCTTTATGTAGTGATACCTCAGAATTTTATTCTGAACCCTCTACAACATAAGGGAATATCTCGCCTCGTGCGGACTCCATATCACAGAACCACTTTCGAGTCTGCTCCGAACTAATGAATTGTATAGTGCTCTGAGCACATTGGGATCTCTGAAAACCCTTCCGGTCCGAATGATGAAGTCCAACAGCTTCAGCGCAATTCTCTCAACATGAGCGTGAAAAGTTTATCCGGGCTTGGGTCCGGCAGCAGCTTAGAAATTAATTTCCATGGATGTTTACAAACATAATTAAGTTGTAGATAAAATATTCGTTTTGTAATTTTGAACGAAGGCAACACCTTTGACTGTCAATTAAAATATTTAAATATTACAATATATCAACTTTAA
This sequence comes from Lepidostoma basale, assembly GCA_022606425.2. Taxonomy (NCBI): domain Eukaryota; kingdom Metazoa; phylum Arthropoda; class Insecta; order Trichoptera; family Lepidostomatidae; genus Lepidostoma; species Lepidostoma basale. The sequence goes on from JAHDVF020000211.1 coordinate 5,259,564, forward strand.
ATTTACGATGTCAGATAAGGTGAACTTTTTCAGAAATCTTTCCATTCTAATTAAAAAGCGTTAACACTTTCGGGAGGCGTCTTGACCTACTGAGTTTCAGTTAATTGCTAAAACATTTTACGCAACAAGTCGTGAGTTAAAATTTTTGTTTTATTACGTGACTGAGTTCTCGAATTCTCAAATTATGGAATTCACTATTAGCCAATGCATTTTCTTTAGTTCGTAAAATTTAATTGCGCTGTTTATGTGTTCGGTTTGAAATAACTCATATTACAGTCGTCATTTCACAGATATTAAATTTTAAAATTTAAAACCCTAATTTTGCATTCAATGGACTTGGACTTAGATATTCTTACAGAGGTTTAGCTCTAATGGCTATTTATCTTACGTTTTAATCTAAAAGATACAGCTCGCTTTTGAAAGATATCAAATGTTTAATTTTCTTGAATGATTTGAAAGTACCTACACTTTGATGTGGTAAAAAAACTCTCATTATAAAGTGTCAATGCTGCTAGGCATACGAGTATAGAAAATTAATATTTTTACTGATATTTTGGGGTGAGAATTATTTTTGAACTGTAAAATTTAATATATTCTTCTTCAGTAAGTTTACTAAACTTACTTCTATTATATTATTACGTGCTTTACTAACGTCACATGATATTATGATATACGAGTATTCCTCCGACTTCTAACATGACCAACCTTTAAAATTTGATTAATTTGATCATGCCATGTTTTCCTCGGTCTGCCTAGACTCCGTACTCCATTTACATCATTAACGTATACTTTCTTAACCATTATTTCTCCATCCTTGCTTTCCATATGTCCGAACCATCATAATTCACCCTTTCATAATTTTGTTCATAATACCTTCTTCCGCTCGACATTCCTTTCTTATAATCAGCATTTGAGATTCTGTCGTAAATAGTTCTATCACACATACGTCTTAGGGACCTCATCTCTACCGCATTTATTCTGCTTTCATCCTTCTTCTGCCAGTTCCATACTTCGCTTCCATATATTAGGGATGGGACCAGAACTCCATTGTGAACGGCCGGTTATCGTTATCGTTAATTATCAGTGACTCTTAAAATTAAATATTTTTCCTTCTTTTTACGTAAAGTGCTTTTTAGCTTCATCGTTAATAATCTAAATAGGTTTTTAGCCATTTTTTTTTATATTTTACAACACGCGTATTGTTTTTCTTAAGTCAATTGATTTGTTTGTTTTGCGATTAAAACTTTCACAATACGTATGGTCATTATCATAAAAGTGACATAAAACAAAAATCTGTACGTATTCCGAAGAAAAATAATTTATTCAGATAGGAAATAACTGCATAATTTTTAAATGTGTAATTACTTTATCGTGTGATGTCACGTTTGGATAATAAAAATTTATGTGCGTTTCAATATACACTCTAATAATAATTGCAAAACATTCACATATGTTAAATAAATAATACATTGCCCATCGCATTGAATAATTTATTATAGGTTAATTTTTCTAAGGTTTTCTGCTGCTCGAAAGTCTGTAAGACCTTTAACCCTAGAGCCTTGATATTAATGTTTTTATCTTATTTTTAATGGACGTTTAATTGAACATAAATCGATGGATGTCATTGTGTTGCTAAATTAGCGTTTTAATTAGCTTTTGGGTTATCGTATGTTGGCAACGAGTACTTATTTCGTAATTTGAAATATACTTACGTATTATGTACGTTTAACATTAGCGTGAATGGTGAAAATCTGGAGCAAGTAGATGATTTTGTATATTATATTTGGGTAGTATGTTTACAAAAAAATGGGTAAGTGGAGAGGGATATTGAAAGAAGGGTTTGGGCAGGCAACAAAGTGAATGGTGCACTTAAAGTTGTCATCGCAAACAAAAGCCTATCCAAAAAAGCTAAAATGGCAGTGCACAATGGTGTTTTTGTACCGCAAGAACTACAAGTCCTGGTGAATAGTATGTATGAGGTATGCATGCGAAATGATCTGATGATGAATGTGAATAAGTCCAAGGTATGATTTTTGAAAAAGAAGAAATCATGACAGTCTGCAACATTAGCGTGAATGGTGAAAATTTGGAGCATGTAGATGAATTTATATATTTGGGTAGAATGTTTACAAAAGATGGGCGAGTGGAGAAGGATATTGAAAGTAGTGTTTGGGCAGGCAACAAAGTGAATGGTGCACTTAAAGTTGTCATCGCAACAAAAGTCTATCCAAAGCATGGAGCTGACAAAAGAAGGATGAACTGCAGTAAGAATGAGATCTCTTAGACGAATGTGCAGATAATTTGTGTATGATAGAGTGTCGAATGAACATATAAGAAGTGAATGCGTTGCGGATGATGGTGTTAAGAACAAAATAATGAATGGGACATTAAGATGGTTTGGACACATGGAAAGAATGAAAAAAAAAATGGTAAAAAAGTATAATAGACCGAGGTATAATAAATGGAACTATTAATAGACCGAGGAAAATGTGGCACGATTAAATTAATCAAATATTGAATGTCAACCACGCAAGGAGTCGGAGAAATCGACGTGCGTGCATGACACAATATATAAATGTTGAGGAAGCGAGATAAATATGTCAGGTAAGAAAAGTGTGGCTGTCCATTCCTTCTGCCTACCCCTTCGGAGAGACGGGGTGATGGTTGGTTAGTTAGTTAGTAATCTAAAATAGGAGCAGAAAATAGCCTATAATTAAATTCTCAAGTATTTTATGTAAAGTGGAATAAAAGTCGAGGAAAAACTTGGAAAACGTGATATAACCAAACAAATGATATAATATGAGGCCGCCATGTTCAGAGTAAATCAGAAAAGCTGAATCTCATGAGTTATGTAAGTATATACGAATCTGATATTAAATTATACGCCTTGACACATAAAGCGGCCATCTTTGTCACGTGACTGACTTTATAATTTGAATAAAGGGAAGACGTTCTTTTTCAATGATGTTTTCTATGCAATATCGAATCCGCTCCTAAAACATCATTCATCTATCACCAATTTTCGGATTTATACCGTAATTCAGTATCTAAAAAGGTGAAAAAAAATGAAAAACGTAAACGGGAAAATTATTTTACCCGCCAAGAAAAGGAACGCAATAAAGCGCAATTAATTAAAGGGTCACAATGAGTAATATAATTAAATCTATTAAACTAATTAACTAACCATCACGCACGAAGGGATAGGCAGAAATAATTGACTGCCACACTTTTCTTTCCTAACATATTTCTCTCGCTTCCTCAACACTCATAAATCGTGTCATGCACGCGCGTTGATTTCTGTGACTTCTCACATGGCCGACATTCAATATTTGATTTATTTGATCGTGTCACGTTTTCCTCGGTCTTACTCTATTTCTGGTTCCATTTACATCGTTAACATATAATTTTTTACCATTCTTTCTTCATTCATTCTTTCCATATGTCCAAATCATCTTAATGATCCTTTCATTATTTTGTTAATAACACCATCATTCGCACCGCATTCACTTCTTATATTTTCATTCGACACTCATCAAACACAGAGTATCCACACATTCGTCTAAGAGATCTCATTTTATAAATTTCGCTTCATTAATGATAAAGCCGTGAATTATTATAGAGTCGTTGAGTGTGTATTGTCAGTTACAATTATAATTTCACTTAAATTAATTAAATCAAATATAATTAAATCAAAAGTTTTCGTTTTAAAAATTATGATTTCCCGGATTATAAACGACGGTCTGGAACAAGACCGGGGGGCAAGGAAGTTGCTGAAACGTGTGGTGTAAGAATCACTATCACTATCACTATATCACTCGCTGCCTCTGGAAATGACACAAAGTCTGCAAAACCTTTCACCACATTAGCAAGAAAAAATAATAAATATGTACATGCTATTAACACGAATCAGAAGAAGAAGAAGCTTGCTATTGAAACGAAAAAGATCTGGAATATGAAATGTTGTATTTGATTATGAATGACTGATTATTTGAAATTATGACGAAAATGTTTACTAATTATAATAATATCAATAAAAACATATGTTTTCTAGAATTTTAATTATAATCTCTGGGGATGACATGTTTAGCTTATAATACTTTTGATGATGCCTTTGTAACGCGAAACGTGTCTTTGTTTAACGGGAAACATATGATTAAAATTGTCGTTTCAAAAATGCAAAAACAAGTAGGTACTAAAACAATTCATAGACAGCTGTCAAACTGTTCACATATAGAATATTTTATTTTTGAAAATATAAAACAAAAAAAATTATAAATACTTGAAATCACACAATCAACTAGAAATGAAACGTTTGTATTCGTATTTATTATTTAAAACGGTGAATAATATCATTATTCAAGAAACAATAAATAAAATTGTTTCTTGAACAATGATAAACTCATATTAAATAATTAATACGAATGAAAACGTTTGTTTTTAAATGTATTTTCAAATATTAATTGAGAATTGATAATACCTCAGGCGAAACATGTCATTCACATTAATAAATAAACTAACTAACTAACTAACCATCACGCCATTTCCCCGGATGGGTAGGCAGAGAGGATGGATCGACACAATACCCTGTCCTGGCATACCTCTCGGGCTTCCTCTACATTCATACATCGTACCATGCACGCACGTCGATTATTCCGACTTCGAATGTGGCCGCCTTTTAGTAATTGATTAATTTGGTCATGCCATGTTTTCCTCGGTCGTCCTCGGCTTCTTTTTCCACTCACGCTGCTTGTGTACAACTTTTAACCATTCTACTCTCATCCATTCGTTCCATATGTCCAAACCATCTCAGGGATCCTTTTTTAATTTTATTCATGATGCAGTCATCTGCCTTACATTTCATCGTTCGGTATTCTAGCATTCTAGCATTCTTAGTGATCTCATTTCTACGGCGTAGAAATGAGATTAATTAATAAACTTCTATAAAACAAACTTTTAATAAATAAAATAATTGATGGTTTTCCATAGAAAATAAATGTTGTGCAACTCTATTCTAACTTTTGAAAAATTGTCTATGGTTATTAAGTCTTATTACTTGTGAGGTGTTAAGTTAAGTTAGCGATTTAATATTGATTAATGGTAAATGATCGAATATCGCATTGACTTCAGTCCCGCTGAGGTCTAAAGCAATCACCGATTAGTGTTGAACCACCAACGAGAAAAGCAAAAGGAGAATGCGTGGTTTGTACAGGAAACAATTAGCAAGGTTACGTTTTTTTCACCAATAAGTGTTCTTTATGAATTGACATCAGATATACATCAAAGGGGTGTGCTAAGATTTTTATTACTCTCCATATATAATCGATAAATACACGGATTTGTATTGACAGCGTTTATTAAAAAACCAACCATAATTGTGGTTATGACAGGTATGTTTAAAATTGCAGTATTAATTAATGTTATATGATAGTCCATTGTTTTGGCTGAAATGATACCTTAACATTTTAAACTGTTAAATTAAATAACTTTGTTTTTGTATCATACTTGTATTTTATTTTACGCGACAGCTGTTTCATCAACCTATGTTGACATCCTCACAGGTGTTAAAATAATATATCAAATGTAAAATTTTCGTGATTTTTCTAAAATTTTACATACATACTAACTATCACGCCGTTTCTCCGCAGGGGTAGGCAGAGCACTACTCTATCCTGGTAAACCTCTCTAGCTTCCTCCACATTCATACAACGAGTCATACACGCACGTCGATTCCTCCGACTTCTAACATGACCAACCTTTAAAATTTGATTAATTTGGTAATGCCATGTTTTCCTTGGTCTGCCTTGACTCCGTAACCCATTTACATCATTGACGTATACTTTCTTAACCGTTCTTTCTCCATCCATGCGTTCCATATGTCCGAACCAACGCAGCGATCCTTTCATAATTTTGTTCATAATATCCTTCTTCCGCTCTATATTCCCTTCTTATATCAGCATTTGAGATTCTGTCGTATATCGTTCTACCACACATACGTTTTAGGGACCTCATCTCTACCGCATTTATTCTGCTCTCATCCTTCTTCTGCTAGTTCCATGCCTCGCTTCCATACATTAGGGTTGGAACCAGAACTCCATTGTGAACGACCGTTTTCGCTCTCATTGATAAATTCTTGTTTCCAATAACTATTTTTAAAGCTCCATTCACTTTGTTAAATTTTTACATATAGTAAATAATCCTCAAAAATTAGAGAAATTAGAAAATTTTGAAATTTTAAAGGCTAAAAAATGTAAGCTAAATGTTATAAATAACCAAATTCCTTCTAATTCCCCATTAGTAGGTATATAGTACATTAAAAACTTTTCCCCTGTACAATCTAGCTAAAAAATAATAATACTACCTTCAACTTTTGTCACCTTTCCTATTAATGTAATCTACTTCCTGTTTTTGTTTATCGTTTTTAATTTATTATGTTTCATCGTTTTTGACTCTATACTATGTGAAATTTTTCCTTCTAATTAATGTTTTATTAATATTATTATTTTAGTATTATATTTTCCACCTTTAATATGTTCTCCTGTAAATAGTAACTACCCGTTCTTTTAATTAAAATATTTAGGAACCTAACATAATTTCACCAAGAACTTCAAAATTATATCAAAGAAATGATTCAAATTGACATAGGAACAAATACACATTAAGATTCGAAAAATCACGAAAATTTGACATTTGTCATCGTTTGATATTTGATGTATTATTGTAACACTTGATGATGTCAGCATAGGTTGATGAAACAGCTGTCGCGTAAAATAAAATACAATTGTGATACAAAAACAAAGTTATTTAATTTTACAGTTTAACATGTTATATGAGTATACTTTATAAACTAATACTCAAAACACCAAATGAAACGATAATTTCGTAAATTTTCTAAACGAATTCTATATATTTATTAGTATTATATTTTTAATTACTTCATAAATAATATAAATATTATCAGAATGTTTATTTTGTAAAGAGTCCATTGTTTTGGCTGAAATACGTATACTATGATACTTCAACATTATGAACTGTTAAATTTACACTATTATAATATAATTTTTTTTATTTTACGGTTTTTGAGAATGCCACGACAGCTGTTTCGCCTACCGATATTGGCATCATTAGATGTTACAAACAACTAAAGATACAAATTGAAAGATTAACTATTTATAGGGCTATTAATGTGATTAGTCATAGTTAAAATTAATTATGGGAAATATGTTTGTTTTCTGAAAAGCTTATTTTACATATACATTATTAAGGGAAATTCCAAAAAGGTTTCGTCCTCCAGTCTCCATTAAAACCTTCCTAAAGTCTCCTGTCAAGAAATATCAAGCTAATAATTTGAAACACCATCATTTATCTCTTGGTGACATATTATGGTTCTTAGTCATGAACAAAAATCTTAAATAACAACAAAGAATATAACTATCTTACCATCACGACGTTTTTATTTATTTATATTGTATTTTTATTTATTTTCTTGTATACAAAAGATCGTTTGAACCCAATTACTTTATACAATTTATTTTAGCTATTATATTGATTCTCGTGACATGTGATAGGTAGCCAATCTATCGCAATTTTATTGTCACGTGAATTCTACACCAGACCAAAGACAGTGTGACAATCACACTGCCATCGCCGGGAACCGAACCCGGGACGTTCTGTATGAAAGTCAGAACTCTTACCACTCTGCCACGAAGGTCGACGTGGTCGACATTCTCCGAAGGGGTAGGCAGAGTCGAGGGACCGCCACACTGCTCTATCCTGACATACTTTATATTTTTACATCGTAACATGCACGTTTGTTGATTTTGCCGACTTCGAATTTGGTGACCTTTTAATAATTGATAAATTTGGTTTTGCCACGTTTTCTTCAGCCGTCCTTGGATTATTTTTCAATTCACACTGCTTGTATACAACTTTTAAATCATTCTTCTCTCATCCATTCGTTTCATATGTCCAAATCATCTAAATGTTAATTTTCTTATTTTATTTATGTTTTTTTTTCTTCCATATGGCTTATATTTTTTCCATATTTTGTCGTTAAGTATTCTATCATTTATAGTTTTCCCGCATATTCTTCTCAGTGATCTCATTTCTACAGCATTTATCATACTTTCATTCTTCCTCTTCTAGCTCCAAGCTTCACTTTTATACATAAGGGTTGGAAGTGGTATGGTTTAGAAAAATGTACGGAAGAATCTAATGGTTTGAGAATGGGATCCTAAGAAGGTTTCTGTGTTTCAGACCTGGTGTTGCAGTGAGAACTATAGGAGCAATAGGAGCAATCAAAATACCTGTAATGACCTAGCAGCCACGTATACCAAGACGGCGAGACCAGACCAAACAAGATCCTATAACTACGAGTCAAGACCAGCCGGAGTAAGACCACTATCAAGATCTGAACACCATTCAATGGATAATCTCCAGATTGATCTGACTAAGCTGAGGGAAAAGGTAAGATGATTTATGTAATTATTAAAATAATCATTGCTTTTTTGAAAATCTTTAACACCATGCAAATTAATGCTTGCATAATTATTATTTTAAAAAACTCTTGAGAGTACATCAAGTAATATTTTGTTTACTTTATAAGTATGCAAGAGTTCTTTTAATCCCACAAAAGACCTCTTAACTTACGAGGCAAACACCTCCAGCCGCCACAAGCGCCCGAAATCGTTCCTCCTTAACCTTTTATAGGTCATAAGCTAAAAATGGATAGTTTTGAGACCGGCAACATTAAGGTCTATATTTCTATAATTTTTCAAGTTATAAACACCCTAATGGGTTTTATCATTCTCAGATAACCCACAGAGCCTAACCGAATCTCGTAGGGATGTCTTTAAAAACGGTCTCATCTTTCCTATTTTGATGCTATTGTGGTGGTAGGTTTGGTCGGTTTTAGATCGTTTCCAGGGGCGCTAGAAATACAGTAAAATAAAATTAGATACATTTTGTTTATATCGCGGGGTATTTATTATCAATTTCGTCGCACACTCAAACGACATCACTACAATTTATATTGACTAGTTGCAACCTGTGAAATATTCACGAAAGTAAAGATATTCTACCCTTTAAAAAATTGGTTCACTGCAAAATCGTAATCAGTAATAAGTTATCTTTTAATGTAAATCATTTATTTTCAAACACGTTAAAACTATGAAAATTAACAACACCAAATTATTCTCCATTTGTTTTCTACACTACTGTCATACAACAATAATCAGAACAAAATTCAAAATAATCCAGAAACGTTCATGGGCATGCGCATTTGAATTATTCGAATTATTTTCAGAGAGAATGGAAGTATTCCTCTCTCGCTCTCTTGTATTCAAAATATTCTCGTTCTATTGATGACATTCGAGTTTTTGTCTATTTATATTATGATTTTTCAGACTCTTTGCAATGTATACTTGGTCAAATGTAATTAGCACGGTTTTTTTTTCATTCACATTCGATTTTGTGCTTTATCGCATCATTAAAGTGTATTTACTTCACCACTTTTACCATGCGTCTGAAGTTCAAAACATGTATACGTAACAATTCTTTGCAATCACTGTGTTTGTTTTATGGGTGTTTGATATTTTTTAACGTTGGTAATTTTTTTCTTATAATGGTGGTGGTCCAGAATAGTTTTGAACGTATGCTTAATAAGTATTCATTGAAAGAAATATGTTCTTCTTCTCTCTGGCTCTACAGTCCTGGGTGGACCTCAGCCGCTTGCTAAATGTTTCTCCAGCCAACCCTTTCGTGAGCTCTCGACTTCCACTCCTCAGGTCTAACTCCTAACAATTGCAGGTCCTTCAGAACACTGCCAAGCCAACCGGTGTTCCGAAGGTTGGTTGTTGGTTGCATAGTTCGTATAGCTCAGAGTTATGGCGGTGTCGCCATATAATCGTATTATTCTTGCAGATTGGGCCAAAAATTCTCATTAGTATTTCGGGCTCAAACACCCGCAACTTCTGGGAATCCATAACGCTCAGCGTCCAGGTCTCCGCTCCATATACGAGTATATAGGATTGACCTAATCAATTTTGTTTCCTTAGATATATGGATAGATTTAAGACATTTTTGGAGGCCGAAATAGCATATGTTGGCTAAGATAATATGCTTTTTTATTTCGCCATTTGTTCTGTTATCACAAGTGATCCTGTCAAACTAATATATTTCAGAGCAAAATATGTTAGGACTTTTCACTATTTCTTCTATGTTCGTTTGTACATACAACACTAACTTTTAAAAACATTAAAATCACAAATCAGACTTGTTTCGGACCACCGGTCTTTCTTCAGTTATACATATACAGATCATATTTAAAATTGTTTAAATATGATCAGTTTTGACAGATGTTATAAAGATTTATTTTGGAACTCAAAAATAAATCTTTATAATATCTGTCAAAATTGATCATATTTGTAAACAATTTTACAATATTTTAAATATGTATCACTGAACAAGGACCGGTTGTCCGAAACATGTCTGATTAGTATTTTTTTAAGTTAGTGTTGTATGTACAAAGTATATAAAAAAAGAAAAAGACAAAGTTTTCACTATTAGTTATTTTATTGATATTTTCGATACAGTACATCTAGTTGGCCTTACATATGGTATATGTAAGTTGAATAATACTCGCAGTTACGTCTCAAATATTTAAAATTTCGTAAACGGACACCGACCATCACATGACAAGGAACTAAGAATGAAGGTGAAATGTCTCCTGGTAGGTAGCCCTGCTGTTTCATTTATTTGTTTACCTTTAGATGTTTACTTAAAAACCATAAATTATCAGGAACAGCTAGGCAAGAACTAGCACACTTTTCACGGATCTCGTGCCACGAATAAATTATTCATTCGGCAATAATTAAGAGCCGAGACGATGCTCGGCGCCCCGCTGGGTGACATTCGATTTTCTCCGTTACGTTGGCAATGTCATACCGCATTATCCAATCTGTGCCCCGTACACACAAGGATAGTTATCGAAAAAAAAATCCTGTTAAAAATGTAAATAAAACAATAAAAAGTGTAAGCTCAAAATATGAATCGTTGAAAAAAAATGACCAGAAGAGTTACATCACTCAAATATTAAGATAATAATAATAAATAATAATAATAATAATAATAATTCACGCTAATGTTGCAGACTGTCATGGTTTCTTCCTTTTCAAAAATCATTACCGTGGACTTATTAACATTCATCATGATCATTTCGCATGCATACCTCATACATACAATTCACCAGGACTTGTAGTTCATGCTCGTTGTCTGCAAGTAGGACAGCGTCATCCGCATACAAGAGACAGCTTATTGACACTACGCTCATTTTGGCACCTACATCCAACCCTTTCAGCTCTTTCATACATTTGTCCATATACAGATTAAATAACCACGGGGACATTACGCAACCCTGTTTGACACCTTTATTGATATCAAACCAGGCTGTAAGATCTCCATTTACTCTGACACTAGCAGTGCTTTCCGTGTATAGTGACTTAATTGCCATGATCATTTTGTACTTATTCCATATTCAGACACTTAAAGTTGTCATCGTAAACAAAAACCTATCCAAAAAAGCTAAAATGTCAGTGCACATTGGTGTTCTTGTACCGACCCTTACCTATGGAAGTGAATCATGGAACTGTCAAGAGAAGGATGAAAGTAGAATAAATGCAGTAGAAATGAGATCTCTTAGACGAATGTGTGGATACTCTGTGTATGATAGTGTGTCGAATGAAAATAAAATAAGTGAATGCGGTGCGAATGATGGTCAAAACAAAATGATGAATGGATCATTAAGATGGTTTGGACATATGGAAAGAATGAATGAAGAAAGAATGGTAAAAAATTATATGTTAATGATGTAAATGGAACCGAGGAAGACTGAGGAAAACGTGGCACGATCAAATAAATCAAATATTGAATGTCGGCCATGTGAGGAGTCGGAGAAATCGACGCGCGTGCATGACACGATGTATGAATGTTGAGGAAGCGAGAGAAATATGTCAGGAAAGAAAAGTGTGGCAGTTCATTGTTTCTGCCTACTCCTTCGGGAGACGGCGTGATGGTTAGTTAGTTAGTTAGTTTATTAAATATTGCAGCTACAAAATTATTGAGATTTTTAACGGATATTAATTTCTCATAGATTCACTTTCGTTGAGCACGGCCAGCAGGTGTTCACACGTGTATGGGCGCCCATTATCGAATTATGGCTGCGGATTGTCCGTGAAAGGAATCGTGCACATTTTTTCTAGCAGCGCCGGCGACGGGGGAAGTATGCCGCGCAGTCACGTTCGGTCGAGAGGTCATGGGGTAGGGTAAAAATAGATATTACATTACCGGTAAGAAATGTTAGGCGTACTATCCTCTCTATCCACCATACCATTTAAACGGTTTATTGGAATTTCTAATCTACGATGTAGGTACATGTTTAAGGCAAGACGGACTTGATCCAGGGGACTTGGGTTCAAGCCTGGACACGACCAGATTCCTTCTTCAAAATAATGAGCTATTTTCTGCTCACATTGAAGATAAACTAACTAACTAACTAATCATCACGCCGTTTTCCCGAAAGGGTAGGCAGAAAGAATGGACTGTCACACTTTTACTGATGTGGCACTCCATCCTTCTCTTTTCGCCCCGCGGGAGACGCGGTGTGATGGGTTGCAAATCTCATCGCCACCAATAGGCATCTCCACACCCACAAAATAAATGTAAAACAAATAATATAAAATACAATGATATAAAATAAAATAACAAAATAAAAATAATTTAACACAAAATGTTCTTTTAAGATGGTGCACATATTGACTATTAAATTTATGTTCCACGAATCCACCGTTTTTTTTAATTTAGCACATAATGTAATACCACATAATGTTTTTTTTCGATGTTGCACATGTTGACATGGACGATCCGGACTTTTGCGTAAAAATAAATTCTAATATCATTGATTTAAATGATTAATTGTATCTCAATAGAGACGAAGATGCAAATTGGAAACATAATATGGTGGTCGAGGTGTTTACAGGACTTATGACCTGTCATTGGTTGGGTCCCTTCAAAAGAGGGCGAGGGGAGATTAAGGGTTTATGATAAAGTCTTACATTATTTTCAACGAATGGAAGACCAGTAGGGTTATTTCGCTTACATTTTTATACCTATCCCAATTTAAATAATTAATATTTTTAATTGAAATTTCTTGAAAGAAGTTCATTTTAAACAATGAAAACAAAAAAAATATATATACAAAATTTCTTTATTATTATATATTTAGTGTGCTTCTAGAACAGAAGATGGCAGCAAGCTGCCGAAACCGGTCGACGATAAACACAAGTGGAAGCGCACTACAACATATATAATAATAATAAGGAAATTTTGCATTTTTTGTTGTTGTTTTCATTATCAATCTCATTTTTCAACAACAACAACAGAAATTCATCACGTCGTTTCGTCGTAGGCAGAGAGAATGTACCGCCACACTACTCTATCCTGACAACCCTTTCTAACTTCCTACACATTCATACAGCGAGTCATACACGCACGTCGATTCTTCCGGCTTCTAATTTGACCAACCATTTTCCTCGGTCTACCTCGACTCCGTACTCCTTTTACATCGTTAACGTATACTTTTTTATCTCATTATTCGTGTGTTATTTATTTTTGTGTTACAAAAATTATTAAATATTTTTAAATTATGTAGCATAAAAATCACAAAAGGGCAGTATACAATATATATAAAATAGACCAATTTGCTTATTTAAAAAAAAAAATATTTTCAAGCGTTTCTTGAACAATGATGTAAAACTCTATAATTAATAAATAATTAATACGAATGAAAAGTCTATTTTGTAGAGGTTTTATTATATTTTATGTAAATTATATTTTTCGCATCTTTGGCATTATCAAATGTGATATAAATATTAAAACTTCTAGACAACAGACGTTTTCATTCGTATTAATTAACTAAATAACCATCACGCCGTCTCCCCGAAGGGGTAGGCAGAAAATGCGGACCACCATACCGTTCTTTTCCGACATACTTCTTTCGTTTCCTCAATATTTATACATCGTGCCATGCAGACACGACGATTTCTACGACTCCCCACGTGGTCGATATTCAATAATTGATTTTTTGATGCCCCGGTTTTCTTTATTTCTAATTCCATTTACATCGTTAATATGTACCTTTTTACCATTATTTCTTCGTTCATTCTTTCCATGTGTCCAAACCATTTCAATTTTCCCTTTTATTATTTTGTTCATAACACTTTCATTCTTATATATTCATTAGACATATTTCACCCTTCTAAGGGATTATCAAACGATATTTGATAATGCCTTATAAGGGCGAAACATGCCATTCCCATAAAATATAATAAAACTTCTAGAAAGCTGACGTTTTTATTTGTATTAATTATTTAATATGGAGTTTTACACTATTGTTCAAAAAAAAAAATATTGGTTTTTCAGTAACCCATTAATAAATTGTGAATCGAGATTACTAAGTAAGTTATTCTATTGTTTAAGTATTTAATATACAAACTTCACAGTTTTATCGTCAAAGTTATGAGATAATTTCCCATAAACTAGTGATAATGCTGATGTTGGCAGTATTGTGCCAAGGTTACCCGGCAAGATGTTCTGTGCATTGTGGCCATACATAATATTATATTTATATGTTCTTATTAAACATCAGACAATAACACTGATTGATGATGCTTCACCTAGGTAGGCGCCGATATTGACTCTTTCCATTAACTTAAACCAACCCAACCTCAGCTAACCCAACACAAAACGGTGTAATTTGAACCACAATGAAGACATCAAACCATCTCCACTTAAAATGCAATTAAATCAATTTTAATATTCGTGATTCCTTTAATTAAAATCAAATTTTAAACACTTTTTCTCACACAATTATAATAATAATTAACTGTACCGTTGAAAATATAAATACTTAAACACTGTATTAATTGTTTCTTGAACAATGATGTGTTTAAATCCATAATAAATATTATTAACTGTTTAATTGAAACGATGTTATAATATCACATTTGATTTGATTTCTATGAAATTGTCGCGCCAACTGTTTCGCTAACCAATGTTAGCATCGTCAGGTGTTACAATCAAAAGTTGATTAAAGCGTTAAGTAAGCAAAGAGGATGGACTGCCATACTGCTCTGTCCTGACATACCACTCTAGATTCCTCTACAATCACACATCTCAACATGCACGTTCGTCGATTTATCCGACTTCGAATGTAGCAATCTTTTATAATTTATAAATTTGATCATGTCACGCTTTCGTCGGTCGTCCTCGGCTTCTCTTTCCATTCACCCTGCTTGTTTATAACTTTGTGCCATCGTTCTCTCATTTATATACAGTCGCATACGATATCCTCTCCGGACACCGTCCACCTGGAAGACCACCTAAGAGATGGAGGGACAGCTGGTTCTCATAATCCTTGGAGACATGATTTCTGTGTCACAGATCGTTGGGTCTATTAAAATAAGAAGAAAAAGTTTATTTAATTACGTAGCAGACTGTAGTTTCTTACCTATCTTAGAGTTAAGAAATGTGTAGAATATAATCTTTTCCTTCAAGGACTTCTTAATGAAGTGGAAAAAATCGACGGATCAACAAGTAAGTGCATTTAATTAGCGAAATAATTTCGGTTTCCTTATAAGCGGTAAAAAATAAACCTTGGTTTAAGGCACGATCTTTATGAGCTGTGATTGGTTAAAATCAATAACCAATATTACTTTCTCTTCTTCATTTAATTTACACATGCGCTTTGGTGTAACTAATTTTGTAATGGTTTAAAATTTAATGGCGATTGATAGAGTTGAAGTTATCCTAAATAAAATAAAGTTATGAGATACTTTTAGGGGATGTGTTCCCAATGGGGATGGTATTGCCGCCCAGTGGACGCTTGAGCTTTCCTGGGGTCGGTAACGTAACTATATCTAAATTAGGGGCGTTGTGCCAGTTACGGGTGGCAATAGCGCATGTATTTTAATAAATATTAATGAAATACATTAAAAAACAAATTAAATTGTACTAATATTATATTTAAATTAATTTTGTTAATCGAATACAAAAAAATATTGTATGGATGTGAAACGTGGACTTTAAAAGTCAACTCAATGAACTTACTGGAAGCATTTGAAGTGTGGCTCTATCAGTATTCCCTGGACAGACATGGTTACCAGGACCGAAGTCCTAAGGCGAGCTAGAGTTGACAGGGAGCTGTTATCAATTATCAAGGTTCGGAAATATCTTATCTGGGTCATCGAGGGAACCAAACATCGAGAGATTGGATCCTAATTGAATTCCTAAGACCGTGATGCGCTGCATAATACTGAGACTGAGACTGCATAAACAGATCGCAAGATCTACAATCAGAAGAATAAATGAAATTTCTTGGTTGATTGTTCATTTAAAAAAATGAAAACAAAAAAAAAATTATACGAAAATTCTTAATTATTATATATTTAGTGTGCTTCAACTTGTGTTTATCGTCTGCCGGTTTCGGCAGCTTGCTGCCATCATGGACCATAAGATGGCAGCAAGCTGCCGAAACCTGTCGACGTTAAACACAAGTGGAGGCACACTAAATATAAAATAATAAATAAACTTTGAATGATTTTTTTTTGTTTTCATTATTTACATGTATATTAAGTTAATAACAGTGTCACCAGTCTATCGATGCCAGTGAATCTGGCGAAACCAGTCGCTGCTGAAATAAAAACGAACGTGGATGTAGTTCATTGTTTAATTTAATTATTATTTAAAATGAACTTTGATGAAGATATTTCAGTAAAATCATTTCATCTTAATATTATTGTAAACGAATGAATCCTATTTGAATGTTTTAAATGCTCATTATAAAATTACTTTTGTTTTCCTCCGATGTACGTATAACATTTATTAAAACCTTTCATACGGAAGTAAGCACTGTACATATACCGAAGGCAAAACAAATAATAATCAAAGGATGACTTGCAATTGTGAAGAACAGTTTTTATAAATTACGTTAACTGTTAGTTCCTACTAGATAAACATTTTTTTCACAATACGAAGACACAAAAAAGAACACCCACGCATTGAATACGGTTTTTAAAACAATACATATATTTAACATTTGAATTTTAAAACTGATATATCTTTTTCTTCTTCAAGTGCCCTGTCGGGTCCCCCCAACGTCGGCGATCACCTCGGCGAACCTGTCCACTCCCTCACGTTTCGCAGCCTGGACATTTGTCTCCTACCGGGCCTTTGGCGTCCCTCAATTTTCCCCTCCAATATCAGTTGGAGAAGGTGGTACTTTTCCCCACTCAGTATATGACCCAGATGTGAAATCTTTCGAACCTTGATAGTTGATAACAGTTCCCTGTCAACTCTAGCTCGCCTCAGGACTTTGGTGTTGGTAACCATATCTGTCCAGGGAACTCTGAGCATTTGGCGATGGAGCCACATTTCAAATGCTACCAGTCTGTTCATTGAGTTAACTTTGAAGGTCCACGTTTCACATTCGTACAATAAAACAGACCACACATAGCTGATATATACTCGTATACTGATATATGATGTTTGCATCAATTTCATTGGATATAGATGATTGCGTCTATATGCAATGCAATCAATGCAGATTGATGCAATGCAATAGATGATTACAAGCAGTGTAAGTGGAAAGAGAAACCGTAGAAGATCAATGGCATGGCATGGCATGACCAAATTAATCAAATACTAAAGGCGGTCACATTCGAAGTCGGAAAAATCGACGAGAGTGCATGTTACAATGTATGAATGTAGAGGAATCTAGAGAGGTATGTCAGGATTGAGCATTATGACGGTCCATCCTATCTACCTGCACCTCCGGGGAAACGGCGTGATGGTTAGTAAGTTAGTCAGTTAAGTACACGCAGCAAAATAACTCGAATACTCTTTCCAAGCTATCAAGACGCTGATGTTTTGACAGGGCATCAGTTTGAAAACTTAAAGCTTACATATCTTCTGTATTTTGACTTTTACAAAGAGACGGACTCGCGAGGATTCTGGCTGTCATCTTGAGAAATAACTGATTCCCTGAGTGGCCGCGGGGTATGGTGTTATGCAGAATCAAACGGAGATCAAATAGTACGTGACAAGAATATAATTAGCCTTGCTTGAATTGGTAATGCGGTAATTAAATGAATAATATTTGCAGCAAAAAAACACAGGGCGTTCGTAATGTGTAAGCAATGTATGATAATAAATGAAATGTTGGCACTAAGTACTAAAAACATATAATAACTAAGTATGCAGTTTCACTCTATATGACATATTAAATAAAACTGCGTACTTAGTTTTTTTTGTACTTCATCTTATCTTCTTCTTGTCCTGTCACACCTCCGTGGTGTGTAGGGCCTCAAGGAGCCTTTCCACCCGACTCTATCGCATGGCTGATGCCTAACATTATCTCAAGTGAGGCCTGCTGCTTTGACCTCGTCTTGTAGGGCTCTTCCCTAGGTAGCTCTAGGTCTGCCTCGCTTCCTCTTTCCCTCCGTAGGGGACCAGTCTAGTGCGCCTTGAGCGATGCAGGCTGGGTTCTGTCTTAGAGTGTGACCGATCCACTCCCATTTACGTCTAGTGACTTGTTCTCTGATTGGCCTTTCGCCTGTCATGGTCCAGAGAGCGGCATTTGTCTGGCATTTATCTGGTACTATAAAAAAAATCCTTCCCAAGAGCCCACCACGTACTCCGCCAAATAAAATGGTCTCACACGGGATGCTATCGACATAAATAGTGTATGTAGATAAATGATATTGCGCCCCTAGAGGGTCCCAAATGAAATCGTTTAATGTTATTGGTTATTTAGCTCCGGGTTTTGATAAAATATTTATATTGTGCGCAATTCGTATTTACTGTGTAATATCGAATTATTTTACTAGATGCGTAGTTGTGCTTCTGTATCTCATAGTGTCTTTCTATTATCTTTTCAATTGTTCGATTCGAATGTGGAGACAACAAAGAAACGTTAGTCAAAATGACACCACGAGACACGGGCGTACCCAAAATCCTAAGATTTATTCAATCAATTGTGATAATCTACGCATAGAGTTATATTATGACAATTATATTTAATAATGTTTAGTTCTAAATTAAATAACTCATCAATCAATGATATAAAAATATGAAATTTTGATTTATGAGTACGTGCAAAAGTAACTTATTAAAGTAATGCTTGAATGCTACAAGATAAGCTGGATTAATTGTTATGTGTATTGATAACTTGTTTAGATCCATTTATCTCCGTTTTTTACTGTTGTTATGATGTTTAATTGTCGCGAATATTCTGGCTCATATCTCATATTTTCCAGACTTCTTCTCATTATCCATTTCCAAATCATTTGGGGTCGGCTCTTCTAATTGAATCAGGCTTCTCGATCTTTGGGCATCCCTTGAACCAACTAATACATTAGGGCAGCGGCAGGGCGCGGCCAAATGTATAATGAAATTTTTTTTTAGTTCTAGTCGGAACTCGTGAATTGCGAAAGAGTCGACTCATTCGTTAATAAGTTCAGGAGACATTGGTGACTTTTTGTTGTTGTTTATTTTCGGTCATTTGTGAAAAATCGGTCGCCGCTGATTTCTACTGGCCGGAAGATGCTGGCAACCTCAATTTTTTTAAACTTAACAGCGACTTCCAGCCAGTAGAATTCGCAAAAATTAGGTCCTTCGATCTTTTGGAAGGAGCAAAAAAAACCGTCGCTGCTGATTTCTACTAGCCGGAAGTCGCCGATGAGCTAAAAAAAACGTCTCCTGAGCTGATTGACCCTCACGTCCCGACCGAATTTTAGGTTTTGGTGTGCCGCGGAATTCTAGGAAGAACTTACGTGTGCCGTAGGTAAGAAACGATTGCGGAACACTGCATTAGGGTAAAATTGTTGAAAGATAATCAGTAAGCATTTTTTAAGTATCTTATGCCCAAAGGGGGTGAAAAATTGACAAAATTAGTTAAATTCTTAAATCTTAGCGAAAACTATTTTATTGATTTTGTTTCACATTTAAACGAGAATAAATAATAAATAAATCAAACGAAATAGAACGAAACGGCATTCTCTCATTTTTTATTATTTATTTTATTTAATGCATATTTTTACTCGTGATAACACCAGAAGATGGCAGCGAGCTGCCGAAAGCGGTCGAAGACACAAACATTAGTGGATTCTAACTAAACAAAACTCTAACTAATTCTGTTTCCTCGTTACATTAGAGATCTAGCTATTTCGACCGTATATAATTTTGAAATGTGTAGTGAGCACACAGCACCGTAACGCTAGGGAAATGTTAAGGATACTCCGTGTTATAAAACATTCTGATACAACCATAAATTATATTTGAAAAACAGATAAATAAAATTATCATCACTCCTTGACAAACATAATGAATTCGCTATTGTTCTCCTAGTACGAAATGCGTCATGTAACAATCTTTACATTCTTGTATGGTAGTGACCTTTTCGTGTCTACCGTTCGCGTGATAATACAATATAATTCAGGTTTCTGTAACACTTACTGTGTGGTCGCTGGTCACCCTGTATAACCGGATACAAGATTGATGTTTCTCCTTAGTTCTGAGATAGGGATTGGATCAATACTAGAATTTTTTTTGCCGAAACTGACGTCGAAAATCGAAACGATTTAATTCTAATAGTAGGACAATTTCATTAAAGAATGATTAAATGTTAAATATGGTCTGTTCTACTATATGGCTGCGAAACCTGGACTCTGAAAGTGAATGTAAAGAACCGTATTTTTTATTAAAAGAACATAGCAGTTCCCGCCACATACCCGAGGCTGTTATAGGGCGTAGCGGCGCCCTTTTGTCAGCCTCGCTCGTACACTCCCTGGGCCTGTCCCCGGTCCATCCGGGACTTACATTTAAAGACGGCAACAACAAGGGGGTGCCAGACCACATTTAGTGGAGGGATGTCAGGGAGTTGATAGAAAGCAGCTGTCCTAGCTGCGGAACATCAAAGAGTGGACAGGAATAACAAGAGTTCAGAAACTGTTCCAAGTGGCGCAGGATAGAGATGTCTTTGCTGCAGTGATCGCCAACGTTAGGGGAACCTGACACGGCATCGAAAGAAGAAGAAAAATAAGACAAAATGAGCTTGTAATGAGCTTTAGATATTTGGGAGTAGAGATCTACAGCCATAATGTCCTTTCTATCGAAGTACAAGAACATGTCAATAAAGCCTCTGCCGTGTTAGGATGTACGAAGAATCTGGTCTGGAAGAACAGGCACATGCGTATTGACAACTAGGTCAGAATTTATAAGACATACGTGCGACCTATCAAGACGTATGCTGTAGATACGCGGGCCGACATTGTACGAACCAAGGGTCTGCTAAGAACATCTGAGATGAAGGCCCTAAGATCCATTACTGGAAAAACTCTCCAAGATCATGTCCGCAACGCAGACATAAGAAAAACTTCCGAAATAAAGGTTATCGTTCGGTGGAATAGATCCAGAAGAAGATACTGGAGGAACTATGTAGACAGGATGGATCAGATCAATTAAAAAATAAGTAAGACAAAAGGACTTATGGTCAGTCGAAGTATAATAAAACTTTTGTTATTTCAAAGATTTTTGATATTTTTGAATACACTGAAAATTAAATTACGTGTAATATTTTCTACTATATGGCTGCGAAACCTGGACTCTGAAAGTGAATGTAATGAACCGGTTGGAAGCGTTCGAGATGTGGATATACCGCAGAATGCTCCGTATACCGTGGACCGATAGGGTCAGTAATGCAGACGTACTACAGAGAGCCAGAGCCAATAGAGAGCTGTTGTCGAGTGTGAAAATTAGAAAGGTCTCATATTTGGGTCATGTGCTATGGGGAGAAAAATACCGCCTCCTTAAACTGATATTAATGGGTAAAGTGGAGGGATGTCGGAGAGTTGGTAGAAGGCAGCTGTCCTGGCTGCGGAACAGCAAAGAGTGGACAGGAATAACAAGAGTTCAGAACCTGTTCCAAGTGGCTCAGGATAGAGATGCCTTTGCTGCAGTGATCGCCAACGTTGGAGGGACCTGACACGGCACCGAAAAAATAAGAAGAAGTAAGGCAAAATGAGTTTGTAATGAGGTTGGCCAACCAATGACAGGTCATAAGTCCTGTAAACACCTCGATCACCATATTCTGTTTCCAATTTGCATCTTCGTCTCTATTGAGATAAAATTAATCCTTGAATTGATAACCCGCAATGGGTAAAACCCAGTATTCGTCTACAAGTATTTTTATACATTCAAAGTGTCGTATGACCAATGTCGAAATTATCCAGTAACATCAGGCCGAACCTGGCCGAAAAGAAATGATCCGCCAAGCTCTAACAATAAAATTGCAGGGGACAACATTAAAATGCACGAAAAAAATAAAAATACGACTCTTTTCGCTATTTTGTCTAATAAACAGATTACGTAATGGTCGATTCGTTTAACTTTTATTGCAATTAGCATACATTTCAGTCTCTACTTAAATTTAAAGCCAAGAATGACCCCGTGGTATAGCGGTTAAGTCTTCGTTTCCGTATCACGTTTTGCATGTGTTCAAAAAAAAAAAAATTCATTAAAATTTAGTCTTGATTCTAAGGCAACCCTGCATATTAAAGAAATAATATTTCGAGCATTATTACAATTAATTTTATGACCATAAATAGTAATACTTAATTAATTACTTTTTTTTCTTCATATACCTTGTTTCTAACAAAATGCACATGCCTTAAAGACACGATTATTATCGAACACATTTTGAGACTGATGCATTTAAACATATATTCATATTGCTGATAGAAAGTACATTGTTACAATGCGGATAAAAAACTACGTACTCCGCCAAACACAATTGTCTCATGCAGGATGCTATCTCTTACCACAACTCCATCCAGGCACTGCTCCTCTTATCTTCCCCTCGGGAACAGAGTTTTTTTATAAATACAATCCCACCCCCTAACTGGTCTTCCATTCCTTGACAATAATGTAAGACTTTATCATAAACTCTAAATCCCCCCTCGCCCTCTTTCGGAGGGACACTCCGGGCCATACGTTTAACCCCATCATAAAACAACTACCAAATCACATTCCAACAATGTTTCCTACAGACGTAAGAGGAATAGCCATTGGAGCTAAACCTCTGTAGGGCAGAAGATCCAAGTCGAAGTCCAAGCCCAATAAAGGAAAATTAAAAATTCTTTTATAATACATATTTTGTGTAATTCCACTTGATTTTATGGCCCCCACCGATTTCGCTATATCGCTGCCTTCTTCCCCAGAATATTATACTAATACAAAAACATTCTAAATGTTAATAAAATCAAATAAATACACTCATAATCACAATAACTTTTTTTTTTATCATTAATTCAAAATAAAACTGAATATACCTCTTCGTGACACGGCTTGAACTGTCAAATTGGAAATTTAACCATTTCTTCTTTCTTTGATTACTACTTCATTCTTCTTCTTCCTTCGATTCTTCACTTCTTTGCAGCGTTTTAAGTCGATAAAGTTATTAAGAAATTTTACACTTTGCACACTTTTCTCAAATAAGTTAAACTGAATCATTTTCTTTAAAGATACATGTATTATTAATATTTATTCTTAACAATTATACAATATAATCCAATCAAATGAACAGCAATCTCTCTCTCTCTTGTTTCAATCCTGGGATTGGTTTGCAGCAATTTTCTCTATTCTTCTCTTCCATTCTTCCCTGTATTGTGCGGCTCTTTTGAAATATGCATATGATGAGCAGCGCACGTCCACCAACAGGTCCTCCAGATACTCTCGGCGTGGGCGTCACCTAGAGTTTGTCCCCTCGGTCATACCCTCCATTATGGCATGCAAGAGGCCTTCTTATCGTATTACATGGCCGATCCATCTCGCACGCCTTTCGGACAAGGTCCTGAGCAGATGCCTTCCTCCTTCGATTCTTTGGAGAACCTCGATAGAGAACAATGATAAATAATTAAAAAAGAAATTTTATTTATTAATTATATAATATTCAATTTAATTCCACATGAGTTTTAACTTCGACCGTTTTCGAAACCTCGCTGCCATCTACTTAAGATGACAGCGAGGTGCCGAAACTGGTTGAAGTTAAAAATCACGTGGTATTTAACAAAATGTTATATAATATACAATTTTATTACAAAGGATTTTTTAATATGATTATATTTTGAAATATTATTTACAATGAACTTCTGTCAAGTAATTTTAATTTACAACATTATAACCTTCATATATGGTACATTTAGTGGACATATTTTATAAGCCCAGATTCATGAACTTACGTTTTACGACGATAGATGACACTATAATCTATGTATAAATTATATTATATAAATTTTAGTTAACAAATGAAATGTCTGTAATTTTGAACTCCAATAAAACAATTGTGCAATTACGAAGCGTATAGATATCTAGTGAGAACGAATAAGAACTCTGATTTAATTATTCTGTGTATTAATTATAATTAAATTGTAAACGTATCCATTACATATGATTGAAGTTATGGTTATTCCATCACAAAGTACCAAGCCTATGAAATCATAATGTCAAGAAAATCGTAAAATGTTTACGTGAAAATGGTAATACAATAGCTTACCATAAATTACTTTAAATAGGAACACGTCCTTAGCTCCAAGTCAATGGAAACAAATATTATATATACATACAAGTAGTTGGTTCGTTTTTCTATAACTAAAGCGTATATAAAAACTCTTTTCTCTGTTTTAATCTGATGATTGTAAAATATATAAATATAAAGTTGCTATTACACATTAGAAAATAAAGTTTACGTGATAATATTTTAGCACATTACTTGTTATTTTTTGTTATAAGGCGTTAACATTGAAATTTAAGAAGTTTGAAAGTTAATTTTTATTGATATTTATTTTTCAACATTATTATATTCGCGATATATTGTATATTGGTTCTAATATTAAAAATATTATAATTAATTAAAATTCATTCTTGATTCTAAGGCAAACCTTCATATTTAAAAAATAATATTTCTGGCGTTATTACAATTAAATTTATGACCATAAATAGTTATAATTAATATTTTTTGTTTATACCTTGTTAAAAACACACATGCCCTGAAGACACGATTATTATTGAAAAACTAACTAACTAACCATCACGCCGTCTCCCCGAAGGGGTAGGCAGAAAGAATGGACTGCCACACCTTTCTTTCCTGACATATTTCTCTCGCTTCCTCAACATTCATACATCGTGTCATGCGCGCGTCGATTTCTCTGACTCCTCACATGGCCGACATTCAATATTTGATTTATTTGATCGTGCCACGTTTTCCTCGGTCTTCCTCTATTTCTGGTTCCATTTACATCATTAACATATAATTTTTTTACTTCATTCATTCTTTCCATATGTCCAAACCATCTTAATGATCCTTTCATTATTTTGTTCATGACACCATCATTCGCACCGCATTCACTTCTTATATTTTCATTCGACACTCTATCATACACAGAGTATCCACACATTCGTCTAAGAGATCTCATTTCTATGCATTTATTCTACTTTCATCCTTCTTTTGCCAGTTCCATGCTTCGCTTCCATACATAAGGGTCGGTAGAAGAACACCATTGTGCACTGCCATTCTAGCTTTTTTGGATAGGTTTTTGTTTGCGATGACAACTTTAAGTGCACCATTCACTTTGTTGCCTGCCCCAACCCTTCTTTCAATATCCCTCTCCACTCTCCCATCTCTTGTAAACATACTACCTAAATACACAAACTCAACTACTTGCTCCAAGTTTTCACCATTCACGCTAATGTTGCAGACTGTCGAGGTTTCTTCCTTTTCAAAAATCATTACCTTGGACTTATTAACATTCATCATCAGATCATTTCGCATGCATACCTCATACATACAATTCACCAGGACTTGTAGTTCATGCTCGTTGTCAGCAAGTAGCAATACAAGAGACAGCTTACTGACACTCCGCTCATTTTGGCACGTACATCCAACCTTTTCAGCTCTTTCATACAATTGTCCATATACAGATTAAATAACCACGGGGACATTACGCAACCTTGTTTGACACCTTTATTGATATCAAACCAAGCTGTAAGATCTCCATTTACTCTGACACTAGCAGTGCTTTCCGTGTATAGCGACTTAATGGCCGTGATCAGTTTTGTACTTATTCCATAATCAGACAATATTTTCCACAACTTTTCTCTATTAACGTAATCATATGCTTTTTGTAAGTCGACAAACGCACAGAAAAGTTTGCGATTTTTGGCCAGAAACTTCTCTGTCAATGTACGAAGTCCAAAAATTTGATCCATACATCCTCTGCCATTCATAAAGGCACCTTGCACATCCCAAACTTTGTCACTCGTCAATTTTCTTACTCTTTCTATTAAAATTCTGCCATAGACTTTACCAACGACACTCAAAAGACTAATAGCTCTGTGGTTTCCACATTCCATACGCGATCCTTTTCCTTTGTACAGGGCATAATTACTGCTCTCCTCCAGTCTAGCGGCGTATATCCCTCCTCCAAGCACTGGTTAAATAACTTACATAACCATGTAGAAACCACTTCGCCACCGCTTTTAATAAAGTCTATGGCAATACAATCAAACCCAACAGCTTTTCCACTTTTCATTGCACTCACGGATCTTTTCATCTCATTCGTACTTATTTTTTGAAAACATTTGTATTTGATTTTTTTAAATAATGTAGTTATTTAATTATATGTATTTAATTTTTTTTAATGAAGTGAGTGTTTTATACTAAGTATATAAAAAAGGAAACATTAAATATCTACAACACAAAGTTATGATGAATATAGAAGAAATTATATTATAGATGCTACCTGGTACAAATTATTAAACACAAATATCGTCGGCGTCAGCTGGATTGCAATGCCGGACGCTCGAACCAAATCCTCTTCCGTGCACGTCATAGGGCACCAAGGGCACTCCATTATATTATGCATGGATTGCTCCATGACACAGATGCAGAACGTTGTACAGCCCTGAAGGATATCCCATCTCACCACGTGGATCTACCAAAGCTTGAGTCCACATTTCTTGACAATGGCCTCGATAGATGATAAATATGTCGCCAAAGGCTGTTCTCTACCCCTCCCGGACCGTTGGGATTCGAAGGTTCGACTTTATAATGTGGTTATTTTCTCGACGAATCTTCGAATCTTCGACGATATAGGCCTCCTCCATTTTCTTTCACTCCACTCTATCTTGGGCTTTTCTTTGCCACATTCTACCCGCGACAGGGATGTCGTCGGCCCATCTTTTTTGGGATCGGCCCACTCTTTTTTTTCTATCCCATGGTCTCCATTTGAGGACTCTGGGGGGCCATCACTCTGTTCCCTGTCTGGCGACATGACCTGCCCACTGCCATTTCTGCTTAGCGACAAGGTCCATTATGTCTATTACTTTTGTTCGGCGTCTTATTTCTTCCATTCTTATTTGGTCTTTTAGACATACGCCTAACATTTGTCTTTCCATGGACCTTTGCGCACATTTTAGTTTATGTACCGTATTGGCAGTTAGCGTAATGGTTTCCAGGCCATAGGTAATCACGGGGAGGATGACGTTCTAGACGCATGACGTGGCTAAATGGCGATCTTAACACTGCCCCGGATCTGGGCTGTTGGGACTTTATCCAATCTGCTAACGTCATCTTTCAATCTGAGCATCTTCATTTCAGTCACGTGGAGTTTTTGCTCGTATGCCTTTTTGATAATTCAACACTCTGCATTGCTGGTCGGATAGTTGTCGATCAATCAACATGTAGTAGGAGAATTAATCCCATATAAATCAGATCTTAACTCTCACTCTAAATGCCGCGTCTTCAGATAGGCAACACGTATTCACCCGCGCGTTCTCTCGCTATCAGCAGTTCTGTTGTATACAAAAATGGCATGACAAATGGCATCCCAAGAATCAGCAAAGATGTTAATAGTCTTTGCTGCGATCCAATCTCTTGGATGGGGACTTATTATATATATTTTTTGAAGCGCAAATTAAACGAGCCTCCAGCATTTAAGTTAAAGCTAATGAGTTGTTTTTAGATTCAACTTTCTTATCTGGAGTATGATATGCAGGAGCTTGTGGTGACATGCTTGAAGTACATACTAATTTGTCATTCCGTATCTACCGCCGGCGCGTGACTGTGTCATTAGCTGGTGTGTGTTCCGTGAATTCAATACGCCGGGACCTACCAACAAGGAAAAAACCCCAATTGGGCATTGACTGTCCGCGGTTGTAATAATCTCTTTCCGTTTGATTCGATACACTAGTTTAAAATACAAAAGACGCATTAAGACCATAGACTGATGACTTGCCCGAATAGCTGGAACGACCAGGATGCCAAAGGAGCATGACAGGGACAAGTGGAGAAAGATGGAAGAAGCCTAACATACCTGTATATCCAATAACGGAGGGAAGAAAAAAATGAATTAAGCCAATAAATTAAGGGGTACTTAACCCAATAAATTAAGGGGTACTTTTGATTTGTAATCGATCTAAGTGTTAACTAACTAACCATCAATCCTTCTCACTGAAGGGGTAGGGTAAGCTTCCTCTCTCGATTCCTCAACATTCCAACATCGTATCATGCACCCACGTCTATATCTCCGGAATGGACACTCGTATTGTTTTTTTTCTCACATACTTATCTTGCTTCCTCAATATTAATATATTGCGTCATGCAGGCACGTTGCTTGCTCCGACTTCTCACGTGGCCGACATCCAATATTTGTTAATTAATACGAATAAAAACGTCAGTTTTCTAGAAATTTAATTTAATTTTATGGGAATGACATGTTTCGCCCTTCCACAGCATTATAAAATGCCTTAGAAGGTCGTTTTTGAAGGGCATCATTTGATAATGCCTTAGGAGGCCGAAACATGTCATTCCCATAAAATATAATAAAACTTCTAGAATACTGACGTTTTCATTCGTATTAATTATTTAATATGGAGTTTTACATCATTATTCAAGAAACAATAAATCCAATATTTGATTTATTGTATCGTGACACGTTTTCTTCGGTCTTCCTCTACTTCTAGTTTCATTTACATCATTGACATTAACTTTCTTTACAATTTCATTCATTCATTCTTCCCATGTGTCCAAACTATCTTAATGATCCTTTCATTCGCACTGCATTCTTATGTTTTCATTTGACACTCCTATCATACATACATAGATTTTGTACACAATCGTCTAAGATAGTGATTCTCAAAGTTCGCTGAAATTTAATATTTGATTGATTGGATCGTGCCATGTTGTGATCTGGTTGTCAAGTGAAATAAAAAGAAACTCACATTTAGCATTTTGTATTGTAATATTTTTCATTTCCTTTATCCAAGTGGAGAAGGACCTTCGAGGCCCTTAGCATATTCGCAGTCTATAACTCTTCCAACAATGTTTCCTCAGACGTATTTTCTTATTTATTGGAGCCATCATATCAGCATTATTACAGTTTCACAACGTTCAGAGTGCAAACCTATTGAAGACTTTTCTTGATAAACTTGGCGAGTAATAACTGTATTTTTATAATGACGGATTTTATTAATTAAAACAGATTTTTTTCAGTTTAGAATAAAAACACTATTTTCTTAAATTTAATTAGTATTGTCGACCTACGTGGCAGAGTGGCAACAGCTATGACTACCACACCGAAAGACGGGCTTCGATTTCTGGCAATGGCAGTGTGATTCTCACACTGTATTTGGTCTGGTGTAGAATTCACGTGACAATAAAACGGCGATAGATTAGCTACCTATCACATGTCATGAGTCAATCTTAAACCAGTATATTTGATGTTACATAGATACAAGAGTATTATAAGCAATGTGAACTAACTACACAACACCTAACAAAGGATTTATATCAATGATATTAGAATTTATTTACAATCTTCAATATGAGCAAAAAATAGCTCATTTTAATGAAGAAGGAATCTGGTCGTGTCCAGACTTGAACCCACGACTTATAAAAGGTGTTAAAAAAACTCGCATATTTCACAACATCTAAAAGATCTTCACTGGCTCAAGTGTCCTGAAATAATCAAGTATAAACTATGCTGGACGGTTTTTTAAAGCGCTTCACGGAATGGCACCAGCCTATATATCTGAACTTTGTGTGGCTGATAGCCCTAACTTGCGGCAATC
This sequence comes from Lepidostoma basale, assembly GCA_022606425.2. Lineage (NCBI taxonomy): Eukaryota > Metazoa > Arthropoda > Insecta > Trichoptera > Lepidostomatidae > Lepidostoma > Lepidostoma basale. The sequence goes on from JAHDVF020000211.1 coordinate 5,289,795, forward strand.
TACGCTTCTATCAGCAAACTCCTCGGCAATAGGCAGATTAGTTGAGCCAAAGCGCAACCCCCGGACAAATTTCTGAGATCGGGCTTTCGCAGTGGCAGGTCCGTCTGCCTGGAACATGCTTCCTGAACGCCTCAGATGCATTGACAATCTGACAGATGTTAAATCTCACATAAAAACCCACCTTTTAAAAATATCGCATAAAATGTTAACAACGGTTATCTGATTTCTGGTGTCACATGCAGCTCTCATGACTTTAAACACTGACAAAACGCCCTCGAGGTAGCCTTATTATTATTATTATTATTATGTCCCCTGGATCAGGAGCCAAGCGTTCTATCCCCTAGACCACCACCCGGTTCAACTGATCCCAACTTCTGATTCAGTCCAACTTTCAGATGATCATTAATAATTTTCTTTTTAGATCCATCTTTATGATAAGCCTAGATAAATATCTAATGGGAATCTCTGATCAAAGTGAAAAGAACTATAGATTAATTTTGTGAAGAAAGAATCTTCTATATGTTTTAAACTTTGTGGTGACATATTCAATAAGTATAAATAAGCACAAATAACTTAGTTAACACCACTTTATTATGAGTATATTTATTTGCCTACATGTTTCGAAAGTAATGCTTTCATCTTCAGGAACAACTGTTGTTCCCGAAGATGAAAGCACTGCTTTCGAAACATGTAGACAAATAAATATACTCATAATAAAGTGGTGTTAACTACGTTATTTGTGCTTATTTATAACTATAGATTAACTAACGTAACGAAGTACGTGAACAAGTCAGTAAAGCCTCTGCCGTGTCAGGATGCCTGAAGAATCTGGTCTGGAAAAACAAGCACATGCGTATCGACAGCAAGATCAGAATCTACAAAACATGCGTGCGACCCATCATGACGTACGCTGTAGAGACGCGGGCTGACACTGTGCGAACCAAGGGACTACTTAGAACATCGGAGATGAAGGTCCTAAGATCAATTACTGGAAAAACCCTCCGAGATCGTGTCCGCAACGCAGACATAAGGAAAACCTGCGAAATAGAGGATATCGTTCAGTGGAGTAGATCCAGAAGAAGATACTGGAGGGACCATGTAGCCCGAATGGATGGTGACAGACTCGCATATACAGCCGCCTATGAAATCCCTTCCGGACACCGCCCACCTGGAAGACCGCCTAAGAGATGGAGGGACAGCTGGATCTCATCATCCGACGAGATATGATTTCTGTGTCACAGATCGTCAGATCTATTAAAAGAAGAAGAAGAAGAAGAAGAAGATTAACTAAAGTCATGTGAGGAAGAAATGAAATTGATTTGACGCTATTAAAACAAGTGTTTATATGAATGCGGTTAACAGTTCATTCGTTGTACGTGACAAAAATATCGTATAGTCCTATATTATGCAATAAAATATTATTTCTATAGAAATACCCGCAGTTGTTAGCAAACATTTTGCGGTCATACATTATAACTATATCATAAATAATATCAAACATTTTGTTTTTGTAACAGCATTTTTGAATTTTATTTTAATTTCTAGATAAAATTATTGTTTCCAATAACTATGAGATAACGTTCACAATGGAGTTCTGGCCCCAACCCTAATGTATGGAAGCGAAACATGGAACTGGCAGAAGAAGGATGAGAGCAGAATGAATGCGGTAGAGATGATATAATCTTCTTCTTTTTTAAGTGCCCTGTTGGGTGCCCCCAACGTTGGCAATCACCTCGGCAAACCTGTCCTTGTCCTGCGCCGCTAGGAAAAGCTCCTCTTCACTTCGGATGCCGGTCCACTCCCTCACGTTCCGTAGCCAGGACATCTGTCTCCTACCGGGCCCTCGGCGTTCCTCAATGTTCTCCTCCAATATCAGTTGGAGAAGGTGTTACTTTTCCCCACGCAGTACATGACCTAGGTAAGAAATAATTGATTTAATAATTGAAAAAATAATATATTAATTGATTTAATTTTACAAATGATATTTATCGATTTATTTTCGTCAAGCATACATATAGACAACACCGATTTTGAATAGTAATATATTATCTTCTTTTTCTTCTCAGAAGCCATCTCTCTATTGCTGGGTGTAGGCCTCTTCAAATAGTCCACATTATAATATATATGATTTAATTTATTTAACAAATAGATATTTTTCGATTAATTTCAGTCAAACATACATATTGTTGACACCTGTTTTGTATACTTGAATAACTGTATGATAATTACACATATGACGATCTTCGTGGCCGAGTGGTAAGTGCTTTGACTGCCACACCGAAGGTCCCGGGTTAATTTCCCGGCGATGGCAGTATGATTGTCAAAATGTCTTTAGTCTGGTGTAGAATTCACGTGACAATAAAATGGCGATACATTTATTATCTATCACATGTCACGAAAATCAATATGATAGCTATACCCTTTAATCGATTTGGCTTGCGCTGTACCAAATGGTGTAAAGAGCGATTCAACGAAATAATAAATAAGCACATATTTAATTATTACTGTTAAAATTTTAAAGACTCTTATAATACGAGCATCACAATTTCTTTTTATTCACTGAGAGTGTCGCGACCGCTGTTTCGCTAACCGATGGTGGCATCACCAGGTGTTTTATTGTAACACCTGATGATGTTAACATCGGTTGGCGAAACAGCTGTCACGACACTCTCAGTGAATAAAAAGAAATTGTGATATTATAACAGTTTTTTTAATTTTAACAGTAATAATGTTGAAGTATCATAGTGTTTCGGCCAAAACTACATATTTAATTAACTAACTAACTAACTCACTAACTAACTAACCATTACGCCGTCTCGTCGAAGCGATAGGCAGAAAAAATAGACCGTCACACTGATCTTGCCTATCATACTACCCACGTTTCCTCAATATTATACTTCGAGTCAAGCACGTACGTCTAATTTATTTTCCGACTTCTCACGTGGTCGTTGTTTTATATTTGATTGCGCCACGTTTTCCTCGGTTTTCCTTTATTTATTGTTTCGTTTACATCGTATCGTTTTGTATCAAATGTTTTTTTTTATTGGAAAATAATTTATGCAGTGTGACTAGATTATGTTACGGGAAATAAAAAAATAATAATCTTAATAAGTTATCATAACAATTGAAGGCAATTGCAAAATATGTATTGTATTATAATTCTCATTGAATTCTTCAAGTAAAATATATTCTTCATTTTTATAAATAAGCATCTAATCAATCGTGTCGCAAATTTTTTTCAATCATCTTTCTTTTCTTCTATGTTCGCCATACTTTGTGTTGTAGATGTTTTATTTGTCTTTTTCTTTTTTATATACTTTGTATATACAACACTAACCTTTAATATTTTTTTAAATTACATATGAGACATGTTTCGGACAACCGGTCACTCTCCAGTGATACCTATTATAAAGATAAACATTTAAAATATTATAAAATTGTTAACAAATATGCTCAGTTTTGACAGGTGTTATAAAGACTTATTTCGGAACGTTTATGCTTTTGTTATAACAAATATTATGAATAAATTAAAATTTTTAATAATAATAATTTAAAGTTCTTATTGGGATTCAGGTAATTACTTACAACAAAGGAAATAAATCAAAGATTGCACTTGACGTTAAATTTAACTTTGAATTTAAATGTTAGTGTTGTATAAACAAAGTATATAAAAAATAAAAAGACAAATAAATCATCTTCCTGTTTGTTTATCTAAACACAGGTTCCCTATATTTTCTGTACCACTCCCATCTTTACAAGAAAAAAAAAACCAACGCTCTCTCCCTATTAGCTGTGGCACATCAACATTTTTCAATTTTCAATTTCAATTTCAATTTCTATTTATTTATTTTTTAAATCATAAACATTACAGTATATAACCAAAGCGCTTATGACTATACAGGTAAGATACAAAAACAAAACAAAAAACTATTGTAAACAGTAACTACAATTATGAAATTTAAAATAGACAAAAACACAACAACAAAAAAAACACAAGATAATTAAAAAATTAAGACCAAATAAGTAATTAGAAACAATAAGAAGAACAACACATTATTTAAGAGATAGATGTTTTCTGAGGGTAGCCTCACTATCGTGGAAGATGTCCACATCCGAAGAGATGCGGTTTAGACGGATTATTGCCCTGCCCACGGGCATAACCTTAGGTAAATTGGTTCTACACAGTGACAGGTGAAATAATCTAACGAGTACGTCCAATATGCCACACCCAGGGTTTGCGGGAGCATATAAGTACTTGTCACCGACAATACTAAATGTATGCAGTATGCATATATATTCCTATACCTAATGCATACCTTTTACCATATGAATATCTTTTGACATTTATAAATTTAAAAATAATTTGATGTGTTTTGGAACCACTTTATTTTTGTCAAACCAATCGGTTTCTCTTCCGGCAGAGATATTCCAACATTATTTTTTCCTCAATTTGAACCTTTGAGATTGAATGGCAGCTAAGCCATGCATATATTCCTCCACTCCGATGGTCTTCAGCAATCCTCTTCAGTTGTGCACAGGAGGTTCAGTTCATATCTTGGCATATTTGCTCCAAATACTCTCGATAAGGACGCCCTCTGCCAATTGATTCCTCAATCATTCCCTCTAGTACATTGTGATGGAGATTTTCACGTCACAGCTTGTACCCTAATAAATATAACGTTCTGTATTAGTACGGGTTCTCATATGTATTTTTTAGAATAAATGTTGGTAAACAACATAAATAATTAAATGAAATCAATTAAAATACGTAAAACCATCGAGCTATGTAAAATAATTAATATTTTATGCGAAAAACCGGATCTGAATCGAAATATTATGGGTCTGAATAGAGTTGATTACCGCTACATGCTATTAAATAGTTACTTTAATAAATTATTATAAGGTAGGCACTTGCATACAAAAATAATTAAATTATTTAAATTTCATTTAAAAAAAAAGAAAAATTTATTTGAAACGGGATTAATTAATTTTAGAGATGATAATGTTTTTTCATACATTCGATATTAACATAACAACTTATGGAAGAAAAATAGGCTAATATCAAAAACTATGAACGTAATTACGTATGGCAACATTCAAAATTATATTTATCTCAAGCCCTGGTATCAAAAGCTCGGCCAAAGCAGAAAATAAATTTAAACTTTCTGTAGACTTTGGTCTTACCACTACCTTACTCCCGCAAACTTTTTCAAAATCAACGGTTTTCCTTCTGTCTATAAATGGTACCCTCTAACATTTAATTTTTCCATGCTCTCTCGTGGTAGGGACATGCCATCATAAAGAATGGACCGCCAAACGTTCTTTCCTGACAAAATTATCTCAATTCCTCAACATTCATACATCGTGTCATGCACGCACGTCTATTTATCCGACTCTATTTGACCGGCACTTAATATTTAATTGATTTGATCGAGCCACATATTCCTCGGTCTGTCTTTATTTTTTGTTCGGTTAACATCGTTAACATATCCCTTTTTCATCATTCATTCTGTTCATGTATCCAACCCATCTTCATGACCTCCTTTCATTATTTATTTTATAATATTAAAATATATTCTAAATCTAAAGAACCACATCTGAATACTAATGAATCCGTTAAAAATAACTTTATAGAATAAATATATACACAAAACTTATTTCATAGGCAAAGTTAATTCTTCAAGACCAGGTGTGATATTTGTCATTTTATCAGTGACAGAGTCATAGTTTATTCAAAATTTATGTAAAAACATCACATCATAATAGTTACATTGAATTCGTGTTTTTAAAAAACGAACAAACTAACTAACCATCACGTCGTTTCTCAGGAGGATTTGATTTGATTTTATTTAATAATGCACGCTCGTCGATTTTTTCGACTTCAAATGTGGCCGCCTTTTAATATTTGATTAATTTGGTTATGCCATACTTTCCATGATCTCCCAAGGCTTCTCTTTCTACTCACACTGCTTGTATACAAGATTTTAACCATTCTTCTCTCGTATATGGGTGTTTTTCAAATAAAATGTTTACTCGAAAATTACATGTCCTATGACTTTCGAGGTAATTCTGCAGGCTATTGATTTTAAAACTGTTTTTTTATATCTCAAAACAACAGAATAACTCACAAATTGATTATTCACATATCCAAAAGTACTTATATCTGTTTATTTTGCTTAATTATTGGGAATATACGATAGAAAAGTGGTGATTTTTCTAGTGTCCCACGCTCCTTTTGCACTTTATAAACGAAAAATATTCGAAAGCTACTTCTTGTCCAAGAGTTTTATGTTATTTGGAAGGATTATATGATCCAGATTCAATAATATTCCTAGATAACAGCGTATTAGAGTTCAAAATAATATAAAATACTGTTTTTATTTAGTCACTCAAAACGACGTTGGTGGAAAATTCCGTATACGCTACGTCGATATACTGATTTAAACGAAAAATTTACTATAAACTAAGTATATATTTGATTGATGGCAACATTTTATAGCTCGTCAACGGTCGCCATATTCGTAAATTGACACCAGTCGCATTATGTTATGTGAAATAGTGGTCGGGCGTCACGACGTGCTGTTTTTATTTTCCACTACGAACGTGATTCTATAATGTAAGTATTGATTGTTTGACTTACAGCTTTTCATGGGTAAAAATGACCGACATCTAGAATCTGAATTCAATGTAATATTTAGTAAAATCATATTCATAAACCTGCATTTTGGAGTTTGTTTCAATACTGGCATCATACGTCACATCCACTACGCGACGTGATGTATTAGTGGAACGCCAAATGTGACGTAGTGGAATTATTACGCAACGAGCAAACTTTTTGAAAAACACCCATATTCGTTTCATACGTCCAATCCATCTTATGGATCCTTTTTTAATTTTACCTTTGATGCATCATCTGCCTTACATTTCTTTCTTATTTCTTCGTTCCCGCACATTCCCTCAGTGATATCAATTCTACGGCATTTATCTTACATTCATCATAATGGAACTGACAAAAGAAGAATGAAAGTTAGAATTAATGTAGTAGAAATGAGATCTCTTGACGAATGTATAGAAAAATATAATAAGTGAATGCGGTGTGAAAGAAAGTATTGTAAACAAAATAATGAAAAGGTCATTAAGATGGTTTGGACACATGGAAAGAATGAATAAACGAAGAATGGTAAAAAGTAAATGTAAATTGAACATTTTAATAATGTTATTTGGAATTTTATAATAAAAGTTCATTGTAAGCAATGAAAATATTTACAATTTTTTTTGTAAAATCTCTTTTCAAAATGTATATAAGGTTAAAATCCAATAACGTTTGTGTCTTTGACTTTGGTCACCAGAAAATGGCAGTGAGCTGCTGAAATCGGTCGAAGACATAAACGTTAGTGGATTATAACTCAATGTACATTTTAAAAAGAACTTTAACAAAAAAAAAATATCATTTTTTAATGTAAATGGAACTACAAATAGAGGAAAACGTGGTATAATCAAATAAATCAAATATTGAATGTCGGCCACTTGGGGAGTCACGTGCGTGCATGACACGATGTATGAATGTTGAGAAAGAGAGATAAGTGTGTCTGGAAAGAAAAGTATGGCAGTCCATTCTCTCAACCTGTTTAATTCCACTAAGGTTTTGAAATATTACTAAAACATTATACAACAAAATTTGGAAGTACGATATAATAATATAATATTATAATCAAAATGAGTTAACAAAAATAAATTCAAAATGAAATAAATGTGTTCTAATATTCTTAAGAATGGATCTTCGTAGTTTTAAAACTAGAAGTTTATAAAAAACGTTTATAAATATTGTAAGCGTATCTATATGAAATAGTTAAATTCGATAAAAGATTCACGAACCGCTAGTGCGGGCAGGTGTGATATTTGAACCCAGTACAAACATTACGAAATGTGATGATTTAGTATAAAAAAGGCATTTTTTACGTGCATCGAAGATGTATAATAATTTTGAATATCGAAACAAATGAATAACGTTTAGTTATAAAATCTACCGTCAGATGCCATCCATCAAGTTGGCTAACTTGACAGGACATGGAGAGGTGCGGCTGTCAGCACCGGATTAAGGGAATATTTAAGAATAAACTTGTAACAGCTTCCATCTTGGATTAAAGATCAATTCAACGACAGGCATACGGAATTAGTGGGAGATGCCATGACAGTCGAAATCCTAAAACTTTTGACTTCTTACAAGTTTTTTATTCTAAGAATTATGTTCTTCATGGCCTTAATATTATTAACCCTTATTATGCGAAGCATGGAACTGACAAAAGAAGGATGAAAATAGAATAAATGCAGTAGAAATGAGATATCTTAGTAGAATGTGTGATACTCTGTGCATGATAGAGTGTCGAATGAAAATATAAGAAGTGAATGCGGTGCGAATGATGGTGTTATGAACAAAATAATGAAAGGATCATTAAGATGGTTTGGACATATGGAAAGAACGAATGAAAAAAGAATGGTAAAAAAATTATATGTTAACGATGTAAATGGAACCAGAAACAGAGGAAGACCGAGGAAAATGTGGCACGATCAAATAAATCAAGTATTGAATGTCGGCCGTGTGAGGAGTCAGAGAAATCGACGCGCGTGCATGACCCGATGTATGAATGTTGAGGAAGCGAGAGAAATATGTCAGGAAAGAAAAGTGTGGCAGTCCATTTTTTCTGCCTATCCTTTGGGGAGACGACGTGATGGTTAGTTAGTTGGTTAGTTTATTTATGTAACTCAAGGCGAGCGCTCAAACGAAAAAATTAAATGCAGGATACAGCAAGCCAGAATAGCCAACAATAAAAAGCCAAAGATCTTCCAATCGTCCAAAGCCAATCGTGTGACATTAATATAATCAGTAGAAAACGTTTGATCTAGACTTTTGTCTGGAGTGTGCTGTTGTATGACTGCGAGACATGGGCCATTACTTTGTCTAGCTACTTTTAAAATGTGTTGCTACAGACGCATGATTGGTTCCATTTGTCAGAACACATCCAAAACAGCAGATAATGAGAAGGGTGAGAGAAACGAGTCAAATGCTTAAAAGGATTGCCTAGTAACGAAAAAACTGGATATGCCATAACATTAGCCATCCAAGCCTGCTTATAACTATCGCAGAGGGAATTGTTGAGGCCAGAAATTGCAGAGCCCACCCAAGGGACGCCTATATGCATCAGGTCATAAGAGACATGCGCTGTGGCAGCTACACAGAAATGAAAAGATTGGCTGGAGACAGGACTTAGTGATGGAAACGAGTGAAGCTTGTTGCAGACCGATCACCATGAAGAAGAAGAATATGTAATTCTCCTTCGAATATGTAATGTTCTTTCCCCTTGGATCAATTTTCTTTTTAAATTATTTTGTTAGATTGGGACATGGAAGTAGATTGAAATTAAACTGGATTTAAATGTGGCCTAGATACCATTTTTGCCTTTTGCTTTTTTTTCCTGGAATGGTGCATTCTCCAGCTAATGTAAGTCCTGCGTGGATGGGGGGCAGGCCAAGGGATTGTTTGAGGGAAGCTGACGAAGGGGCGCCGCTGCGTCCTATAACAGCTTCGAGTAACCTTCTATGTCTTTATTTAACTGTAAGTTTGTTCTTTTTCGAAAGGAGGAACAGAGGAGACAAACGCGGTATGGCGTGAGTACGCACAACTTTATTATTTAGTGGACACGGGACAGGTCAAATCCCCGCTGTCATGTGTCCATGAGTCCGCTTCCCATTTAATCCTGTGTCTTTTTTTTTCCTTTTATACTCGTATATATATTGTTTAGAAATATTTTTAGAGTTATCTGCATGTTAGGCGGGACATAGAGGAAAATATCAGTAGATTAAATGTGGCCTGGTCTCTCTTGATTTCTTTTATACATTTTTATTCTAACGTAAGTCCCGCACGGACGAGGGACGGACCTAGAGATTGAAAGGCGCCGTTCGCCTATAACAGCTTCGGGTAAGCGGTGGGAATTCTGTATGTCATCTATGTCCGAATCTTCTTTCGCCTAGCCAATTCCCGTTATTTGGGGTCGGGTCTCCTAATACGGCTCCGCCAAGTCTCACGATCCAGGGTCATCTGGCTGTCTAGTCCCAGCACCTTCAGGTCGTTCCCAACTGTGAACATCCACGTTTCAGGAGGCCGATCTGGTCCCCTCTTTCCGTCTTCCAGTTGCAGGGTCTTGTGAACGATGTACTCATTGTACCACCGCAGACGACGTTCCCGAAGAAGAATATGTAATATCGAATATTGTTTACGTTTATGTCTCTCCTTCTTCTTCAACTTGTTGTAAAATCAAGTGTCTGTTGTTACAGGACTCTCCTTCTGTAATGCGGAACTCCAGCTATCTCTCCATCGTTCTGGAGGTCTCTCTGGTGTACGCCGTCCATCTGGTATTCCGTGCAGAGCAATGTAAGAACAAAGTAATTATTGTAAGATTCATGATATATTCTATGATACTTCAACATTATTAACTGTTTAATTTTAATATTGTTATAATATTATACATAATTTATTTATTAAACTAGAAAAATTATCAATTAATTTATAAAGTTAATTAGAGCTCGATTCGTAAAAAAATTATGCCTATAACCACCGCCGTCTTCCATTTAATCAATTCTGAAAGAATTAACTCGATCTTCGTCCTACTAAGGGATTTGGCAACACAATAACCAATTTCGCTTTTATTTATATAGATAGATTTCAATGAAATTATCGCGGAAGCTGTTTCTCCATACAACCAATGTTGAATTATCAGATGTAACAATCTATATTTTATTAGTAATTAATCAATATTACGCATTCCCTTAACATGTTATAATTTCTTCTATATTCGCCATCACTTTGTTTTGTGGATTCACATTTGTGTAACTTTTTGGAAACATTGTATTATACAACACTTTTTTGTACTTTTCACAAACATGTTTCGGGACAAAAACTTCCCTTCTTCAGTATATTTTTAACATGTTATAAATATATAATCTGAGAGATGAACCACTTATTAATATCAAGTATACAAATTAGTTTAAAACACCAACGGTTCCATTCGTATTTATTATTGAATATGGAGTTTACATTATTATTCATAAAACAATAAAAATAAATGAAATAATACAAGAATGAGGCCGCCATAATCAGATGTGACGAGGGTACAAAGGAAGCCAGTATAAGACAAGGGGTAAGACAGGGATGCTCTCTGTCACCTGCTCTTTTTAACGTTTACATACAGAATGCGATTGACGACTTGAGAGAGAGAATGAGTCACAGAGAAGGTGTAAGGATACACGGGCAAAAGATAGACATGATAAGGTTTGCTGACGATATTGCTATGGTTGCTGAAAGTGAGGAGGAACTGCAGGAGGCCTTAGATACTTTGCAAGACATTCTTCAAGATAGCTACAACATGAAGATAAATAAGGACAAAACAAAGCTGCTGACTGTAGGCCGAACGCAACATCAGATGAGAGTAGTGATGTCAGGAGTTCCACTAAAGAACACCAAGGAGTTGGTCTACCTCGGGAGTAAAATAACATGGGACGGTCGGTCTAAGAGCGAGGTCGACAGCCGTATACATCAGGCTAGGCTTGCATTTAATAAAAGGTCGAAAATAATAGAGTCAAATAATATAGACCTAAAACTGAGAATACTCCTCATCAAGACCTATGTATGGAGTGTCTTGATGTACGGCTGCGAGACATGGTGCCTATCCGAAAGGGATAAGCGGAGACTAGAGGCTTTTGAGATGTGGTCCTGTAGAAGACTCTTTGGAATTTCCTGGAGAGACCACATCACGAATGAGGAAGTTCTTCAAGGAATCGAAGGAGGAAGGCACCTGCTCAGGACCTTGTCTGAAAGGCGTGCAAGATGGATCGGCCATGTAATACGTCAAGAAGGTCTTTTGCATGCCATAATGGAGGGTATGATCGAGGGGACAAACTCTAGAGGACGCCCACGCCGAGAGTACCTGGAGGACCTGTTGGTGGACGTACGCTGCTCATCATATGCAGATTTCAAAAGAGCCGCACAAGACAGGGAAAAATGGAAGAGAATAATGGAGGAAATTGCTGCAAACCAATCCCAGGATTGAAAACAGAGAATAAGACAATTGAAATAAATGGGAAATAACTGACTAACTAACCATCACAACGTCTCCTCGAAGTGGTAGGCAGAAATAATGGACCGACACATCGTTTTTTCCTGACGAACTTCTCATGCTTTCTCAACATTTATAAATCGTGTCATGTGGCCGAAAATTGGATTTATTAGATAGTACCACGCTTTCCCCGGTTTTCCTCTTTTTATAGTTCCGTTAAAATCGTTAATATAATTTAAACTATACTTTTTTATTGTTTCTTGAACAATGGAAAACTCTATATTAAATAATTAATACGAATGAAAACGTCTGTTTCCTAGTAATTTTCTTATATTTTATATGAATTACATGTTTCACCTATCTAAGGCATTATCACCTTTGATAAACCCTTGGACAGGCGAAACATGTCATTCCCATAAAATATAAATAAACTTCTAGAAAACGGACGTTTTCATTCGTATTAATTAGTTAACGATATAGTATATGTAAACGATAAATGGGAAATCTTTGTTCCAATTTGAATAAACGGGAAACTATTTGTAAACTTCCTGACACATTCAATAATAAACTAAGAATGAAGATGGCACGTTACTTACTGAAGAAGATATCGGTTGAAATGTTGATCTTTCGAGAGATTCAGATAAGACACCTAACATCGAGACATTTAATATATTGTATTATCTATTCAAAATAATATAAACAAGAAGGGATCAACATTGAAATCTCAAGTCATGATGGTTTATTAAAACCTAAAATACAAAATATGTTTCATAACCTATAAATTTCACGACTGTCATCTATCTTAGATTTGTTTTAATTATTTGTGTTAGAATTTTTAAATTAATAATTGTACAGATAAAAACAGATTCCTACGTGATCGTGAATTCGTCCCTGTAAACATAGCGAGAGTGCTTTTTTGGAAATATTATTTCATAATTAATATTATTATAAATAAAAAAATACGGTTTTCATAAATATAAGCGATTTACCAAAAAAAATACTTGAAAAAAAATTCAGCAAATAATCTTTTGTTTATTTATTCATAAATAATGTTTTATAATTTAAAAAAATGTAAATAATGAAAATGAATCTGTTTTTACAGATTTACATTAATTTTCATTTATATAAAAAGGGCGAAAAGAAAAGGATGGAGTGTCGCATCGGTTCAAGTGTGACAGTTCATTCTTTCTGCCTACCCTTTCGGGGAGACGGCGTGATGGTTAGTTAGTTAGTTTCCATTTATATATAATATAAAAACTAATTACAAATTTGTTTCTCCTTGCAAGGGAGTGTGAGAATTTTTAATGTGAAATTTGTAACTAGTGTTTATATATTTTTAACTAACTAACTATCACGCCATCTCCCCGAAGGGGTCAGAAGAATGAGTGGACTGCTACAATTTTCTTTCCTGACATATTCCTCTCGCTTCCTCAACATTCATACATCGTGTCATGCACGCGGGTCGATTTTTTTTGACTCCTCACGTGGCCGACATTCATTATTTGATTTATTTGATCTATCCACGTTTTCCTCGGTCTTCCTCTAATTCAAGTTTCATTTACATCGTTAACATAATTTTTTTTAACCATTCTTACTTCATTTGTTTTTTCCATGTGTTCAATCCATGGAATGAATAAATGAAGTAACACTATCATTCGCACCGTATGACTCGTTGTTTGAATGTGGAAGAAACTAGAGAGGTGGGTCAGGCTAGAGTATTGTGGCGGTCCATTCTCTCTGCCTACCCTTTTCGGGGAAACGGCCTGATGTTTTTTTGTTTGTTTGCATTAACCATTTCGTACGGATGACGGAACCGGAAATAAATTATATATTTTTTAAATACGTCTTAAATTATATTTTAAATATTTTATCATAAGCTTAAAATAAAGTAATAAAAAATACCTGAAATTTAATAAATATTGTTTATTTTTTGATAATTCGCAAAAAAAAAATTAATACAAAATAAACGTTTAATTTTTTTTATTTAAAAAATACGCTAATCTTATTATTTAATATGTAATGTTTAGTCTTATGTATTTTAAAAATATATTTACTAGAATAAAAAATAATCATGACTAAATTCATATCGTTCCCACGATGATGAAGGTGTACCTAAATCCTCCGAAACATGTCGAGAAAAGTAATCTCAAAAGTGGAAAAAAGTACTTACATACAATGAACTCTACCAAGGAATTTCAATAAACATCATTAACAGCCCTACCTTTGGGTAATTTTCCGAGAAACCTGCAAAAAAGCTGTTTTTTTAATAATGAAATTTAATTATACATTAATTTTATTTTTTTAAATTACGAAACGTCAAATACTCCGCACACTTCGCCTGCCCCTTGTAAAACTATCATATTTATGAAGACTTGTACTCGAGTGTTGTTAGCACAAGCGCGTATCCGTAACAGTTTGTACATTTTAGGTACATTACTTTTTGTCAAGCGCGTACGTGATACGGGATAGCGCAGAATGGTATAGTCAAAGTGAACGTATCACGTACGTTCAAATACGTAGGGTGGTTAATATCAATAATTCGACTTTATTATTATTTTATTTTAAAATTATTGTACTACAGTGAAATTTAAATGTATTTTTTATTGTGTAAGTGTTTAGTGCGGTCCCTTCTGTCGGTAATAGTGTGTAATGAGTGGGAGGCACCCGGCAGTCAGTGTAACTCTCGACACGTGTGCGGAGATGGATGATCACACGTGTTCCTCCGTACCTGAGTGTGTAACTTTAAGTGTTACTTAATAAAGATGGACAGCTCACGTTGGTTGAAACGAAGGTTTTATGCTAATAGTTTAATAGCCATATCCATCAACAGTAAATTCAAAACAGCTATAAAACAATGATTTAAAAAAATTAAAAATGCAGCATTTTTATTTATTCCATTTAATATGGGAGTATCGTGAGAGGACTCTCATTATTCTTCAAGTGCTCTGTCAGGTTCCACCAACTGGCGATCACCTCGGCGAATCTGTTCCTGTCCTGCGTCGCTCGGAACAACATTATTTTTATGTGTTTCTTTCATTTTGAATTCGTATACCTCTAAAAAAACACACCCTTTATATAACAATGTGTATAAGGGTGTTTTTTTTAGAGGTATACAAATTCAAAATGAAAAAAAAAACACAATAAAATAATGTTAATGTCTATGATATTGGCTTTATTTAATAGATAATTATATCTCATTAATGTTTAAATATGATTTCGGACATATGAGCGCCACGGCTAGCTCGAATGAAGCGCAATCGTGAAGTCCAATTTTCGACACCCTTATTGACCAACTGGGTGAAATGGCCAAACGTACTGACTACAAATCAACTATCAACTGTCAAATGAACAGTCTGTAGAAACAATGTTGCCAGTCTAAAAACCAAACCCTCTAAAAAAAAAAACACCCCATACAAAACATTGATGAAGGGCTTCTGTGTCCGAAACGTGTTTGTATTTAAAAAAAATAAATAATGTGTTGTTTTAAAAAACATTGTCAACAATAAATTAAATTGATTATGTTAGCTTACGATGATTTTGATGCTATATATAAACTTGGATAAGTTATAAGAAGTATCTTCTTCTCTGGTTTCAATCCTGGGATTGGTTTGCAGCAATTTCCTCTATTATTCTCTTACATTCTTCCCTGTCTTGTGCGGCTCTTTTGAAATCTGCATATGATGAGCAGCGCACGTCCACCAACAGGTCCTCCAGGTACTCTCGGCGTGGGCGTCCCCTAGAGTTTGTCCCCTCGGTCATACCCTCCATTATGGCATGCAAGAGACCTTCTTGACGTATTGCATGGCCGATCCATCTTGCACGCATTTCGGACAAGGTCCTGAGCAGGTGCCTTCCTCCTTCGATTCCTTGAAGAACTTCCTCATTCGTGATGTGGTCTCTCCAGGAAATTCCTAATAGTCTTCTATAGGACCACATCTCAAAAGCCTCTTGTCTCCGCTTATCCCTTTCGGATAAGCACCATGTCTCGCAGCCGTACATCAAGACACTCCATACATAGGTCTTGATGAGGAGTATTCTCAGTTTTAGGTCTATATTATTTGACTCTATTATTATTATTATATAAGAAGTATATAAGGTTAGAATAATTTTAAGGTTTATGCTCTCTTCTGTATTCGAAGAATCGGCGTTATATATGTAGATGTTAAATCACACGTGAGTTTCTTAACCGTCGCGTTGCCATGTGGTAAATCGAGTTTCCACTGCCAATTTAAAGTTGATTTTCTTAAAACCTATGGACCCTAATATTATAAAAAAAATTGTAATCCTCTATTGAAGTGTTTTCAATATTTCGTAATAAAAAAAAAAGCAAAAAATTACTTCCTTCATCCCAAAAAAAAATATTTTCTAAGACTGCCCTCACCTTCATTCGTGTTAAGGTAGAATTTGTTTTGCTAATATTTACAACTTTATCAAAAGTGACAAATACTTACTCGCTGTTTTGAACGTATTATAAATTATATCTTTGACCTTTTCAATAGGTACGTAATAATACCGACTGGATGAAAACGCAGCACGTAAGTTAATAATATCAGAACTGTGAAAATATTAACACTTTACCAAAAGGGACAAATATTAATACGTACTCGTTGTCTTGAACGTACTATACATTTTGCCTAGGTGCCTTTATCTTCGCCCCGCCGGCCGCGTTTATTCGACAAGTTTATTCCTGATGTTTAGTCGGTCGTATGCTATGACGCATTACATATCAGAAATCGCATGGTTCCAGAAAAAAATTAATAATGATATGTTTTTCAAATAATCCATGTATGTTATAGATATCGATCTATTCCTAATGAAATTCCCTACAAGATGACATAAATTAAATTTTGATTCATCTAGTCATATGCTTGATATTTAGATAAAGTTAGCGGTAAACTGAACTTACCACATGGGAGCAAGCGTTTTGTTTTGAACACGGTACGTTAAGGGTTAAGTACGGGCGATGAATGATATCCTAGTGTTGCTAGTATGCACGGAGTATGTAATACACACACATGTACGGCCACACCAATACACGGCCGCGTCGGAGGTGTATATCAACAGACCGCATGTCTGTGTCTCTCCACAGCGTGAACCGAACATTGGCACTCCTCCATTCTGCTTAGGGAGCACTTCCCAGAACTCTTTACTGGTGTGGCCAATATTTGGTACCTACTTTACAAGGGGCGAATTGGAGTAGCTACTTACAAATCAAAAACTTTTATTAAATTAAGAAACGATCAAGAACAAATATGATTTATTTATTTATTAATTATTGTTCGCAACCCATCACACCGCGTCTCTCGCGATGGCGAAAAGAGAAGGATGGAGTGCCGTATCGATTAAAGTGTGGCAGTCCATTCTTTCTGCCTACGCTTTCGGGGAGACGGTGTGATGGTTAGTTAGTTAGTTAGTTTAATTATTGTTTATTTATGTATTGTTTCTTGAGCAATGTTGTAAAACTCCATATTAAATTATTAATATGTATGAAAAAACGATAGTTTTCAAGGAGTTTTATTGTAATGTTTATGTATGGCATGTTTCGCCCTTCTAAGGCATTATCAAATGTCCTTCGCCCTTCTAAGGCATTACCAAACATTTGATAATGCCTTAGAAGGGCGAAACATGTCACACATAAACATTATAATAAAACCCCTTGAAAACTATCGTTTTTTCATACATATTAACTATTGTTTATTTATTTGACACATTCACAATGGAGTATTCTGTGCCAAACAAGTAATAAAACATTTATTGTTACATTGAAAATACCGCAATTGAACAGGTTACATTAAAAAACAAGCATATTGTTACATTGAATTAATAAATTAAATTTTGAATGTCGCCCACGTGAGTTGTCGGAGAAATCGACGTGCGTGCATGACATGAAGTATGAATGTTGAGGATTCGAATAAAAAAATGTGTCAGGAAAGAATAGTGAAGTGGTCCATTATTTATATCTCCCCCTTCGGGGAGATGGCGTGATGGTTAGTTAGTTAGTTAATTAGTTTTTTTTTTTATTATATGCATATAATTTATGCGAAAAAGGATTAGGAAATATTGCTAACAGATTAAGTACTTTGTAAAATCATGAAATTACTATAATTTTAAATTATTAATGGAGATAAAATGATTTTATTAAATTTATAATTGAATGTATTTATAGAATATTAATATTAAAAATAACAGTCATTTTTAATAACACAAGTCGATAATTTTATTTAATTTTTGTCAACAATGATGTAAAACTCCGTATTAAATAATTAGTACGAATGAAAACGTCTGTTTTATAGAACATTTATTGTATTTTATGTGAATGACATGTTTCGCCTGTCTAAGGCATTAATCAAATGACATTTGATAATGCTTTAGCCAGGCGAACACGTCAATCATATAAAATATACTAAAATTTCTAGAAAACAGACGTTTTATCGCATTAATTATTAACTTAACTTATAGAACGCTTAGGCATTAAAACTGTGGAATTCCATAGTAATATACTTAGAAAATTGAAAAGCTTTGTTTAATCCACTATTTATTAAAACACATTAAAAAACGCGAGATGTTTCGGAGGATACCTCCATCTTCAGGTCTGGTGTAAAAATATATTATATTTTTACACCTGGAGATGGAGGTATCCTCCGAAGCATGTTGTGTTTTTAAAAAAAAATAAATATGGAAGTTGTCATCGCAAAAAAAAACCTATCCAAAAAAGCTAGAATGGCAGTGCACAATGGTGTTCTTCTACTCACCCTTATGTATGGAAGCGAAGCATGGAACTGGCAAAAGAAGGATGAAAGTAGAATAAATGCAGTAGAAATGAGATCTCTTAGACGAATGTGTGGATACTCTGTGTATGATAGAGTGTCGAATGAAAATATAAGAAGTGAATGCGGTGCGAATGATGGTGTCATGAACAAAATAATGAATGGATCATTAAGATGGTTTGGACATATGGAAATAATGATTGAAGAAAGAATGGTAAAAAAATTATATGGTAATGATGTAAATGGACCAGAAATAGAGGAAGACCGAGGAAAACGTGGCACGATCAAATAAATCAAATATTGAATGTCGGCCATGTGAGGAGTCAGAGAAATCGACTCGCGTGCATGACACGATGTATGAATGTTGAGAAAGCGAGAGAAATATGTCAGAAAAAGTGTGGCAGTCCATTCTTTCTGCCTACCCCTTCGGAGAGACGGTGTGATGGTTAGTTAGTTACTTAGTTTTTAATAAATAGTGGATTAAACAAAGTTTTTCTATTTCCTAAGTAAATGATTGACTTATAAGTTTTATTCCTGGTGCCGGTCCTGCACTAATGCAACAGCTTTTCGGAGAATCCCGCTTCTGGTGATGGTATTCCGCGATTGTGAAACGGGTCTCAGTGCGGTTACGGTGCTGACCGACTTCTGCGGGAATAATGGATCATCGGATCAGATAAATGTGAGCAAAATACCAACACTGACTATACAACACATACCGGTGACGATTCGAGACATTAATAAGCGCCACGATAAATTGCTACACACTATCTTATCCTAACATATTACACTAGAATCCTCAACATTCAAATATCGTATCAGGCACTCACGTCATTTATCCGACTACTCCTTGGCCAACAAGTAAAAAACGATTTATTAATAGTTTCTTGATCTCTAAGACGAATGTGTGATAAATCTGTATATGCTATATGAGTGTCAAATGCAAATATAAGAAGTGAATGCGGTGCGAATGAAAGTGTTATAAACAAAATTGTTAAGATGGTTTGGACACATGGAAAGAAAGAAGGAAGAAAGATTGGTAAAAAAGTATTATTTAACAATGTAGATTGAACTAGAGGAATACCGAGGATTACGTGGTACGATCAAATAAATCCAATATTGAACAAAATAATGAAAGGAAGCACACTAAATACATAATAACAAAGAAATTTCGTATCAAATGTTTTGTTATTTTCATTATTTAAAATGAACTTCTACGAAGAAATTTCAATTGAAAACATTATTATTTGTCGTTAAGATGGTTTGGACACATGGAAAGAATGAGTGAAGACAGAATGGTGAAGAAGGTATATGTAAACGGCGTGAACGGAGCTAGAAATAGAGGAAGGCCGAGGAATGGCACGGTCAAATCAATCAAATATTAAATGTCGGTCACGTGAGGAATCCGAGAAATCGACGTGCGTGCATGACAAGATGTATGAATGTAGAGGAATCGAGAGAAGTATGTCAGGACGGAACATTCTTTCTGCCGACCCCTCCGGGGAGGCGACGTGATGGTTAGTTAGTTGGTGAGTTAGTTTTCTTGAACATGATGTTTAACTATATATTAAATAATTAATAGAAATGAATACGTCTGTTTTTTTACGTTACGTTAAGTTTTATAATATTTTATAGGAATGACTTTTTTGTCTTGCTAAAGTATAATTAAATGTCATTATATAATATAATAAAACTTCCAGGAACAAATATTCACAAAGGTTCGACACGAAAATTAACTGTTGAAAAAAATAATTTTAACACCTGATGATGTCAACATAGGTTAACAAAACAGCTGTCGCGAAAAAAAAAATTGTGATATCACAAACGTAAATTAAAATCAGGGGGTGAAACAACTGTTTTATATATCAAACAAGTGTGTTAACTAATAGATGTTAAAGATACAACATAGATATTTATAATTACACTTAAAATATCTTCTTCTCTGATTTCAATCCTGGAATTGGTTTGCAGCAATTTTCTCTATTCTTCTCTTCCATTCTCTTCCCTGTCTTGTGTGGCTCTTTTGAAATCTGTTAAATATAATCTGTTAAATTTAATCTATTAAATATAATTTTTATTCCAAGCTCAAATTATTTCATTTTAGAATGAATTTTTTATAACACTGAATGATGACTCTAGAAGGAAAACCATTACTCACGTGGGAACCGAAAAACTTATGTTAATTTCCAGGCACACATTTTGTTAGTTGAAATACTAATTCAAGGATCTAATATATTCTCGGTAGAAGGTTCATATTCTGTTTTGCGGTTTGTGATAAGTTTTCTTGGAAGGACACTTTCCTTTCCTTAAAATAATTGTTGTTAATTCATCTAGAAAATATCTAGAATTTGGTTACTTAGTTCATAATTACATCATCAATGTATCAAGGAACTGCTTTTTAATTCTGTGTGTGTCTATTTTTTTTAAACCAACACTTGGACTTGGATCATCTGGCTTATAGAGGTTCAGTTCATGTGGCTATTCCTCTTACGTCTGATGGGAACATTGTTGGAAGGTTATTTAGTGGGTTGTTACTCGTAGTTTATGCGGGGGCATGATTTGTGTGGCCCGGAGTGTTCCTCTGAAGGAGGGACGATTTTGGGCGCTTGTGGCGGCTGGAGGTGTTTGGATCGTATTTTGAGAGGTCTTTTATTGTGGGGTTAGGATGTTCGACAAGTTTCAGAATGAATTCATCTATCATTGGGATTCCCGCGTCTAGGTGCAGTTGTGTGATTCTGGTCCATGAAGGCGCACCAAGCGATAAACGGATAGCCTTATTTTGAAGGATTTGGAGTTTTCGAATGTGACTCGAAGCTGCATAGCCCCGGATTGGGGCTGCGTAAGTGAAGATCGGCCTTATGACCGTTTTGTATATCAGGATTTTATTGTCGGTGCATAGAATACTGTTTCTAGCTAACATTGGGTAGAGGGTTGAGATTGCTCTTGTTTCGGCTTTGACTTTATTTGTAATGTACTATGGACGTACTTCTTTGCTCGTGTTATGGAAATGATATGTTTCGCTTTTCTAAGGCATTATCAAATATAATTTTACTTTTTATCACTTTTCACATGTCACAGACGCCCTTCCTCAGTGCAGAAATTAAATAAAATCTACACAGAAGAAGGATGTCTTTTGCCCGAATTATGTTGGTGAAAAGGGCAAATAAGTGTTGTGAAAATTAAATGTTTTCCAAAATTTATACAAATAAGAACACACAATACAAAGCAGAGGCGAATATTATTATACAATATAATACGATCTTCGTGGAAAGTGGTCAGTGCTATTACTGCTCCATCGAAGGTCCTGATAATAAAATGGCGATAGATTAGCTACCCATCACATGTCGTGAGAATCAATATGATAGCTATGATGATGAAGATGATTTGTATAGCGCCATTTTTGTGAGAGATTCAATTCAAGAGCGCTCTTCGTCCGGAAAGCTTCTCTTAAAAATAAAAGTTTTAAAAGTGCTTCAGAACACTCCTTCGTCGTTTTGATTGCGGATATTTTATGACAGCCTGTTCCATGCCATCGGTCCCGCGATGCCAAAAACGCGATCCGCAAAGTTTGAAGCTCCTTGGCGCCGCGGGACAAGAAGTTTGTGTGTTGCTTCTTCCTTCGAGGATCGTAGAGTTGACTGCCGAGGGTTCAGATCTATTAGCTTGCAAAGTTCTGTGAGGTAGTGGGGTGCTTGACCATGTAAGACTTTGTGGACAAGTAGACATATTTTATATTCGATTCGCTCAGGTAACCTTAACCAGTGAAGTCGATAAAGCATTGAGGTTATATGTGTGAAGTTTGATGCACCAAAAACTAATCGTGCTGCAGCATTCATTATATAGACGACCTTCGTGGCCGAGTGGTTAGGGTTCGATTCCTGGCGAGGGTAATGTGATTGTCACATTGTCTTTGGTCTGGTGTAGAATTCACGTGACAATAAAATGGCGATAGATTACGTATACCTATCACGTGTCACGAGAATTACTACGATAGCTATAATAATACCCTTTACATCGATTTGGCTCATGCTGTCATGATGTAAAGAGCGATTCAACATAATAATAATAATTATAATTATGGTTTGCAGTCTATCCAGTTGCTTCTTATTAGTCTATTCAGTTGAGTCTACTCATTACATCGATTTGGCTCGCGCTGTAAATAATAATAATAATAATATAGAAGATATTTTAAATTGACTGTATAAGCATCAAAAAATAACATATGTTGGTTTTACATTTTCAGTAAAAAATAGATAAAATTATAGGCACGTGACAAATAGCAAATCGATTTATTTGTATTGGAAACGTACATTTAAGATGGTGTGTTCTAACTGAGCAAACTAATATGCATAACATTGCACACGATAGCTAATCATTTTCCACAAATATGATGAATGTGTTTTTTTATTTCCTGTTTCCAATTCATAGATCTGATTTGCAACCAAACAAGGCAGTTGGGAGGTTCATGAAAGAAATATTAATAGCTATTATAGCTTGTGTTGTTTTCTATGCAACAAATGCATTGGAATATAAAACCTGATTATTATGAATCATGTAAGGGCGTTTTTGTTCATAGAAAGAATAATGAAGCTTATAACGGTTGAGTGAATAATTGAAATCAGATATATCGAATCTCAATATGAGGCACACTTTATAATACTCGTTATGGGACAACTTATAAATGTACAAAATAATAATTAGGTACGTATAAATATACAACATCGTAAACCATTCAGGAAATATCATAACATAGACTTAGAAGCTAAAACATCTTGCAGAATTTACACAATTACAAGAAACTAAAGCATCTTACAAAATTTCAAAAACATTCAGGAAATATCAAAACACAGACTTAGAATCTCAAACATCTTACAGAATTTACAAAAATATCAAAAACATTCAGGAAATATCAATACACAGGCTTAGAAACTAAAACATCTTGCGGAATTGAGACAAAAACAAAAACATTCTGGAAATATCAAAACACAGATTAAGAAACTAAAATATATTACAAAAACGATAAAAAGATTTGGAAATATCAAAACACAGACTTAGAAACTAAAACATCTTACAGAATTTACAAAAATAGCAAAAACATTCAAGAAATACCAAAACACAGACTTTCTAAGTCTGTGGTAACATATACTACGACTAAAATATATTACAAAAACGATAAAAAATTCAGGAACAATCAAAACACAGGCTTAGAAACTCAAACATCTTACAGAATTTACGAAAATATCAAAAACATTCAGGAAATATCGAAATACAGACTTGGAAACTTAAACATCTTACAAAATTAACAAAATTATAAAAATATTTAGGAAATATCAATATACAGACTTAGACACATCTTCTGTCACCGGTCAATTTCCAGGCTGCAGCTTTTATGAGGCCAGTCATTTCCCTGATGTGTTCAGACCAGTGGCAGTTATTGTGGTCAGTTTCTTTGTACTTTATCCAATAATATGACTATTTCAAGGTTGTCCTGATCTCTCTGTGCGATGACCAAAATATTTCAACACTATCCGAGAGCACACCCTCGAGAGTCTTGCCCTGATGCCCAGCTGGTCAAGGATCGACCAGTTCTTCTCGCCGTCCAAAGTATACGCAGCATTCGTGGCAACATCGCATCTCGTTTTGGACCTCTACGATGCTCGCATAGTCCAAGACTCGCAAAAATAAAGGAATACGGAGATGGCCAATAACATAAAACGTAAGTTTTCGTTTATATTAACAACAATTCATTGATATGTTTATTTTTGGTGTTCAAATGTTGAATATAAAGAAAATGTATATAGTAAGTATATAGGTATGATAAAACATGTCAATTTTATAAAATTAAGGAAGACTATGTATCTATAATAACAAAAAATGTGTCATGTTTCACCTTGCCAGACAACGATGGATTCGTTTTATACATATACCTATCTGATCTGATTGATTTGATCGTGCCAAGTTTTCCCCGGCCTTCCTCTATTTCTAGCTCCGTTCAAGTCGTTTACATGTACCTTTTTTACCATTCTGTCTTCACTTATTATTTTGTGTATTCACTTTCATTATTTTGTTCATTACACTTTCATTCGCACTGCATTCACTTCTTATATTTGCATTTGACACTCTATCATATACAGATTTACTACACATTCGTTTTAGAGATCTCATTTCTACTGCAATAATTCTACTTGCATCCTTCTTTTGCCAGTTCCATGGTTCACTTCTATACAAAATAGTCGGCACAAGAATGCCATTGTGCACTGCCATATTAGCTTTTTGGGTAGGGTTTTGTTTGCGATGACAAGTTTAAGTGCACCATTTACTCTGTTGGCTGCCCCAAAAAGTAAAAATAGCTATAATATTTTCTACCCTTCGATAGCAGAGGAACAAGAAGAATGAAATCAAGTCAAACTTGAAATAAAACACTAGAAAAAATGCTATCATGACATATTCGTATGTTTTTAACCTTCTTGTTCCTTTAGCCAGTTCTTTCATCACTCACTTAAATTTAATGCGTGATCTACAGCACAACTTCCTTTTTTTAAATACACGCCATTCAGTTGGTTGATGTCGTAGCGAAGCGCTAGTGGTCTAGTTCGAATTTAGTCGGCATTATGCGTTGGAACAGTGAGGAGCGTGCGTTTGCCGTTGAGGCCTACTTTTCGATCGGATAATCTGTGATCGCAACCCAGCGCGCCTTTCGGAATCGCTTTAATTTAGTCCCATTGACCCCTGTCATGGACCGGAAATCAATTGTTATGTTGGTCACTACGTTCAGACAAACTGCAAGTGCGACAAGACGAAGAACTGGAGTCCCTCATCCCATTAGGTCACCTGAGAACATTGAGGCAGTGAGAGCTTCAATGTTGCGATCACCACGGCATTCTGCGCGCAAACACGCGTCTGCCCTTGGACTTTCCGATCGTTATTTGAGGAGATATGCTGGCAAGAGTCATGATAAACGCCAGAAATCGGTTTAATCAGTGTATGGAGAATGAGGGACGTTACCTACCTGATTTGATCTTCAAAAACTACGTAAAACAAAACTTAAGTATGTGCCTATAAAAAAACAAAAAAAACTTTTCGGATTCATACTATATGTTTTATTAAGTTTTGAAAAAAGGAAGTTATACTGCCGCACCCTGTATAACACTAAATACAATAATAGCCCGATCTTCGAACTATGTGTCCTGTTGATTAAGAAATATTTATATGATTGTTGATACAATGTTGAAAATTTAATTGATTAATATGAGCTAATAATTAGATCATAGCTTATTAATATATATGCGTAACCTTGAATATTATTTACTGACCCAAGTTTTTTCCTTCAATTTATTTACATGTGATCTACATATGCACACTATGGATCATGACTAACGTGACCATTTATTTTTTCCCCCAAACAGGGACACAGAAAAAAGGTAGGTATTTAATGATAATAATACATTTTTAGAACTTCAATAGGGCTGTTTTCGAAAAATTGATAATATTGGCAGTTTTGAAGATAACACACAAGAAATTTTAATCAAAGAGTATTGTTTTCTCTTCAGATATCTTTTATCTATGGTCAGATGCATTATGAGATTTAAGGCGCAATCGCAATGAAAATACTGAATTATTTTACTGCGCATGCCCACGTCTTTGTTTACTAGTACTAGATTCTACCGCCAGGATTCTTATTTGCGCGCTTTTTTATATTTTTTTTAATTCTACTGCGAGTTTCTTTCATTACGAAAACGGGACATTTTGACGCCCCGAAGCTGTTTTCGGGGACACCGGGACACGCTGCCTGAAAACGGGACGTCCGGTCATTTTGAAAAAATATATTATATGATACGATGTGATGAGTCTATCTATAAAATACGGAGTATGGAGTCGAGGATAACCTATAAATATAAATATATGTTGTCCTTCAGTTTTGATCATTAATATAAGATTGAATATTTCATATCTGTCTCCATGCAAGATACGAGTAGATATAAAACCTTAATACATTTGAAAAATTCTCTGCTACAAGGAGTTCACCTCTGGAATTGCTTATTCCCACATCTTTATATTAATCAGGGGAAATATATTTCGTGAACTCGGCCGTGCTGGAGGGTGTTTGGCTTTTTGTCCTTTATAGATATATCCGACAGCAACAGCATAAATTGTTTTACCAACCGGCTGCCAGAAAAACAACCTGCCTTTGGTGACACCGGTAGGAAGAGCAATTAATCTGCTGAATGCGGTCTTTGCGGAGATCGACGACTTTCATATTGGTGAAAGTACGTTCAGAAGGCTAATACTCTTGATTTTGGAGAGTACATTGTCTTCCTAATGTCGAACAATCTGTCATGCGTTTCTGGTAGTATACTATATACAATATATTATTTAACCTGTTCTCAATAGATGCCTTAAACCATAATTTTGTAATGTCTATAGATGATATAAACTGATTTGATTTGCAGAGCCTTTCACAATATGATTTGCCGAGCCTTTCACTGTGCATTAATAAAGATTTCTGCTTAATGTTTCCCAATAGATAACGCTAGTGTAGAGTGAATTAAAAAAAATGTGAAGATAAGTGCAGAATTCTAGCATAATACATCTTCCAAAAAATTTGTCAGACGTGGTGGTCGTAAGAAGGGCGGAATGGGGAATGTTGTTAAACATAACCAATGACAGGTCATAAGTCCTGTAAGCGCCTCGGCCACCATATTCTGTTCCCAGAAAACAATTTACATCTTCGTCTCTATTGAGATACAATTAATCCTTATAAAAAATGTTTTGATTTTATTTCGTCGACTTTATACAAAGCATTGTTTAACCACATTTCGAATGCCTAAAAACGGTTCATAGTATAACATTTCAGAGGCAGATATAAAGGATTATGCACGTAATAGCATCAATTTCCATAGAAGCTCGTAGAATTCTGATGAGTAACATAGCACATGTATAATATTATGTACATTCGAGATTTCAAACACCTTTGACTCCGATCGGATGATAATGAATGCAGCAGGATGATAGCTGCGAAATTACTATAAATAGCTGGACCGTCATCTCGTGATGACATAACGAAGCTGACGTTGGCAGTGGATCGTCATCAAAACAAGTGGGCACGCCTCCTGGTGTAAGCTCGTGATGTTTCTTGCGGTTTCAAAGCTTTTCAACGTAATCAATTGTTTAACATTAACGAAAACATCCGTTTTCTAGAAGTTTTAATATATTTGATGGGAGTGTTGAATATTTCGCCTTGCTAGTCAGACATTTATTATTTCTCAGCAAGGCAAAACATGTTACTCCCATTAAAGAAATAAAGCTTTTGTAGAACAAACGTTTTCATTAATATTCAATGTGGAGCTTTATATCATTGTTCAAGAATCAATAAAAATGAATACATATGTATCTGATTTGTAGATTTACATTTGAAAAATAGATTTTTTTCATTGTTTTTTTTTCACAATAATTTATTTTACTTTTCGTACACATGTTTTGGTTGTGACAGTATTTTTTTATATAATAAATGACAATTATAACTAGCTAACCAGCACGCCATTTACCGGAGGGGTAGGCAGAGAGGATGGACCGCCATACTGTTGTGTCCTGTCATATATCGTAACATGCACGTTCGCCGATTTTTCCGACATTAAATGTGCTGCCTTTAAGTATTTGATATATTTGGTCATGCAATGCTTTCCATGGTCAAGTCAATAATACTAACTCGTTGCAACCTGTGAAATATTCACGGAAGTAAAAAATTTCTACCCTTCAAAAACTTGGTTCACTGTACAATCGTCATCAGTAATAAGCTTTATTTTATAAGGTAACTCTTTTTTTTTTTAACTTTTAAATTATCACAATTCACAACACGAAATTTTTTCCTTTTATTTTCTACACAACTGTCATACAGCAATAATCAGAACAAATTTCCAAATAATCCAAAAACATTCTCGGGCATGCGCATCGTGTGCATTTCGAATTATTTTCGGAGAAAATCGAACTGTTCCTCTCTCGCTCTCTTGTATTCAAAATATCCTCGTACTCTTTATTGACAGCATCTATTTATATTATGATTAAAATGGGGTGGCGTTGTATCTATTTATTTAAACTGTACAATATTTCTATTTACGTTTTGACAGAGTATATCAAATGTCATCTGGGATAATAAAAATACTTATTTTGATATATATTTTTTGTTTCGTTTTTGTGTCAATCGCCGATATAATTTATTGTGCAAATTTAATGGTCACGTGAAAACCAATGTACAATAGGTCAACCGTTTACTAATTTATGAAACATATTTTAATTTATAATAAAAACATCCAGAGACATTTCATTACAACAAATTTTTATGAATGTTTAAAATATGTATTATACGAGTATATACTCGTACAAATAATTGCTCTTACAAAACGTATTACGTGGCAGCGAAATCGGTTGGAAAATGAAAATAAATGTGAAAATTAAAGAAAATGAAATTAATTTTAATAACCAACTAACCATCCCGCCGTTTCCTGAAGGGGTGGGAAGAAAAAATAGACCGCCATACTGTTCTTTCCTGATATATTTCTATCGAATCCTCAACATTCATACAACGTGTAATGTGCATGCAGATTGATTTCTTCGACTTCTCACGTGACCGACATTCAATTTTCGATTTATTTGATTGTGCCAAGTGTTCTCGGCCTTCCTCTATTTGTCATTCCGTTTACATCGATAACATATACATTTTATACCATTTTTTCTTTATTCATTCTTAACATGTGCTCACCACACCACCATCTTTATGATCTTTTCATTATTAGGTTCATAATGCTTTCATTCGCACTGCATTCACTTCTAATATATTTTACATTCGACACTCTAATGTTCTACTGCATTTAATCTTCTTTCATCCTTCTTTTGACAGTTCCATGTTATCATAAAAATAAGAACTGCTTGAAAAATATTGAATCAATTGATCAAATCTGAGTCTAATAATTAAAAAATAATTCGACTATTTATATTCTGATATATTTTTATAGCATACTATTTAAGGTGATTTTTTAAGAATCATGACTAAGGTTTTACCCTGAACCCTATGAATAGGATTCAAGTTCTCTAACCGCAGAATCACGACTCGGGAATATTCTCCAATCCAGTTTTAGTGATTTATTACATAAACTGACGAAGATCGCTTATAAATGGGTCTGCATACCCATTATGGGTTAAACACGTGGTATAAAGGGGATCCCTGTCTGATTTGATAATAGGAATTCATATCGGGAACAACGTGAGTCAAAATACGGGTTCCACAAAGTCACTGAACTCTTTGACCTAGTAAAGGATTGCGAAGAAATTTCTAGATGTTTTTTGACCTTCGTTTGTCGAGACGAACCTTTTTCAATTAAAAAAGAACATACTTATGGTAACTATAAATAAATAAAATATTCTTAGTAAATTGAAAATAACTTTGTTTAATCCATTAAATATTAAAACATATTAAAAAACACGACATGTTTCGGAGGATTCGTCTATCTTCAGTTGTAAAAATATAATAAAAACTAAACAAAGAAAGACTAATATAAAAACGCATTTAAAATTCAAAACAATAATTCAAATTTAAAAGTTAACCTGGGCTATTTGTTATTAGTATTTATAATTTTTTTATCAGTAAGAACTAATAAATAATATTAAACAATAATAATACATGATGATGATATAAGAAAATACAAAAATTGTAATTTCTATTATTGTATAATTTTTATTATTATTATTATTTAACAAAAAGCCCAGGTTAACTTTTAAATTTGAATTATTGTATCGAATTTTGAAGTCTTTCTTTGTTTAGTTTTTATTATTGTTTCACACCTGAAGCAACATGTCGTGTTTTTCAAATATTTTTAAAAATATTTTGTGGATTAAACAAAGTTATTTTGAATTTCCTCAGTATATTACTATGGAATTCCACAGTGTTAATGCCTTAGCGTTCAATAAGTTAAAAAATAACAATATCATAAAATTTTTAAACAATTTTGTTTTTACAAGAATTAGATGCGTCTCTTGTATCTCCCCACTGTTCTGATGTTGGATAGGTGCACTGGAAAACCAAAATCATCCTGTATAAAACAATCATCCAAACAGTAGTGACCTATGGATGTGAGGCGTGGACAATGACAGCGGAATCCGCAGAGCGACTGGATACTTTTGAGAGCAGGGTGCTGCGCAGAATTCTAGGACCTGTGAATGACGGTGAAGGCTGGAGATTGCGGCATAATGACAAGCTGTACTATATTTACAAAGCTCCCAGTCTCTCCACACAGGTCAGACTGAATAGACTGAGATAGGCCGGTCACGTACAGAGGATGCCATTATCGCGAACCCCAAAAAGATTGCTGGAGTGGCACGCAGGTGGTAGAAGACCAATTTGACGACCAAGGCTGCGATGGGAGGATAAAGTTGGCGAAATTGTTACGAGTGTCAGATTGGAGGGTCGAAGCGGAGGACAGGAGGAGTTGGAGGCGAAGAATACTGGAGGCTAAGGCACGATATGGGCTGTAGGGCCGCCGAGGAAGGACTTGGAGTGTATGCAGTATTTCCTTGGTTATTCAGTCAATTTTGTTGGGTATGCTGGGGTACAATCTCTTGAACTAAGGAACGAAGTGATCACTATGGTCCAGTGTATAAAACTCTTTCAGGGATTAATTTCAAAACCCAACATTTGGACCCAAGCATTGGATTGCAAGTTTTAATGCGCAGAAATATTACGCAAATTTCACGAAGTTTCTGAGAAACAAATTTCTAGATTGTTGATATAATCGTGAAAGGGAATGAATTATGTATTAAGGTTTTATAACATATGATTTTGAATGACGCGTGACAGGTTAGCTCGTGAAACGCGAAGTCAACTCGACAGCGTGGAAAATTCGAAATAAATTAGAAGCACCTAACTAGGAATAATGAAAAATACTTGCTTGTAAATATGTTTTGCAAATCGCATTTTAGTAATTTTCTATTTCATGGTGTAAAATTTATTTATTTATTTATTGATAATTTACCAAGTACATGGTTTTAATACCTCCCAACTGGGGTAACCCGTTCTAGGGAGGCATTCCTAGTACTCTATATAATTTCAATATATAATATAATTTACAATTTTAGGGAGCAGTTAAGGGGAGCAACACATATCCTAAAGTGTATAACTTAAAATTAATTGACTTATATATTATATAACACTATTTAAACACTATATTGTCTTGTATAACACTATTTAAACTATTTACTTATTTTTAAAAATTATACTACATTCAAGCCGCCCCTTTTTTAATGTCTCCGTAGTAACATGTTTTTTGTAATTGTGCATTGTCATTTTTTGTGGGTCGTTTATAGTTTTTTTATTATGTTATAGAGTTTGGGTCCAAGATAGTAGAAATGTCTTTGCGAATAAGAAGTTTTAGTTTTTGGTACAAAATGGTTATGTTTGTTGCGTGTGTTGTACGTTTGTTGTCCTTTTATGTGTCTGTCGGTGTCCTTGTGGTAGTGCACGACTAAATTTCTTATATATAGTTGTATTATGTCCGGTACTTGAAATTCATCGAATAGTTGGTCTGAGGGGAATCGATATGGTTTTTTGTTAATGACTCTTATTATTGTCTTTTGGGCTACAATGACTGGGTTAAGTGTAGTTATTGTAGTTCCTCCCCATCCTATTAAACCGTAGTTTAGGATGGATTGGACGAATGCATAATATACTGTCTTAAGTGTCGCTGACGGTAATATATTTCTAATATTTCAAAAAAATGTAAATAAGGCTTCTGATTCTCTTGGAGACAGCTTTAATTTGGTCTATCCATCTAAGATGATCGTCTAAATGTATTCCTAAGTATTTGGTAGAAGTAACTTTAGTCAGCGGCACTGCTTTCCTTTTTTACCACTTTGTCTGCAGGAGGGATTTATATGCGTTTATTGGGCTGGTGGTGGCCACAGGATGGGTATAAATACCCTTTTAGCGAACTCGTAAACTGATGGAGATTTATAATATTTTTATCACATGTCAATGTATACATGTATTTAATAAAGTATACAAGTTATCATTATTTTTCATTTACAACATATACACAGTAATGTGCGTACAGATTTAGTATAAAAATTGATAAAAAATACTCAATTAAGCAGTTATTATGATATCTGTATTTTGAATGAGATACATTACGTTTATTGAAAGTTAAGGCATTGATACTGTGAAATTCTATTGTAATACACTTTGGGATTTAACAATTACGCTGTTTATTTTCCACTTAAATATTATTTATCGCGACATGTTTCGGAGGAAAATCCATCTTCAGGTGTAAATATATAACAAAAAAAAGACGCATTAAAACGCATTTAAAAATCGATACTATACAAAGGAACAATTGATATAAAAGAAAAATTACCCATAATAATTGCTTTAAGAACTAAAAATGATTTTTTAATCGTAATAATACATAATAAATAGAAGCGATAATATAAAATTGTAATACGGAAAAAAACAAACATTAGAAAATACACATTTTGCCTAGATATTAATATTGATTGCGTTGACATTTCCCAAAAAGCTCCCATTTCCAAACATTATTGGAAATGGGAGCTTTGAAGACTAAAAGTAGAAAGGGTATTTAAGGAGAAAGGAGTAAATGGAGAAATCTGATTATTAATGATGTTTTGTTCCAATTTCACCGGCTCGAGGATTTCCAAAGATTCTAGTTGGTTTAATTTACTTGTGTTGTAAATTGTGTGTAGACATATTGTTGTATAATGACTTTTAATTATTTTGTATTATTAATATTAAAAAATAATTATTAGTTCTTAAGACAATTAGTCCAGGTAATTGTATTAAATTTTTAGTACGTCTTTCATTGTTAAGTTTTTTTGTTATATTTTTACACCTGAAGATGGAGGTCTCCTCCGAAACATGTCGTGATATTTAATATTTAAGTGGAAAATAAACAGCGTTATTTTTCTATTCTAAAGTATATTACATTCACTAGTGCTTGAACAGTGATGTAAAACTTCATATTATTTAAAACAATATAATATTCATACAACACTTTATTGCACTCTTCATACATATGTTTCGGGTTCTCATCTTTCATTGGTAAACTTTATAACAAATTATACATTTTGACAGTTTTTATTATAATATTAATGAAAACTGCGATTTCTTGAGTGACATGCCTTGCTATGAAGTTAATAATGTCCTATTACTGGTTGAAGGCCACTAGGGCCTGTTTTGTGCAGTGTTTGCTGCCACTTACGATGTGAATTCCCAGCTGTCTTTCCTTTTCTACTGGAGTCTTTTAGGCATTTTTCTTCCCTCTGGTTTCTCAGTACGGCAAAGTGTGGTAATATAATATTTGGGTGTCTATTCTCTCCACATGGTCCCTCCGATATCTTTTTTTTGTGTCCTCCATCTGACGACATCCTGGACGTCACACATTCTCTGATGGTGGTGTTTTTCACTCACACTTGGTTCTGAGAAGTGATTTAGTGAAACAAAACACGCACAATATTAAAACTTCTATAAAGAAACGTTCTAGTTATAACGAAATAAATCAAATACATAAATACGACCAACTTCATAGTCGGAATAATCCATGTATTTGGATTATACAGTAGCACTTCGAGAAATACGTAAAAATAAAAGTGTCTAGCAGTCCATCATCACTTTCTACCCCATTGCAAAAACAGCATGACAAAAAGTGCAAAGCAGGCAGTTTGTTCGAATCCAGAAATTCCCAAACTTTTCCCTCCCCTCCGCCTGAAAATAAGAATTTCTATATGTACAGAGCCTGAGAATATTTTTTTTAACCATTAAACTGACTGTTTCTTTTTTTCTTAGATTATATCGGGTGATCTGTTGTCTTGGGATTTGCTTCCTCTTGCAATGCGGAAGACCAGCTATCATGCCGTCTTTTGAGTGGTCTGCCAGGTGAACGCCGGCCTATCCAATTTGCAGCAGTTATACAATTATGTGAGTGTCCATAAGATATTTTTAGTTTCTAATTATTATTATTATATTATTGAAGAAAAAAATTGAAAATTATATGCAAAAAAAATATTTAAAAATTGTGTGTGTCTTTATAATGCATTTTTTACTTAAAATGCACTGATCGCACTGACACCGGTCGAAGGCATAAACACAATTTTATTTTATTTTCATTATTAACAATGAACTCTACCATGAAATTTTAAATAACATATTTATATTTTTTTAAATATTTGGCTTGTTCTAAATTACTGATATAAAAACTTACTAAAAAATTAAACATATAGCAAAACATATATATAAAAACATACAGAATCATGGGTGTATTATGTCATGCCCTAGTACAAATTTCGGGGATCGAGCGCTTGCGGTAGCCGGTCCATCAGCTTGGAACAATTTTCCTTCACACCTCAGATGCATAAATGATCCGACAGACTTCAGATCTAAGCTGAAAACTCATATTTTTCATATTTCAAATCCAATTTAAAACTTGCATATTTTGTTCTATTATACTTTCTAATCGATCACGAATATCAATCAGATGCAGCGTTTACATTTAGATTTAGAACACGTCTTAATGCGCCCTCGAGGTGATTACATCACAAAAACAACGCTTTAAAAGTTTTCATGTATTATTATTATTTATTATTATGAGTTTCACGATAAGGCAATAAATTTGTGGTTCTGTATTACAATAGATTTCAAATTTATTTATTTAAATTAAAACACTGTATTTTACTAAATGAAAATAAAAAGTAAAGCTCCCGTAGAATATAAATAAAAAGCAAGTGAAATTAATCTTAAAATATATTTACGTAGAATTTTACGATTGGTAGTAATATAATTTTTGGGATCTTGGGTATATCCGTGGTTCTTGTTATGTTTTTCGACGTTTCGGAGATTGCGGTCTCCAACTTCAGTTTAGTTATGGTAAACAGATATTATGTTTTTACAAAAAACACGGATAAAGACAGGACAATCTATTATATAATAATATTCAACGTTTGAATAACTTTTTGGAAACATTGTATTTTGCACAACACATTTTCGCACTTTTCACAAACATGTTTCGGGATACGAAATTCTCTTCTACAGTATATGAATTTTAATTATAAGGTTAAAATTCATACACTGAAGAAGGGAACTTTGTGTCCCGAGACATGTTTGCGTAAAGTACGAAAAAGCGTTGTGAAAATACAATGTTTCCAAAAGATTATTCAAATGTGGATCCACAATACAAAGTGATGGCGAATATATAAGAAATATACTACGGACTGAAACTATACAACGAACTATCATTGAAACTAAAAGAAAAACCTAAAAATAACTTTTAAATAAAACTCTAATAAAAATGTAGTGCACAATGGTGTCCTTCCTCCGACCCTTATGTATTTTCTATATCGGCATTCCGGAACCGGCCGCATACAAGACGAATGTCTCTCTATCATTTAAAAACATGATTATTGCTTATTATAACATCGATTAACATTAAACTTAAACTATTTTAAAGCCATGAGTCATAGAGTCTACCTGCGTATATATATCAGTGGCTGTGGGTAATTGCTTCACCTCTGCACTTCGATTGTTAATTAGATAAGTAAAACCCTTTCGTATATCGTGTTCCGCGTTCGTAAAGTATAAACACCTAAAAACTAATTTCTCGAACAATGTTGTAAATTTTTATATTAAATATTTAAAATAAATTAAAATAATATATGCGTTTTCTCCGGCATTCTCACACATTTGACCAATTCTTACACATGGCGTCGAAGCAAGGGCAGACACAGAAAGGACCCAAAAAGTTTTGAGGACTTCCGAAATGAAGACACTGAGGACGACACTGAGGCAAGACACTGAGAGATCGCGAGAGGAACACCAGAATAAGAGAGATATGTGAGGTTGAGGATATTATAAGATGGAGCAGACAGCGAAAAAGGGATTGGTACGGTCATGTTCAAAGAATGGACACCACCAGACTCCCCTATATTGCATTGCATAATCAACCTCATTGGACTTGTCCTGGAGGAAGACCTCCTAAAAGATGGAAGGACAGTTGGGAGTCTACCTCACAGGAGGAGCAACATTCTGGAGAACATACCACATTGGTCTACAACAAGTAAGAAGAAGAAGAATAATAATTTACGTTTTCGCGACAGTGACATGTTTTGTCTTGCAAGTGCATCGTTAAATCGAGACATGCGCTAACAAAGCCTAATACGTCACTCACAAAATATAATTAAACTTCTAGAAAACGAAAGTTTTAATACATTTTTAAATTCCAAAATCTTATCGAAAATCTAAAGGTACACATAAACGAGTGGTAAAATGGGTATTTTAAATAATAATAATATTTTAATACACAGTATTATTTACCTAAGTTTATTAAAAACATATACATATTACGTCTTTGATGAAATTGCCTGTATTAAAATCATTTTAATAGCAATAATCTGTATAATAATGACAAATATTATAAGTAAACAGGATACATTATTTGACAGGCTTATTGCCATAGCAACACATCCTAGGTGGACTGCTGTAAACACGTAGGATGGCTATTCTGACACACTCTTTAAGTTTTCTACTTCGATTCTTGCGAATTTCCCGATCCTGAAAATTCCCACCTTAAAACAAATGAGTGGTATTTGATTTAAATTAAACTTTAACTTTTCTACCGAAGCATATTAAAGGATACCTTGAAGCAAAGTAATGTTCGTTTGAAAGTTATGAAATGTATATTTAATTAAATTCAAGTGTGATTCAAGAATTTTATTTTTTGTGCTGAGGGGGGGAAAATGGTCAAAGACGATTGCAGGACTACAATAAACCCCTATGGTACTTTCTGTTTCTGCAATGGTACCACCTTTCGGTATTTCTACGTTGCAGCCATGTCATTGCATAAGGAATTAACAGTGTTGTTAACTGTTGAGTTAAAATACTTTGTTTTATGCATCACACATGTATTTTTATTTTACGCGAGGACTGTTTCGTCAACCTAGGTTCACATCATCAGGTGTTACAATAATATAAAATAAAATTACAATTGTGATACATAATTTTTTTTTTTTTAATTAAACAGTTTATAATGTTAAAGTATCACAAGACTATTTATTATTATTGTTTATTCATACAAGAAAGTTTTCAAAAATATCTTTGGATTACCACAATTAAATCCCATTTCTTCTGAAGACTAACTAACTAACTAACTAACCATCAGGCCATTTCCCCGGAGGGGTAGGTAGAGAGGATGGATCGCCACAATGCTCTGTCCTGGCATACTTCTCGGACTTGCTTTACATTCATAGATCGTACCATGCACGCACGTAGATTATTCCGACTTCGAATGTGACCGCCTTTTAGTAATTGATTAATTTGGTCATGTCATGTTTTCCTCGGTCGCCCTCGGCTTCTTTTTCCACTCGCGCTGCTTGTGTACATCTTTTTAACCATTCTACTCTCATCCATTCGTTCCATATGTCCAAACCATCTCAGGGATCCTTTTTTAATTTTATACATGATGCAGTCATCTGCCCTGCATTTTTTTCTTATTTCATCGTTCGGTATTCTATCATGCAACGTTTTCCCGTACATTC
Organism: Lepidostoma basale; assembly: GCA_022606425.2. Taxonomy (NCBI): domain Eukaryota; kingdom Metazoa; phylum Arthropoda; class Insecta; order Trichoptera; family Lepidostomatidae; genus Lepidostoma; species Lepidostoma basale. The sequence continues at coordinate 5,328,253 of JAHDVF020000211.1, forward strand.
TTAGTGATCTCATTTCTGTGGCGTTTATTCTGCTTTCTTTTGCCAGCTCCAAGCTTCACTTCCATACATCAGGGTTGGCACTAGAATTCCATTGTGTACTGCCATCTTCTGAAGACGCGGTGGATTATTGAGTGATAGGACTCGTTCTAGGATAAACCAACTGGAGAGCGACTGCTTTATATCTTCTTCTTCTTCCTTGAGTTGTCCCATGTATCATACTTGGGATCGCCTCTTCTCATATGACTTCTCCAGGGCTGTTTGTACTAGGAGGGCCCCATTCTCTTTTGAGACTCCTTTGAATGAGTCTCATCCACGTCAACTCGGGTCTAACACGTCCTCAGAGTTGCTGGTTCGTTTCCATCACCTCCCGTGTTACATGGTCGGCTGGACGTCGCATGACATGGGACAACATCTCAAATGGTTCTAGCCATAAAAAGGGATCACTTTATATTTTATATTATATAGAAGACTAATGAACTATCACATATGGTTAAGTTCTTCGTGTTGAAGAGTTGGTATTTTTCAAATTCTTGTTCTTCTTTTCTTACTCCTTTTATACCCTTAGTCTGTTACTATTATCAGGCTGGTCTATCTTTTGATGCTGATTCTTAGCTATCAATCCAGCTTTTTATTATTATTATTATTATTATTATTATTACTATTTGGTTGAATCGCTCTTTACATCATGACAGCATAATCCAAATCGATGTAAAGGGTATAGCTATCATAGTGATTCTCGTGACATGTGATACGTAGCTAATCTATCGCCATTTTAATGTCACGTGAATTCTACACCAGACAGTGACAGTGTGACAATCACACTGCCCTCGCCGGGAATCGAACCGGAACCTTCGGGGTGGCAGTCAATGCACTTAACACTCGTCCACGAAGGTGTCTGGTGGTCTTCCGGTGATGGTAGCCAACAGGGATCTGATGCTTCACAACTTGTGAGATTCTGGAGGGATCCATCCTGTGTACGTTCGCATTTCAGTGTCTTCTGCGTTGTCTGCCCAATTTCTTGAAATTTCGCGGATAGACGTATTCCTCACCCAATCTCTTTTCAAATCATTTTAGTTAATCTAAATCTTACCATTTTTCACCTTAAAATATAAATTCTATGGTAGAGTCTAGATTTAAACTAAGATAATTTACAAAGGCCGAGAACAATTTTACTCAGTACTGTCATTAAAATCTCACCAACCGTCAATGCCGTGTGGATAAATACCATATTTAGTCTAAATGTGTAATGATACATTTTAAAGAACATTTCTATAACAGTTTGCATAATTTTCGAATTGAATATGGTTGAAAATGGAAGAAAATGATGGAGTACTTGATCTGGTGATCACAATCAGATAACCGGTCCATGCATGATCTAATACAAAGCTGCTGTCGTCATAAAATCGTGTCCCTTAACTGTTACAATGAAATATATTACAATACAAAGTGATTCTAACTATTAATAATCAAGTGATGAATGAAACTAACTAACTTTTCTTTCCTGACATATTTCTCTCGATTCCTCAACATTCATACATCGTGACATGCACGCGCGTCGACTCCTCGCGTGTCCGACATTCAAACAAACAAGCAAATTTACTAACTATCACGCCGTTTCCCCGTAGGGGTAGGCAGAGAGAATGGAACGCCACACTATTCTATTCTGACAAACCTCTCTAGCTTCCTCCACATTCTTACAACGAGTCTTACACGCACGTCGATTCTTCCGACTTCTTACATGACCAACCTTGAAAATTTGATTAATTTGGTCATGCCACGTTTTCCTTGGTCTGCCTCGCCTCCGTACTCCATTATCATCATTAACGTAAACTTTCTTAACCATTCATTCACCATCCATGCGCTCCATATGTCCGAACCATCGCAGCGATCCTTTCATAATTTTGTTCATAATACCTTCTTCCTCTCTACATTCCTTTCTTATATCAGCATTTGAGATTTAGTCGTATATCGTTCTTCCACACATACATCATAAGAACCTCATCTCTACCGCATTTATTCTGCTTTCATCCTTCTTCTGCCAGTTCCATGCTTCACTTCCAAACATTAGGGATGGGACCAGAACTACATTGTGAACGGCCGTTTTCGCTTTCATTGATAGATTCTTGTTTTCAATAACTATTCTTAAAGCTCCATTCACTTTGTTACCCGCACCAACCCTTCGACGTCACTATCTGTTCGGCCATCTGCTGTGAACATGCTACCTAAATATATTAAATATTTGATTTATTTGATCATGCCACTTTTTCCTCGGTCTTCCTCTATTTCTAGCTCCATTTACTTCGTTAACATATACTTTTTTTTACCATTCTTTCTTCATTCATTCTTTCCATGTCTCCAAACTATCTTAATTATCCTTTCATTATTTTGTTCATAACACCATCATTCGCACCGCATTCACTTCTTATATTTTCATTCGAAACTCTATCATACACAGATTATCACACATTCGTCTTAGAGATCTCATTTCTACTGCATTTACTTTACTTTCATCCTTCTTTAGCCAGTTCCATGCTTCGCTTCCATACATAAGGATTGGTATAAGAACACCATTGTGCACTGCCATTTTAGCCTTCAATTGTATATATTTTTGTTTGCGATGACAACTTTAAGTGCACCATTCACTTTGTTGCCTGCCCCACCCTTCAATGTTAATGTTATTATTTTAATTACGTTATGCTACATTTTCTTGTAAAACTCTCTAATTATGTTTTTATATTGAGATAAACGTATGTTTATTGGAAATTTCAATTAACTGTAAGATTGCTATATGTCTCGTATTGCTAGCGTTTAAAAAAGTTTTATAATATAATATTATTAATTCTATGTTCTTGGCAGTAGTTCATTTTTAATAATGATTTTTTTTTAGTTTGGACCTGGAAATTGATGAGGGAAAAATGGTTAAAAAAAATATATTCAAGCAGTATGAATGGAAAAAGAAACAGAGGGTAACTAAGGAAACGATGGCAAGGTCAAATTAATCAATTACTTATAGGCGGAAAATCGACGAGCGTGCATTAGAAGTCGGAAAATTTCGCCTTGCTAAGGCAGTATCATACATTTGATAATGTCTTAACAAGGCAAAATATATCATTTCCATAAAATATAATAATATTTCTAGAAAATATTCATATTAATTATTATAAACAGGTTTTATAAACATTTTGTATTATTAAAAATTAATTCTAAATTTGAATGAACAGAATTAATTTACCATATATTAAGAATAAATGTTACATATGTATGGAAGCGAAGAAGAAGGATGAGAGCAGCATAAATAGGGTAGTGATGAGATCCCTAAGACGAATGTGTGGTAGAACGATGAATCTCAAATGCTGATATAAGAAAGGAATGTAGAGCGGAAGATGGTATTATGAACAAAATTATGAAAGGATCGCTGCGTTGTTTCGGACATATGGAGCCCATGGATGGAGATAGAATGATTAAAAAAGTATACTTTAACGATGTTAATGGAGTATGGAGTCAAGATAGATCGGGGAAAACATGGCGTGACCAAATTAATCAAATTTTAAAAGTTGGTAACGTAAGAAGTCGGAACAATCGACGTGCGTGTATGACTCGTATGAATGTGGAGGAAGTTAGAGAGGTGTGTCAGGATAGAGAAGTGTGCCGGTCCATTCTCTCTGTTTGTTGTTGTTAATTCTAAATTTGAATAACTCTACCATAATGAATTTATGTTACGAATAAAGGTTCGAACCTGCTTAATTTAAATTCGTGTCTTTAGAACATTAGAATATTTTTAATATAAAAGCTGGTTTAGTATAAAACAAGCTAATTAAAATATACTATGCAAGTTTTTAAGCATACAACTAGTTTTTCTTTTCTAGTAATTGTTGTTTATCAATCAAATGTCACTTGGATTGCCGAAGCTGTCATGCCAAAGTGTTCCCTTCTCTTTTACTCATTAGACGCGCAAATGAGATGCGAATAGCTCAGGGCTCCGCCTTATAACGGGGCTTGACTCGTTTCTAGATTTGCTTCACACGCCTTCGTATAATCTGAATGGCAAATGAGGTAAATGCAATTCTGTATGCAGGGCCGCACGCGCTACAGTTGCAAGCAATTGGGACACGAAGGACAGTTTACAAAAATAAACCTAAAAGCAATCTTGAGTTCGTACTCAAATTTTATAGAAAATAATCATGAACTTAAGCACTATTTATTGAAACACGGACTGCAGAAATCCTATATCGACGATAACTTTTGAGACATAGTGGCAACAGCCATGATGGTTCCGCGTTCGATTCCCGGCGATGACAGTGTGATTCTCATACTGTGTTTGGTCTGGTGTAGAATTCTTCTTCTTCTTCCTTGTTGTAGACCTACGTGGTCTGTTCTCCAGAGTGTTGCTCCTCCTATGAGATAGATTCCCAGCTGTCCTTCCATCTTTTAGGAGGTCTTCCACGAGTACGAGTTCCATGAAGCTGATTATACAATGCAATATAGGGGAGTCTGGTGGTGTCCATTCTTTGAACATGGCCGTACCAGTACCTTTTTTGGTGTCTGCTTCATCTATTAATATCCTCAACCTCACATATCTCTCTTATTATAGTGTTCCTCACGCGATCTCTCAGTGTCTTGCCTGCTATCGTCCTCAGTGTCTTCATTTCAGAAGTCCTCAAAACATGTTTAGTCCTTACTGTGTCTGCCCTTGCTTCGACGTCATATGTTATTATTGGTCTTACGCATGATTTATAGATTCTCATCTTACTCTTAATGGCCATGTCTTTGTTTTTCCATATTGTTGATTTTAGAGCACCAGTGTAGAATTCATGTGACAATAAAATGGTAATAGATTGGCTACTTATCACTTGTCAATAGAATCAATATAATAGATTTACTCTCTAAATCGATTTGGCATGCGCTGTAATGATGTAAAGAGCTTTTAACCAAAATAATAATATTAAAAAAATTATACCGAGAAACGAGGTCTGCGGTCCAAAACACCTTTATGAAAAGTGCAAAAACGTACCGTGAAAATACAATGTACTCAAATGTGATGTGAACCATTTGAAAAAAATAAATAATAGTATTCGACATGTCCATCCTCTCTGTACGCACATACTATTTTGAAACAATCAACTTTACAAAGCGAACAGTACAAATTTTTTTAGCGATCCAGCGAGCAATAGAGAAGAGGATGTTGAACATCAGTGTACGAGACAGAAAACGAAATGAGTAGGTCAGATGAAAGGACAAAGTTGTCGATGTAGCATGCAAAATAGCTTCGTTGAAGTGGAATTGGCCGGTATTATAGTGAGGAAAACAGATACTCAGCGAATCAGACGCAGACTGGAGTGGCGACAGAATACCGGCCACAAAAACCCAGGTAGACCACAAGCAAGATAGTCTGATGATATTAAAAGAGTGGCAGGATGTCAATGACACAGAGTGGCGAGGGATAGAGAGTTGTGGAATTCTGGAATGGAGGCCTATGTTCAATACTGGACGACTAATGGCTCAACACAAAGCCTTTTTCTTCGATTATATCGGGTTATCTGTTGTCTCGGAACTTATCTCCTCTTCCATTATATTTAAAATTTACATGTTTATAAATTTAAACGAATAACGGGACATAGAGGATAAAAGAAGGTAGATTAAATGTGGCCTGGGTTCAGCATGGACGATGGACGGGCCTATAGATTGAAAGAGGAAAGCTGACGAAAGGCGTCTTAACGCCTATAACAGCTTCGGGTAAGCGGTGGGAATTCTTTGTTACCTCCATTTGCGATGCGGAAGACCAGCTCTCTCGCCATCTTTTGGATGGTCTGCTAGGTGGCCTACGGGTATCCCAATTGCGGCATACGATTATGTGAGTGTTGCTTTCTTATCTCCTCGTTATGCCCTATCTCACGTTGTCCTCAGTATTGTCCATATTTCTATATTTCTCACTTTGTCTCGGATAGTTTTTCTTGCAATGGTGCAAAGAGTTTTTATCTCTGAGGTTCTGAGAAGATTTATAGTTCGTGTTGTATCTGCTCTTGTCTCCACATTGTAGGTAATTATCGTACACAGATCTCATAAATACATAGGTATATACAATAAATAGCGAATATAGAAGAAAATCCTTAATAAAGTACTTAAAAGCGTTTGAATAAGAAAAACTTGATAATACTTATTTCCTAGTGCCGATTCTGTTTATTGCCCTATTGACCGGATCTTCCCGTCTTCAGTCCTATACGAGTGCACTCATTAGCGTGAGTCAGAATTTACTGCATTTAATAATTTTATACACTTTATATGAAATAAACAAGTTCTTACCCGTTCGGTCAAACTGTTCTGCTAGAAAATGTTACTCATAGATTTTCTTCTTAAGCATTCGTCAGCTACGTTCATTATTGTTTTAGATGACAAACGGCTCTACTCGATTTGAATATTTCATAATATGCTTTAACCAGAGATGCTGAGGTGTGCCGTCGGGGTGACAATGCTGGATAGAGAAGAAAGAGCATATCTGAGGAAGCCTAAAAGTCATCCCCGAAGATGAAAAGGCTAGGGAACGTCGTCTCCGGTGGTACGGCCATATAAGCAGGGAGGACGATGAATACATCGTCCATAAGGCTCTGCAACTGGAAGATGGAAGGAGGGGACCAGGTCGGCCTTCTGTGACGTGGATGTCCACAGTTAGGAACGACCTGAGGGCGCTGGGACTGACAGTCAGACGACTCAGGATCGTGAAACTTGGAGGAGTCATATTAAGAGAGCCGACCTCAAATACCGGGAAAAGGCTAAGGGAAAAAAATAAACATACTTTATTTAACCATTCACAGTGCAATGTTTGTCGTTATAATAACCTCTGACTGTTGGCACGGTCACGTAATAAGAAGACACGATTACGTTTTTGTGAAAACACGCATTTCGTCGCTGCTTAGAAGACGGTGAGAGGAATACCTTATAATGTATAATAAAACATCATATAAAATAATGAATACGAATAAAAACGTTTATTTTCTATCTTCTTCTTAAAGTGCCCTGTCAGGTCCCCCGACGTTGGCGATCACTCTGGTAAACTCTTCCCTATCCTGCGCTGTCCGGAATAGCTCCTCCACATTTTCGATTCCCGTCCATTCCTTCACATTGCACAGCCAAGAGATCTGCCTTCTCGCTGCCCCCCTGCGGCCCTCTATTTTTTCCTTCAATATTATTAGATGCAGCAGGCGATACTTCTCTTCTCGCAGAACGTTCTGCATTATTTTCTTGGTTTAAGATTATCTTATTAAGTTTTATTATATTTTATGGTAATGACATGTTTCGCCTTGCGAAGGCATTATAAAATGACGTAAAAATGACATTTGAAAATGCCTTAGCATAGCGAAATACGACATTCCCAAAAATTATAATAAAACATCTAGAAAATAGACAATTTCTTTCGTATTAATTTTTTTTTCATCTAGTTTTTGTTTCCGCTGAATAAATTTCTAATATCTGCATTTTATTCCTTTATGATTCATACGTTTTATTATTTCAAACAATGATGGTGTGAAACTCGATGTGCAACAATTAATATTAATGAAGACGACTGTTTTCTAGAAGTTTTATTTTATTTTATGAAAATGACATTTGTCGCCTTACTTAGACATAAACCTTAGCAAGACAAAACATGTAAAAAATTATATGATTAATTCATAATAATGGCCCTCTATAAATTATCAAATTGAATACTATTATATATATTAAACGTCATTTTTGCCATTCAAAAAATGGGAAAAAATATATGTTAACGATGTGAACGGAACTAGAAATAGAGAAAGACCGAATAAAACGTAGCACGATCAAATATATCAAATATTGAATGCTGTCCACGTGAGGAGTCGGAGGAATCAACGTGCGTGCATTACATGATGTACGAGTATGTTGAGGAAGCGCGAGAAGTATATCAGGATAGAAAAGTATGGCACTCCATTCTTTCTGCCTATCTTTTCCTGGAAACAGTGTGATGGTAAGTTAGTTTTTCTATAAATTATATAATATTATAGTAAAACATCTAGAAAATACACTGAAATAATATTTTTGTAAATCCATTGATATTTTCATTCCGTATAGTGTAATATCTGTATTGAGAATGTCCAAGAATATACATACCTGCGACACAATATTCGATTGGGTCGAGATAACTAAACCGCAGTACTAAAAATAATAATTGGACTAAGCTGGGCCGTTTTCGGAAACATGAGTTACATCCTTAAAAACCGGAAAATACCGATCAACCGAAAACGAAAAGTCTATGAAGCCTGCATTTTGCCAGTTGGTACTTATGGTCTTGAAACTGTTACACTGTCCAAACAAAGTGCCGAGAAACTACGAGTGACCCAAAGAGCCATGTTAGGAATAAGCCTTAGAGACAGAGTCAGAAACGATACGGTGAGAGAATAAAGGTCACTGACATCATCCACTGGGTGGCGACTCTAAAATGGCAATTGGCAGGTTACATAGTTAGAAGCTCAGATGAAAAGTGGACAAGAAAACTGCTGACTTGGAGACCGTGGACGGCAAAGAGAAGTGCAGGGCGACCGCAACTACGATGGAAGGATGATCTGAACAGACACGTCGGAATAACCTGGATGCAGTCTGTACAGGACAGAGTGACATGGAAACGAATGGAGGAGTGGAAACGAATCCAGGAGTGGACGGGAATAGGCTGAGGAAGATGAAGAAGATAGTGTAATAGTGATATCATTTCTACATTGTTACTTCTACTCCATCGTTTTCCTTCAGCTCCATTTTTCATTTACGCGCGTAAGGATTGCAAACTGGAACTCAATTAAAGTAGTAGTCTGGTAACTTTAGCCGATTTTCATGTCTTTTTTGAAGGCGTTTTTTTGTAGGAAAATAAAATAGAATCGTTTTGGAAATTTAACATGTTTTTACTTACATATTAAAAAAACAATTTTTTTGTTTTGAAAAAATTTAATAGTTTATTATTATTATTAATCAAAGTTGGCACCTCGAAAAAAAAGCGGTTAGGTGGCCCGTGTGATTTTGGTTCTTGATGTTATCTGAAATCAAAAATTCTTGAAAATTCTTAATCTAAAGACATGTCATTCTGGTCGGAACTACAGAAGTTAAATTTCACGGATAAATAACAAAATGGCGGACTTTGAAAAAAAAATCAGCAAAGAAGGGGTTGTAAAATAAAAAGTTAGGGGTGAAAAAATGTCTCGGTAGTTCCGACGAGAATGACATGTCTTTAGATTTAGAATTTTTTATTTCAGATAACGTCAAGAGCCAAAATCACCCGGGCCACCCACGCGCTTTTTTTTCGAGGTGCCAACTCCGATTAATAATAATAATAATAATAAACTAGTAAATATTTTCCAAAATTTTTTTTTTGTGTCTTTAATACGTTAATATAAACATACAAAATTTTCAAAACGATTCATTTTATTAATTTTTATGTGCACCATCTAAAATGTACATTTTGCGTTAAATTATTTTTACTCTGTTATTTTATTTTATATTATTTGTTTTAGATATATTTTGTGGCTGTTCGACGTTCAAAGTGTGCGCGGGAGATGCCTATTGGTGGCGATGAGGTTCGCAACCCATCACACCGCGTCTCTCGCGGGGCGAAAAGAGAAGGATGGAGTGCCGCATCGGTTAAAGTGTGACAGTCCATTCATTCTGCCTACCCTTTCGGGGAGACGGCGTGATGGTTTGTTAGTTAGTTAGTTTCTTCCATCATTTTCCTTCAGCTCCATTCTTCATTTACGTGCATAAGGATTGGTACTAGAACTCAATTAAGCACCGTCACTTTTGATTCTGATGATACATATTAATTAAAACATAACGCTTCAGGGCAAGGCGTGATAGAACGTGCGCATGGCCATATTGCTCAGTGATCAATATAATTAGCGCTGTCACATATTTTCCTAATAAATCTCTCGTATTACCTTTGATATTTCCGTTTAATTAAGTACCACGTGGGACGCACCTACTCCTGAGTCCTCTAGCGCCCGAACAGCATTGTTCACAGATAACCCATTTGTCATCTGATCACAAAGTCTCTATGAATGTATTATTGGTCGACCTGTCATAATAAGTAATTATTTGTTTAATATTCAATTCTATTAATACGATATGATCATTGAAATGAATGATATCAGTTAATTTGAATACTTTTTTTATAAATATAGAATTTTATCAACACATTTGCAAACAATGAAAATTAAAAAAAAAAAGTAAATTAAATAAATATGGTCCATTGTTTTGGCCGAAACACTATGGTACTTCAACATTATTACTGTTAAAATATAAAACACTGTTATAATATCACAATTTCTTTTTATTCACTGAGAGTGTCACGACAGCTGTTTCGCCAACCAATGTTGGCATTTTCATCATGCCAACATCGGTTGGCGAAACAGCTGTCTAGACCTCAGTGAATAAAAAGAAATTGTGATATTATAACAGCGTTTTAAATTTTAATAGTAATAAAAATATATATATTTAAATACCATTTAAGTTTGTGCTTTCGACCGGTTTCTTCAGCTCACTGCCATTTTCTGGATGATGACCAGAGCCTATAGACACAAACATTAGTGAAATTTAACTAAATATATATTTACAAAAAAATATATACATATTTTCATTCTTTAAAATGAAATTTTCAAACTAAATCATTTTTTTGAATAATTTTTCACTTTTCACTTAATTGAAGTAGTATGTTTACAAAGGATGGGAGAGTGGAAACGGATATTGAAAGAAGGGTTGGGGCAGGCAACAGAGTAAATGGTGCGCTTAAGGTTGTTTTCGCATAAACCATAGCCATAGCCTATTAAAAAAATCTAAGATAGTAGTGCACAGTGGTGCTCTTGTGCCGACGCTTGTGTGTAGAAGTGAAGCATGGAACTGGCCAAAGAAGGATGTAAGTGGAATGAATGCAGCAGAAATGAGATCTCTTAGACGAGGGCGTAGTAAATCTGTAGATGATAGAGTGTCCAATGCAAATATAAGAAGGGGGGAAGAAAGTGTTATGAACAAAATAATGAAAGGGTCGGTTAAATGGTTTGGACCCATGGAAAGAATGAATTAAGACAGAATAGTGAAGATAGTATAATGTTCATGTAAACGACGTGAATGAAGCTAGAAATAGAGGAAGACCGTAGCAAACGTAACTAAACTATTACTCCAAAATACCACAATGCCTTAAGACTAAAGTCTTCAACCAGTGCGTCTTGACAGTCATGACGTACGGAGCCGAGACGTGGACACTGACAAAAGATCTAGTCTACAGATTCAAGGTCGCCCAACGCGCTATGGAAAGAGCCATGCTTGGAACCTTGAGGGACAGATTTAGAAAGAATTTATTCGACAACAAACCAAGGTGACTGAGGTGGCTCTGAGAATAGGCGAGCTGAAGTGGCGATGGGCTGGCCAAATCTGCCGATGGGCGAGGCTAGAGTGGAGACCGCGTACAGTATTCCGCAGAGTTGGACGTCCCCCTGCCCGCTGGACCGATGATCTGAAGAGGATTGCTGGACATGGAAGGATGGGAGCGGCAATGGATAGTGGGCGGCCTACGTTCAGCAGTGGATGGCAGACGGCTGACCTGAGAGGAAAACGTTGCACGATCAAATTAATCAAATATTAAATGCCGGCACGCATGGAGTCGGAGAAATCGACGTGCTTGCATGATACGATGTGGAAGCGAGAGAAGTAGCTTGATGGTTAGTAAGTTTACAAATTTGTGTAATGGGGTTAAGCGTCTAATGACTTAATATGTCAACCATGAAAGTTACATTCGAACAGCTTCACCGGCACACACCTTCTCATCGCCTTGGAGTTGATTTACCTGTCGGCATCCTTTACTCGGAGAATGTCGATAACAGTAATTACAAGTAATTGTTCTGCTGGTAAGTAAATATTACCACAGTTCAATTCTCGAACCCTTTAATCAAAGTAATTGTAACATAGAACCGACAGCTTTAGCCAGTGGCGGAGAATGAATAAATCACATATTTTTAATATTATTATTATCACTATTATTATTGTGATTGTTATTATTATTATTATTTAAATTTTAGATAAACTTAAGGCGTTCTTCTTCTTCTTATTCTTTTTGTCCTGCAAAGGGGCTCAAGGAACCTTCTCCGCCCGACTCTATCGCATGCCTGATAACTAACATCATCCCAAGTGAGGCTTGCTGCCTTAACCTCGTCCTGCAGGGCTCTTCTCCAGGTGGCGCTAGGTCTGCTTCGCTTTCTCTTTCCCCCCATAGGGAGTCTAGTGTGCCCTGAGCGATGCAGGCTGGGTTCCGTCTCAGAGTGTGACCGATCCACTGCCATTTGCGTCTAGCGACTTATTCTTTAATTGGCTTTTCGCCTGCCATGGTCCAGAGAACGGCATTTGACACTGCTTGGCGTAACGTAAGGCGTTTATACTGTGGAATTCCATAATGACGACTTATTATGAATTAAAGCACGGTTTTTTCCTCTTTTGAGTTTTTTTTTTCTTGTCATGTTATCGGGAGAACGATATAAACTCAAAGTGTAGCCTTCGAAACATGTCGAGAAAAATAAACTTAAAAGTGGAAAAAACAGTGTTTTAATTCATAAAAAATCGTTATCAAGATTTTGTTGAATCGCTCTTTACATCATTACAGCGCAATCCGAATCGATTTAAAGGGTATAAATATCAAATTGATTCTCATGATAGGTAGTTAATCTATTGCCATTTTATTGTCACATGAAATCTTTATAAGACCAAAGACAGTGTGACTCGAATCGTGTGGAATCGAACCCGGAACCTTCGGGGTGGCAGTCAAAGCACTTACCATTCGGCCATGAAAGGTCGTCAATATTTAATTGCGCCATAAAAAAAGTAACATGTATTTAATAATTTGCGTTTTTCTATACAGTGTTTTTTAGTTTTAATATTATATTATTTTATTTTTAGATTAATATTTAAAGTGGTTTTTTTTGTAAGCTCTGTGGAATTAAGTAATGAGGATTTTTTTATGAATTAAGACAATGTTTTACTTACTAACTCATTCAATGTTTTATAATTTGTTTATTTGATTTTTCTCGACATATATCGAAGATTTCACACATTCAACACCAGGAGAACGGTAAAAGCGATTTCAAATTAATTAAAGCAATGTTTTTCCACACATGAGTTTATTTTTATGAACATATTTATACCGTTCTCCCAATATTCATCATTATCCGTCAAATATTGGTCATAGACCTCCCTTACCGACTTCCACAACTTTCTACCCATCGCTATTCTGTGCTATTGACTCTCTTCCGTTCTTTTGGTATCATTAGACCATTTTGCTTGTGGTCTGCCCGAGTTATCTTATACTGTGATTCATTTAAGATATTTATACCTCAGGGAGTATAACTATTATCCTTTTTTGTACCTCTTACTATTTCTCTCAGGAATGTTGAATTTCAACACTCTTGAGACTCGTCGAAAGATCTTTCTGGGTAAGCATTTTTTTAAACTCTTATCCGGAGGTATTTGCAATCCAGGAATACTGAGAGAACTAAATATATACGTTCTCCATTGTTATAGCAGAGCAAGGGGGTATATATTATTTTATGCCCCAAATTGCCGCACGGAGGCCCTTCGAAGTTCTCCTGTATTGAAAGCGCTTCGTCTTTTAAATGAGGTTGCAAAAGAGATAGACCTCTTTGGATGCAATTATGGCGAAATCGTGAATACCCTTACGATAAAGGCAGCAAGGAAATAACTGGCATATTCCTATTTATAAGGTTCTATGTATATTTCCTTTGAGATTCTTTTTGTAAGGAATTTTTACAACAAAATAATAATAATAATAATAATTTAGGAGAAACACCCTCAATTTTATAATCACTTTTTAAAAATATTTTATCTTTAATTTGATAAAAAATAATAATTCATTTGCGTTCTTTCATCTGCCACCCTTGTTTTTTTTATTACTGGCATTAATTTTAATTGTTTCATTTAATATTTCACTTTTCACGTAGACAAGGATAATATGTAGTGATATTATAATTTACTTAATTATGGCGCATTCTCAAAATACTTCGACTTATAGTGCTTTAAGCAGAGCTAAAATTATATCAAAATACTGGTGAACAAAGTGTTTAATGAAATGCACAGTAATACTTATAGACAATCAAAGTTTTATAATAATATTCATATATGGAAACATTGTCCTCGAAATCAGCGCACCTCAAAATGTACCGAAGATTTAACATTTTAAGCCATGTTCCCCATTTTCATCATCATCATCAGTCGTCTGTCGTCCACTGCTGAACGTAGGCCTCTCCCAAAGCACGCCACCGCCCCCTATCAATTGCCGCTCCCGTCCATCCATGTCCAGCAATCCTCTTCAGATCGTCGGTCCAGCGGGCAGGGGCACGTCCAACAGAGTTGGGCGTTCCCCATTTTAATTACATGTATTTTCAAATGTTCCCCCAAAATAGAAAAATACAAAATATAACATCCCTGTACGCCACTAGAATATAAATTGAAAATTCTCCATAGTAATTCAATAATGCTCATGACTCACCGTTCTACCATCCTATTTATCCTCGTGCAAACTTTTTCTTACCCCTTCATTTTATAATCAGGATTTTCTTATTCTCCCGACACGTGAATTTCACCTTGGAATAAGAGTTGCAGCACTTTTTATTATATTTATCGTTTCTCATAACGATAGGGATCTTTTTGTCCACGATAGATATCTCCGACAACGACAGCATAGATTGTTTTACCTATCGGCTGCCAGAACTAATCTGTCTCTGGTGATACCGTCGGGAAGAACAATTAGTCTGCTGAACGCGATCTTCCCAGAGATCAATGTCTTTCATATTAGTGAAGGTACGTTCAGAAGACAAATACTGTCGACTTTAGAAAGTATCTTGTCTTGTTAATGTCGAACCATCTCTAATGCGTACCTGATATTACGTTGTATGTGTATAACCTTGAGGGACAGATTTAGAAACGAATTTATTCGACAACAAACCAAGGTGACTGAGGTGGCTCTACGGATAGGCGGACTGAAGTGGCGGTGGGCTGGCCATATCTGTCGGAGAACCGACAGCCGATGGGGAACGCGGGTTCTGGAGTGGAGACCGCGTACAGGATTCCGTAGAGTTGGACGTCCCCCTGCCCGCTGGACCGACGATCTGAAGAGGATTGCTGGACATGGATGGATGGGAGCGGCAATGGATAGGGGGCGGTGGCGGGCTTTGGGAGAGGCCTACATTCAGCAGTGGATGACAGACGGCTGATGATGAATGTCTTTTGAGTAAACTAACTGATTTGATTTGATTCGATAACGTGTCTGAAGTGTTCCAGTTTCCTGCGCTTTCAACATATGTATATAAATAATTTGATTTAATAACATAAATAAAATAAATATAGACGTATGTTTTTTATGTTCACAAAAGACTTGGTGGTCCTAATAAATTATGTTAATTTTGAAAAATGTGTTTTAAAGGACAAAGACATAACAATTAACCTTTTAAAAAAAACTGTGTTCAATGCTTCGAGATATAAACCGATAAATTAAAAAAACATCACAATAACAATAACAAATGAATTCTTACAGTCAAATAAAAATGTAATAAATAATAATCACACCAAGAGATTTTATCCATAACGAGTGTTTTTCAATTAGGAAAATTAATAACTCATAATCGGTTGTTAATACAAAATAATACCTGTGAAAGATTTACTTTTAATGTGGTCATTAAATTTAATTTGCTTCATTCGACACGCGTTACGTAACACAGCCCGAGGGTAAATCACAACCGTTGGAATTATTGCCTTTTAAATATCAAGCTATGCTTGAGATTTCTTACTAAACCCCTTGATTAATAATATATTTATTTTATGAAAATATACAGTGTTGTTTCTTTATTCGAAAGTTTTTACAATTGAATTTCACAATGTTAAAGCTTTAACCGCCCTACCTTTGGGTTATTTCTCGAGAAACGTGCAAAAAAGCATTTTTTTTATTAATGAAATTTAATTATATATTAATTTTATTTTTTTAAATTACGAAACTTCAAATAATCGACCGCACACTTCGCCTGCCCCTTGTAAAACTATCATATTTATGAAGACTTGTACTCGAGAGTTGTTGGCACACGCGCGTATCCCCAACAGTTTGTACATTTTAGGTACATTACTTTTTCTCAAGCGTGTACGTGATACGGGATAGCGCAGAATGGTACAGTCACAGTGAACGTATCTCGGACGTTCAAATACGTAGGGTGGTTAATTTCCCATAAAAATATCTTTTTATGTATTGTTTCTTGAACAATGACGTAAAACTCCATATCAAATAATTGATACAAATAAAATCGTTCGTTTTCTAAAAGTTTTATTACAGTTTATGGGAATGACACGCATCGCCTTTCTAAGGCATTATCAAATTTCCGCATTTATATATATCCGCGTTAATATTTAAGCATTTAATGTACCTAACTTACCAACTTACCATCACGCCATTTCCTCTAAAGGATTGGCAGAGAGAATGGACCGCCACACTGCTCTGTCCTGTCTCGAGTTTCCTTTACATTCATATACCGTAATATGCACGCTCGTATATTTTTTTCGGACATCGAATGTGACCGCCCTTTTAATAATTGATTAATTTGGTTATGCCATGGCTGCCTTCAGTTTCTTATTCCATTCACACGGCATGTACTCGTATAATTTTTTTTATAAATTTTTATCACACATACGCTCCACCTATCCAAACCATTTAATTGATCCTTTTTAATTTTATTTAGGATGCAATCATCTGCCTTACATTTCTTCCTTATTACACATTGTATACTTTTATTGTCTTTGAATCTTTGAAAAGAAACAAAAACATCGATTGAAAATAATATTTTGAATACTTAAAACATTGATTAATACGAATGAAAACGTCATGTTTCGCCATTCTAAGGCAATATCAAATGCCTTAGATATTTGATAATGCCTTAGAAGGGCGAAACATATCATTCCCATAAAATATAACTCCTAGAAAACTGACGTTTTCATTCGTATTAATTATTTAATATGGAGTTTAAGATCATTGTTCAAGAAACGATAAATAACTTAAAACCTTTGTTGCAATAAAGAAATATGAATGAATCTTCTTCAGCCTTTTTCCTATCACTTTGGATGTAGGCCTCTTCCATTTTCTTCCACTCGTCCCTGTATTGTCCTTTCCGAATCCAGGTTATTCCAGCTATTCGGGAAATATCATCAATCCATCTTTTAGGTGGCCTCCCGACACTCCTTTTCTTTGTCCAAGGTCTCCACCGAAGTGTTTGAATGTCCATCGAGTACTGTCCTGTCTTGCTATATGTCCAGCCCATTGCCACTTTATTTTAGCTGTACGATCCATGATGCAGGCAACTTTGGTTCGGCGTCTTATTTCTTCATTTCTTATTTTGTCTTGGACACTCACGCCGAGCATTTGCCTGTCCATGGATCGTTGTGTGATTTTTAGTTTATGGACACTTTTTGCTGTTAGGGTGGTTGTCTCTAGACCAGAAGTTCCCAAACTTTTTTAGACCACCTACCCCTTTGCAAGATCTGATTTTTGTAAGCCCCCTCTATTATTATAGTTATCCAGTCAGTTTTTTTCTGGCTGTCTGATATTTTTGACTAACTTTAAGTGATTTTATATGTGTTTTGGATTAAAATTTATCAAATATTTTTATTATTGTAAATATAACCCATAATGGACTCATAAATACATGTACTCGTACATGCGTGTATGTATTTTTGAGAATTTACATTTATTTTTGTCAGATATAATAATTTTTCAAATCATTAAATCATCGAAATAGACAATTGAAGAAATATAGTATTGTGTAAGATGGACACGCAGAATAAATTATTTAATTTTTTTTTTCTATTACAGAATCACATATTAAATTTTCAAATGATATTATTGATTTTATAAGAAAAACCGACCCTTAGACCATCCAAATTCTCTTCAAATGTTTATGAACCCCTTAATTGTCGATTACAGAAGTCTCAGCGTCCACTGGGGGGCGGTGCCGTCCACTTTGAGAACCACTGCCTAGACTGTATGTCAGGATAGGCAGTTTACATGCGTCGAACATTTTGAGTTTTAGACAAATTGAAACCTGCTTATTTTCACAAATTTCTTTCATTATACCTAAGGCAGCCCAGCCTAGTCTTATTCTTCTAGATATTTCGGCTGTTTGGTTGGTTATATGAATGAATATAAATAAATAAAAAAAATTACTTGAAAATGTCAAAGAACCGAAATCTTCGTGTCTACCATACTTAATTTAAATTTATGGTGAATATTTTTTATCTACAGGTAATGTCGGCAACCGGACAGCCAATAAATTGTGGTATAATTTATACCACTCCCATTAAAGTCCTTGTAACGGTACGAATACAAAATATACACACAACACTAATTCATATTTCGGCAGATGAATCAGAATATTGTGTCTGAAACAGAGCCACTCCCTTGTATTTAATTGGAAATAGACTAACTAATTTACCATAATGCGGTATCATCGAAGTGGCAGGTAGATGATATTAACTTCCAAACAATTATTATCAGGCGATTCTTTAAGAATTTCGTCATCTTGGAGACTATTGATCTTTGTGTTCCGGATGGTTATCTTCGACAGTGTTAGCACAGACTGTAATATCTCACAGCTTGCAGAACCAACCTGCCTCTGGTGATGCCGGTGGGGAGAGCAATCAAACCGCTGAACATGGTTGCTTCGGAGATCGACGCCTTCCATATTCGTGAAAGTACGTTCATAAGCCAACTACTAACTACTCTTGACTTTGAATAGTATTTTTTATTCCTAATGTCGAACCATCTATATAATTATTCATTATTATTGTTGCATAGTTGTTGTTTGTACTAGTAATATCTTTTGAGAACATAAACTGATTTGATTTGATTTGAATTTTAACCTGACGTTTATCTTGATGTAAGGACTCATTTAAGTAACAAGAAAACCTTTTATATACATATGTATAAAAAAAATACTTAATTACATTACGGAAAATCCTGGAGCCCTTGAATGATGATGGAACTTGGAGAATAAGATATAATGAGGAGTTTTACAATGTCTACAAAGCATACAAGCTCTTGGCACATGCTAGACTGGATAAGCTGAAATGGGCTGGATATGTGGAGAGAATGCCATCGTCTTAGGCTTCAAATAGAACCCTTGAGAGACATCCGGGTGGGAGGAGAAGATCCGGTAGGCCTAGACTCCGATGAGAGGATGAGGCGAGGAAGGGCGCTGCATAATTTCTACAGGTGACAGAAGTGCTTAGAGGCGAGGACTGATGGAGGCCATGGCTCGACATAAGTTGTAGAGCCATCGAAGAAGAAGAAGACAATATATTGAACCCAAACTGTACAATATAAAAGACGACCTTCGTGGCAGAGTGGCAATAGCTATGACTGCCACACAGAAAGAACCGAAGTTGTGATTATCACACTGTCTTTGGCCTAGTGTAGAATTCACGTGACAATGAAATCGCGTTAGTTTAGCTGTCTATCACATGTCATGAGAATCAATTAGAATAGTAATACCCTTTACATTATTTTTGCTCGCGCTGTAATGATGTAAAGAGATTTTATCTTCTTCTTCTTCTTGTCCTGTCACACCTCCGTGGTGCATAGGGCCTCAAGTAAACTTTAACCAGCCGACTCTATCGCATGCCTGATTCCTAACATCATCCCAAGTGAGACCTGCCGCTTCGACCTCGTCCTGCAGGGCCCTTCTCCAGGTGGCTCTAGCCTTGCCTACTTTCCCCCCTTAGGGGACCAGTCTAGTGTACCCTGAGCGATGCAGGCTGGGTTCCGTCTCAGAGTATGACCGATCCACTGCCATTTGCGTCTAGCGACTTGTTCTCTGATTGGCATTTCGCCTGCTGTGGTTTAGAGAACGGCATTTGATACTGTTTGGGGCCAACAAATATGGAATATTAAGCGAAGGCAACTTTTTGTAAACACTCGGAGTTTTTCAATAACGTCCGCGGTAGATTTCCATGTCTCACATCCGTACCGCAGTACGCTTTAAATTCTACTGTTGAATATTTGGATCTTGAGCTTTCTCGAAATGATACTGGAACGCCATACAGGGCGAAGCATTGCGAAAGCTCCCCTTGCCTTGTCGAGTCTACTCTACATCCTCTTCCGTACCTCCCGAGCCCGCTATCATACTACCGGGGTAGCAAAAGCTGGTTGTGGTCATAAGGGGGACACGGTGGAGCAAGATTGGGGTGGAGTTATTTGTGGACGCTCGTAGGTCTATTGTCTTGGACACGTTTATTTTGAGGCCCACTTTCGCCGCTTCCTCGTTAAGTCTACACAGTTTCTGCTCTGCATCCTCCCGGTTTATTGAAAGCAGACATAGTACATCAGCTTAAAGAGCTATTTAATGAAATAATAATAATAATAACACAAACGAAATGACAATGAGGAGTAGAAGTCCAAGTCTCAGGATAGGGTCGGCTGGAGAAACTTTTTGAAACTGAGGTTCACTCAGAACTGTAGAGTCAGAGATGAAAATTAGTTTTTTTTAAACATAAATAGTAATTTGATGTTTTATGTGTGACTGAATGTATGATGAAAGAGTGTGGTTCCTTGGAGCATGCGGATAAGCTTGTTCTGTGGTCGGGTGTGCCGAATGACCACAGAGCATGCCAAGGCGTGGCGGCGGTGCTAGCTCCAAGGATGGTAGAATGTATGAAAGGTTATAAATGTGTAAGCCCAAGACTCATGTGGATTCGCTTCAAGATCGGGTTAACAAGAGTTTTCCTTTTAATTGGATACGCCCCTGGTAACAACGAAAATGAGGCGAGTAAAGATGAGTTTTGGGACAAAGTGAGAGAGACATTGGTGTGTAAGAGTGAAAACGAAAGATTGATAATAGCAGGTGATATGAACGGTTGGGTGGGAATCCGTAGGAGTGGGTACGAGGAATGTCTGGGTACGTTTGGTGATAGACGAATAAATGATAATGGAAGGAGACTGCTTGAATTGTGTATAGAATGGGGTCTCTTTGTATCAAATACCATCTTCGATCATAAGAGAATCCATCTCTATACTTGGGAAAGAGGATTTGAAAGGTCCATTATAGATTACGTCATTGTAGACTCTAGATTACAGGCGGATACTGTTGATTCAAGGGTCTTCAGGGGAGCCGAACTGGAAACGGATCATTTTTTAGTAGTGGCAAAAGTGATCTTATTCCGGGGATGGCGAACCAGAAGAAGCAAAACAGTAGCCGCACCGACTAGAGTCAAAGTTGAAAAACTGCAAAACAATGACGTAAGAAATAATTTCGTAAGAAAAGTGAAAGATAGATTGAGTGAGCGGGATGTAAGTGAGTTGAGTATTGACGAGACCTGGAAATACTTGAAGGAGAGTTTGTGTGAATCAGCGAAAGAATCGTGTGGTGTGTGTGTACAAGGAAGAAGGAAAGGGGATGCATGGTGGAATGATGACGTAAAGATTGCTGTTAAAGAGAAGAAAGATGCTTGGTTGAATATGTTGTCGATAAATAAGAATGACAGAGTTAAGTATGAAAGAGCAAAAGATTTATATAAGGTATGCAAGAAGAGAGTGAAGTCGGTAGTGAAAGCGCGGAAAGAAAAGCTGAAGGAGGAAGAAGGGCTCAAAATGACAAACAACTTCCAAGCAAATTTAAAATGTTTTGGAAAGAAGTTAAAAAAGCCCGAAATCCTCCTGATAGTGGATGTGTGAAAGCAATTTTAGACAACGAGGGAAGAATGTTAACGGAGAGTAAGATCATACAAGAAAGATGGATGGAATATTTTAAGGAGATGTATGGTGGTGATACAAGCGTGATCGAAAATATAACAGCTAGTGCGAGTGCGGGACCTATGAATGATAATATTGAAAAAATAAGTACGAATGAGATGAAAAGATCCGTGAGTGCAATGAAAAGTGGAAAAGCTGTTGGGTTTGATTGTATTGCCATAGACTTTATTAAAAGCGGTGGCGAAGTGGTTTCTACATGGTTATGTAAGTTATTTAACCAGTGCTTGGAGGAGGGATATACGCCGCTAGACTGGAGGAGAGCAGTAATTATGCCCCTGTACAAAGGAAAAGGATCGCGTATGGAATGTGGAAACCACAGAGCTATTAGTCTTTTGAGTGTCGTTGGTAAAGTCTATGGCAGAATTTTAATAGAAAGAGTAAGAAAATTGACGAGTGACAAAGTTTGGGATGTGCAAGGTGCCTTTATGAATGGCAGAGGATGTATGGATCAAATTTTTGGACTTCGTACATTGACAGAGAAGTTTCTGGCCAAAAATCGCAAACTTTTCTGTGCATTTGTCGACTTACAAAAAGCATATGATTACGTTAATAGAGAAAAGTTGTGGAAAATATTGTCTGAATATGGAATAAGTACAAAACTGATCACGGCCATTAAGTCGCTATACACGGAAAGCACTGCTAGTGTCAGAGTAAATGGAGATCTAACAGCCTGGTTTGATATCAATAAAGGTGTCAAACAAGGTTGCGTAATGTCCCCGTGGTTATTTAATCTGTATATGGACAATTGTATGAGAGAGCTGAAAGGGTTGGATGTAGGTGCTAAAATGAGCGGAGTGTCAGTAAGCTGTCTCTTGTATGCGGATGACGCTGTCCTACTTGCTGACAACGAGCATGAACTACAAGTCCTGGTGAATTGTATGTATGAGGTATGCATGCGAAATGATCTGATGATGAATGTTAATAAGTCAAAGGTAATGATTTTTGAAAAGGAAGAAACCACGACAGTCTGCAACATTAGCGCGAATGGTGAAAATTTGGAGCAAGTAGTTGAGTTCGTGTATTTAGGTAGTATGTTTACTAGAGATGGGCGAGTGGAGAGGGATATTGAAAGAAGGGTTGGGGCAGGCAACAAAGTGAATGGTGCACTTAAAGTTGTCATCGCAAACAAAACCTATCCAAAAAAGCTAGAATGGCAGTGCACAATGGTGTTCTTCTACCGACCCTTATGTATGGAAGCGAAGCATGGAACTGGCAAAGGAAGGATGAAAGTAGAATAAATGCAGTAGAAATGAGATCTCTTAGACGAATGTGTGGATATTCTGTGTATGATAGAGTGTCAATGAAAATATAAGAAGTGAATGCGGTGCGAATGATGGTGTCATGAACAAAATAATGAAAGGATCATTAAGATGGTTTGGACATATGGAAAGAATGAACGAAGAAAGAATGGTAAAAAAATTATATGTTAATGATGTAAATGGAACCAGAAATAGAGGAAGACCGCGGAAAACGTGGCACGATCAAATAAATCAAATATTGAATGTCGGCCATGTGAGGAGTCAGAGAAATCGACGCGCGTGCATGACACGATGTATGAATGTTGAGGTAGCGAGAGAAATATGTCAGGAAAGAAAGGTGTGGCAGTCCATTCTTTCTGCCTACCCCTTCGGGGAGACGGCGTGATGGTTAGTTAGTTAGTTAGTTACTTGTACAATGATGTTAAACTTAATAATAAATAATTACACGTCTAAAAACGTCCATTTTTTTTTAAACCAAGGATTTAAATAAATGATATTAGAATTTATTTTTACAATCTTCAATGTGAGCAGAAAATAGCTCATTATTATGAAGAAGGAATCTGGTCGTGTTCAGGCTTGAACCCAAGTCCCCTGGATCAGGAGCCAAGCGTATATCCTCTAGATCACCACCCGACTATTATTATTTTCAATGTTTGATTATATTTTATGGGAATTACATCTTTCGGCTTACATGACAAAACATGTAATTCGTATAAAATATAATAATAAAATCATAAAATAGACGTTTTCATTCGAATTAATGACTAAATATTTTAATGTTATTTTTGGTAGTTAGTAAAGCAGCAGCGTACAGGGCGAGGAAAATGAAGATTTTTTCTGCTTTTCAAAAAAAACAATATTTCGGCGCTTGATTCATTTGGTAATTTGACATCGATACACATGATCATAAACACTTTTACGAGGGAAAGAGTAAACAAAAGAATTTATGGTTTCTTCAGTTACGTAAGAAATATTCACGATGGAGCTTCGTATATTTTACCAGGTGCTCGGATATTCTCGGAATGTTTTATGATTTCACGTAATTGGATTCAAAACACAGACTTCCTTGAGAAAATGGATAAAACAAAGAGCCACGAAACAGACGTACACGCAAAACTCTGTTGACATAACTCAAATTGAGGAAGTCAACACGGTGGAAATGCAAGGCGGCGTGTATAGCCACAAGTGATACGTAAATACGTTTGAACTCAAACAAACGATGGAACTTACGTCATGCCTTTCGTCAATGTTAGTTTAAGAAAAAACAACGTAATGACAACAGGTTGAACATAATCTTATTCTACTGGTGCCGTGTCAGGTACCCCCAACGTTTGCGATCACTGCAGCGAAGGCATCTCTGTCCTATGCCACTTGGAACAGGTTCTGAACTCTGCTCATTCCTGTCCATTCTTTTATATTTCGCAGCCAGGACAACTGCCTTCTACCAACTCCCCGACGTCCCTCTATTTTACCCATTAATATCAGCCGAAAGAGGTGGTCTTTTTTTCCTCTTAGCACATGACCCAAATATGAGACCTTTCTAACCTTCATACTCGACAACAGCTCTCTATTGGCTCTAGTTCTCTGTAGTACGTCTGCATTTCTGACCCTATTGATTCACGGTATACGGAGCATTCTGCGGTATATCCACATCTCAAACGCCTCCACCCGGATCATTACATCCACTTTCAGAGTCCAAGTTTCACAGCCATATAGTAAAACAGACCATATATAACATTTAATCATTCTTTGTCCGAGTTTCGGATTAAGATTATCATTGCAAACGAAGATTCTCGTTTTGTTAAACAAGCTGGTGCAAGTTAAATTCTGCATTTTATTTTAATATCATATCATCTGGATATAATAACAGATATTTTAATAAACTAAAAATAAAACAAATGAGCAATACCGACAAAGAAGTTAACTCTACCGTAAAAATAATTTATAAATTGATAAGACGTTTATTGGTAAAACGCATGCACGTATGCATACACACATTGAATGTACTTTTCATATATTTTTATTAAAGATAAATCCTTAAAACATGAATCAATGCCCTTTTAAAATAACTTCGATTATATATCCCGATGAAGTTAAAGTGGTATTGGAACCGGTTTGTAATATAAGTATTGCAAAAAAACTGCATGTAAGTTATTACGCGACCATAAAGCAAAAACTAATTATACAAGCATATTTAACCACCCTACGTATTTAAACGTACGTGATACGTTCACTGCGACTGTACCATTCTTCGCTATCCCGTATCACGTACGCGCTTGAGAAAAAGTAATGTACCTAAAATGTACAAACTGTTAGGGATACGCGCGTGTGCCAACAACACTCGAGTACAAGTCTTCATAAATATGATAGTTTTACAAGGGGCAGGCGAAGTGTGCGGCCGAGTGTTTGACGTTTCGTAATTTAAAAATAATAAAATTAATATATAATTAAATTTTTTGTACATTTCTCGGAAAATAACCCTTGTCTTTTCTTTGCACATTTCTCGGAAGATAACCCAAAGGTAGGGCGGTTAAAAATAATAATAAAATGAATTGTTTTTCTTACATTACATGCATGAAAGGCCGTCAAAACAATATGATAAAAATATTGTATTAATAATATCTATCGTTGAAACACCTTCCTTATTCATTATACTATTTACAGGATACTGTGTCGATGTTAACATAATCGACGACCTTCGTGGCCGAGTGGTTAGTGCATTGACTGCCATCTCGAAGGTTCCGGGTTCGATTCCCGGCGAGGGCAGTGTGATTGTCACACTTTATTTGGTCTAGTGTAGAATATAGGTACGTGGCAATAAAATGGCGATAGATTAGCTACACATCACATGTCACGAATCACTATGATAGCTTTAATACCCTTCACATCGATTTGGCTCATACTGTCATGATGTAAAGAGCGATTCAACAAAATAATAATAATAATAATATGAAGATAACTCATTTCGGACAAAAAATCATTTAAATATTATGGATCTCAGGTATAGATATATGTTTAAATATAATGAAAAACTATACATGAAAGCAAGTATGAGAGATACGTGCGATAATGCAAATTTATCCACGTATCAATATCATATACTGAGAGAGCTAAATCTGTTCGTTCCCCATAGTTATAGCAGAGCAAGGGGGCATATATTATTTTATGCCCCAAATTGCCGCACAGAGGCCCTTCGAAGTTCTCCTGTATTGAAAGCGATTCGTCTCTTAAATGAGGTTGCAAAAGAGATAGACCTCTTTGGATGCAATTATGGCGAATTCGTAAATACCCTTACGATAAAGGCAGCAAGCAAATAACTAGCTTTTATTATTCATAAGGTTCTATGTATATTTCCTTTGATATTCTTTTTTTTTTCACCCTTTACAACGATTTGGCTGGCGCTGTAATGATGTAAGGAGTTTTTTCAACAAAATAATAATAATAATATATTTATTTGTGAAATGTATACTTATCTCTGTATACGAATCCTGGATTTTCACCTGTGGGTGGTTAATTTAAAATTTTAATTGTATCTCAATAGAGACGAAGAAACAAACTGGAAACTGAATATGGATGATCAAGGTGTTTACAGGACTTATGACCTGTCATTGGTTGGGTTAAGCGCACGCTTTATGTAATTACAACATTCCCCATTCCACCATTGTTATTATGATCATGTATGATACATTTTTTGGAAGTTGTATATATACTCCAAATTCATACTTATCTTCACGTGGCAGTTCCAGTTAGCCATCTATGTAGATTTGATTGTACTAATTAATTTTTTAAGATTAATCTATACAATCCATCCACTAATGCCATCTATGAAGAATGATTCTTTAGCATTTAGCAAACTACTTTATTAACACAATGCGAAGAGGCTACCGCCTCCTATCGCACTGTTAGAAGTCGCCTGGAGTATCCACTCCTATTTTAAAATTAATTAGTACAATCAAATCTACATAGATGGCTAACTGGAACTGCCACGTGAAGATAAGTATGAATTTGGAGTATATATACAACTTCCAAAAATGTATCATACATGATCATAATAACAATGGTGGAATGGGGAATGTTGTAATTACATAAAGCGTGCGCTTAACCCAACCAATGACAGGTCATAAGTCCTGTAAACACCTTGATCATCCATATTCAGTTTCCAGTTTGTTTCTTCGTCTCTATTGAGATACAATTAAAAATTTAATAATATATTTCTTCAGTTCATTTGAAGGAGTTGAGAACGACACCTGCATGTTTATGAGTAGCGGTAGGAAGCGCAAGAAAGCGCCCAGGAATAAGTGCGTTAAATTAATTACAAAAGGGTAAATTCTGCATAAAACGCTTCAATTATTGTTCTCGAAATAATGAACAGGGCACCAGTGCAGGGCAATGGCGGCTTCCGGCCGGTAATGAGTCCAGCCAGTGGTTCCCACTGCTCAATTACGTGTAACAATCCCTAAGCGGTCGGCGCTAATTATCCGGCAGATTAACCGTTTCGGATGTAGCCAATTGAGGCTTAGGAGTCTAAGAGAGCCGGGCGCATCTTCGGGTGCGTTGGTGTCCCACCGCAGCCAGGCGACCCCCCGAAAAAGAGGGAGTATCTCAACCCAATAATTCAACAATAACTTGTCAAAACGCTATGATATCACAAAGATGAAACACAATGAATAAATCAGTTCAGGATAATAATAATAATGGCATTGCGATAGCAGAATACTTCGTAGAATTCAGAGTAATTACCGATAGAAAAATGCTTTAATGATTTGAAATATTTATTTATCATTTACAAAATACAATTTTTTTATACCTTCCAATTGGGATAGTACATGTTTTAGGGAGGGATTTTTTTCACTCTATTATAATCTTAATAGAAAAATAAAAAATTAGGGAACAAAACATATCTTAACGTGTATTAATTTAATACTGTTAAAATTTAAAACACTTATAATATCACAATTTCTTTTTATTCACTGAGAGTGTCGCGACAGCTGTTTCGCCAAACGATGTTGGCATCATCAGGCGTTACAATAAGCTGACAATAGTTTATTGTAATACCTGATGATGCCAACATCGGTTGGCGAAACAGCTGCCGCGACACTCTCAGTCAAAAAAAAAGAAATTGTGATATTATAACAGCGTTTTAAATTTTAACAGTAATAATGGTGAAGTATCATAGTGTTTCGGCCAAAACAATGGATTATTGTATTAATTTAAAAATAATTGTCTTAAATGATATTTTAATACTATTTACTTATTTTTAAAAAGTATACAATTGTACATCCAAGCCGATTTTTTTGTTGTCTCTGAAGTAACTTATATCGAATAATTGTGAGAATGAAAGAGCAGTTAGTTTGATATATGCAACCCTGTAGTATCATTTATTGCAGGTAATAATTGCGGAAAAGATCTAGGGAAAGAGTGGCGTGATGAAAAAGGCATGCTCGGGAAATAATAATATATATAATATAGTGGAGTGGATTGATGACTGTGCGCACACATACACGCTTCGAGAAACAGCTCATGTTTGCAAACATCCAGTATTGGATATTCAATATTTAGGAAACATCGAATGAGCTGAAAAAGATTCACACAACAAGTCGGAATTCGTAATAACTCGTAGCTGAATGATCAACAAGGATGGTTGGGCCGTTTGCCGGCAACATTAGATGAATAAGTTGTCAAATTGTGGTATAATTGGATCCTCAACCATGCAAATAGTAAAAAAAAAAAAACTAACCATACGCCAATTCCCCGGAGGGGTAGGCAGAGATGATGGATCGCCACAATGCTCTGTCCTGGCATACCTCTCGGGCTTCCTCTACATTCATACATCGTACCATGCACGCACTCGGTTATTCCGATTTCGAATGTGACCGCCTTTTAGTAATTGATTAATTTGGTCGTGTCATGCTCTCCTCGGCCGTCCTCGGCTTCTTTTTCCACTCACGCTGCTTGTCTACAACTTTTAAACCATTCTACTCTCATCCATTCGTTCTATATGTCCAAACCATCTCAGGGATCCTTTTTTAATTTTATCCATGATGCAGTCATCTGCCTTGCATTTCTTTCTTATTTCATCGTTCGGTATTCTATCATACAACGTTTTCCCGCACATTCTTCTTAGTGATCTCATTTCTACGGCGTCTATCCTGCTTTCATCCTTCTTTTGCCAGCTCCAGGCTTCACTTCCACATACGAGGGTTGGCACTAGAACTCCACTGTGTACTGTCATCTTTGCTGCTGTGGATATATTTCTATTTGCATTTATAAGATACTCAAGGTTATAAGATACTCTTTAAAAATTTTAATTCATGAGACTATTGTGAAACGTCACATTATTCCGGCCGATGAAATGGATCGTGAAGACCATTAAAATAACTGAATTTCCAAAGACGTGAGAATGCAATTTCGCACAGGGGATGTTATAAATTATCGAGAATTTTAGTGCCTACGTTTGTCGTTAAAATTGCACCGTGTGCATAATAATGAAGTTTCACGCCTACCTAACTCCGGGACTTTGACTGCGATGGAATACGAACGTGGGGCAAGCGACACACAAATATCAAATAATAGTAATTAAACAGTTTATTTTGTGTATTTGGTATACAACCACTTTATTTTTGAGAATGGGGCCTACCGGTTTCGCTCTATGCGAGCTTCCTCAGGGCTTTATACGTACTAAAAATTAAATATCGAGATACAAATTAAATTAATGGAAGGCGGCTAATTTAGAAAGAGAGGGGCCAAATTCCTGCATAAAGAAGCATTGGGCCTCAGATTAAACAACCGAGAGGCTAAGGCGAGAGAAATTAAAAAGGCTTTAAATTACAACGCCCCATTTATAAACAATCAAATAAACTTAACATACAGTCCCATCTTAAATATGTTTCCAATTTCCCGGTAATAATCCCTAAGCTCACCCCTTCCCCTCCCCCCTTCTGCACTTAATAGCTAATTATGTACACCCCCCTCTCTCTTCCCCCCTCTCTTTCTCAATAAGCCGCCTCCCCTTAATGTAAGCTCGCATAGAGCGAAACCGGTAGGTCCTCATTCTCAGAACGCTTGGCTTCTAATCCAGGGGACTTGGGTTCGAGCCTGGACACGACCAGATTCCTTCTTCATAATAATGAGCTATTTTCTGCTCATATTGAAGATTGTAAAATAAAATCTAATATCATTGATTGAAATCTTTGGTATTAGTCTTTTTTTAAAAAATAATAATAATAAATAAAGTGGTTGTATACCAAATACACGAAAAACTGTTTAATTAATTATAAATATGTCCAACCACCAAGTAATAGCTTCTTATCAAAGTTTAAAATAATACTTATGTGAAATTAACGGCATACCGCACTTTCCTCTAAAATGCAATAATACATAATATACATTTATTTATTTATTATAAAATACTTCAAAAACCAGTATTTTTAAATAGCTTCCATGTTTTTAAGATCATCACCTTGTTAGCATATATACATTATTTTTATAATTATTTATATGTTAAGCGAAGCGTCCACTAGAAAGTAAACTTCCGCAAGTAGACTTCCTCGAGTACCCCTCAATATATAAATACACCCTGCAAGTCGACTTAGTGATTGTTTTCAAATTAGGAACACTAAAACATTTGATAAATTCGATAATAAAAGATAAAAACAAAACACTTTTTCGATATGAATTATGTTATTAAGAGCATTCCTCAAATAATATCTAAGATTCAAAATAATATAACTTGGGGACTATTACAATAAAATTATTCAACTGAGAATTTTACCTTTTGGGAGGAGCGTTTCGATTCTATCGTAGGTATCTTCATCAGCGCAATTATTAAAGAAATGATATTTCAATTAGGCATCTATGTAATATTGACAGTTGATGCGGGTGTCAAAAAGGATCAAGTTATTTGGCAGTTTAGTAGGGGAATAATTGTAAATAGTTATTAGAAATTTTATGTTTACATTTACCGAATTTGGAAAATATCTGACCATCTCTATGTTATTTAAAATTCTTATCATCGCCACGTAAAATTTATTATTCTTTAATTTCAATTGAACAGCTATAAAATTATAGCTACGTATTATAGTGGAAACACCCTAAGTATTATACATTAATATTACATTTAGATTTTTTGAATAAGAAATAGTACAAATATTATTATATATTCAACCACTAAGTGAATGCTATATACAACACAATATTAACACCGATATAAAACAGGAGTAATTATAATATAATAATACGAATGAAAAAGTCTGTTTTCTAGAAAATTTATTTCCTTTTATGGGAATGACATGTATAGCCTTGCTAAGGCACTATCAAACGATATTTGATAATGCATTACCCAGACGAAACAAGTTATTTCCATTAAATAAAATAAAACTTATAGAAAACAGCCGTTTTCATTCGTATTAATCATTAAATGTGGAGTTTTACATCATTGTTTAAAAAAACATGAGCATTAATGAACAGTGTACATATTCGAATGTTGTGAAGATTGGTGAATGAACAGGCAGGAAGGAACACGGGATAGGGGAGAGGAAGACCTGACCGGAAGCGGGGTGCGTCCGGTTTAAGGGTGCGGAATAAAGGACATATTGGTGTGGACAAATTATAACCACTTAAACGGGGATGAATTGACTAATTGGTTTCCACCCCTAGATATAATATATTGTGGATATTTTTGGTTATTTGTGGTTATATACTCTTATAACGATTAACTAAAATGACAATTCAATAAAAAGGACGAATATTTGCAAGACGTAAACGAGATAAAACAAAAAAAAAAGTTTATGAACGTGAGATTGATTATCAAACCAGAAAATTTGATATTTACAAAGAGTTTTATTTTACAAAAGTTTTAATAGACAAGATATTATGATGTTTTCTAAACCTTTTCATGTTGCATTATTAAGCAAATAGGGGTTAAAACAACGATAAAATCGATATAAAAGTCATTTTGTTTATTTTAATATGTATATAAAAAAAATAACATGACTCCACTTCTAGAAGTAAGGAATTATCAAACACTTTAAAAAAATGAATTAAAAAATTTATTTAAAAAAATATATTGCAGGTTATAAAATTTAAATTTAAAATCGTTCTAGAATGCGTAAAATATTGAAATGTGTCACTATTTTTGGAATGCCAGTTTTTTTTTAAATATAATAAGAGAGGCTTCCGAGAAACGGATCCGATCACATTAACTATATTTAACACTTTTAATTTGTCAATTCCATAAATTTATCTTCCCACGTCACACTCGTGGTCAATAGGTTCTTGTGCTTCATTTGGTATTCAACGTGTTAATGTTATAAATATTTAAGTACGATATTAATTACTTATAATCAGTGAGTAAAAATACATAATTTAATATATTATACATATGGAGAATTATAATTACTTGTAAATCAGCACCAAGGAAAAGTCATATATGGTAAATACCATTTATAGGCATTATACATTACACGTTATACTGTAGGCGCTATGTGTAAACAGATCCAAGATATACCCACATTTCTAAATAATATTTAGCAAACATAGTAAACAAGTTACTGGATAAACATATACGTCAACATTGCGCCGGATTATACTTAAAAAGGTAAATTAGTTATGAAAATGGAGGTAAGCACCTAATTAAGAAAATGTACCTACTTAGCTTACGTTCCTTTGGTGAGTACCTATTTTAACAAGCGAAAACATATTCTCAAAAGAAAGGTCTACGACATGTGTATACTGGCCATGATGCCATACGGACTAGAGACGACAATTCTTACAGCATAAAGTGTACACAGAGGTCCATGGAAAGACAGATACTTGGTGTGAGCTTGCGAGACCGCATAAGGAATGAAGAAATCAGACGCCGCACCAGGGTTGCTGACGTCATGGACCGAGTGGCAAAATTGAAATGGCAATGAGCTGGACACTTGGTTAGACAGGGTGGCAACAGATGGGCATCCAGGATACTCAGTTGGAGACCATGGGCAAATAGGCGAAGTGTCGGAAGGCCACCGATAAGATGGACCGATGATATTGTCAAAAGGGTTGGAAAATCTTGGATACAAAGGGGGCAGGATAGAGACGAGTGGAGGCGAGGGCAGTATGATTGTCACACTGTCTTTAGTCTGATGTAGAATTCACGTGACAATAAAATGGCGATAGATTAGCTACCTATCACATGTCACGAGAATCACTATGATAGCTTTTACATTGATTTGGCTCATGCTGTCATGATGTAAAGAGCGATTCAACAAAATACTAATAATAATACATGGAATGAACTTCCCAAAAGGTTTCAATAGTCACCTACCGGATCCAATTGTGAATCTAAACCATCCAGGGACCAACTCAAATACACACAAAAAAATCTTCAAAATCGGTCAAGCTGTTTAGGAGGAGTTTAGCTACATACGACCGTACAGAAGAATTATACGAGTATATAGAGATAAACAACTACTACATTAAACAAACATCGGGCTGTAAAGATATTTTTTTAATAAAAACATTACAATTATTTATTATTATTATTTATAGATGGATTAATCTGATCAATTATTTGATAATAACCCAAAAAATATTGAAAAATATATTTAATATGAAACGTCAAAATCGATTAAAGTACGATATCATACCAAAACATAACACATACAATATTTTTGTTTGATATAGCAGAAAAAAATATTTGAATCATTGAGTATCGAATTTCATAAAATATCTGCTTGTTCTCAAACGTATGGCGAGATGTGAGTTAATTACAGGTCAAAGTCAAATTCTTTCGGCAAATAATTAAGTACCATTTTTGTAATAACCGTTAATAAAGTAACCACGAAATATCGCACAGTATTAACATATATCCTTGCATATTTTAGCACATAATATTTCGAAATCAACCCACCTTATGCCGCCCGGTTCGCGAGAAGTTGCCAATGGCAACATCAAAGTTGATCGAGGCAATCCACACTAAAAACTTGCACAAAAATAATGTTTAAAATATCAACAAACAGAACAATCCCGTTAAACTTTACTACAACTGTCAAAAATCACGAGACATACAAAAAAAAACAAGGGAACACGATCAACGATTTTGAATTTCGATCCAAGCGCGCGGCGACCGTGGCGGGAACGATCGAAACCATAGATGAACGAGTCGTAACTGCTTGACTTTGCTTTTGAATGACTATAGTGCGGAGAGTTTTTAGTGGTGGGGGGCGATACAGAATGGGCGAAGCAGAGGAGGGGGCATTCATTCATAAAATCGCGTAGACACTACGGGCCATAGTGGTGGGAGGTAGAAATCGCATTTTTTCAGCGAACATAAGTATGTACTATACGTAGTGAAACGCGTTGGTATGGCTGTGGCTATTAATACGTACGGCGCATGTATTTGTGTTTGCATTATAATGTTATGTATAGCGAAATCAAATGTTATACGATAAACAGCTGATGCGGGAACGCTTTAGCCCGTCTTACTGGGCGGAAGTTGGCGATACTTAAATTTGAATATCACGATCTCTTATTCATAATTTGGTGTTTCTGTCATACTCAAATTAAGTATTTCTAATTGAACGTTCAAACATCACGCAGTGAGTGAATTATTGACTCATAATTGAATTATGCCTATTCTAATCCGACCTTATATTAAAAAAAAAATCAGTAAAGAATTTTAACATTTAAAGGCAGTTTATTTTTAAATTGAAAGAAAACAATGTTTTTTTAAATTATTTCCAAATTTTTATCTTTATTTCGACAGCGACCGGTTTCGCCAGTTAGCTGGCATCGACAGAATGGTCACTATTATATTTATAATGTATTAAAAAACATAAAATGAGAATTGTGTACAATAAGCACATACAAATTATAAAAGTTGAAAGGATAATATACAAGTGGAAAGGATAAAGGATAATATACCAGTCTGTCGATGCCAGCGAGCCTGGCGAAACCGGTCGCTGTGGAAATAAAGACACAAGTGGAAGTAGTTAAAAAAAACATTGTTTTATTTAATTATTAATTAAATATGAAATCTTTTTAAATATTTTAAACAGATTCAATTTCAACACTGATGTAGAATGAGAAACATCCGAAACACATCTGTCTTAAATAGTGAAAAAAAAATGTTGCGCAATATTTATTTACTTAATTGAAATTTTAGATAAACTTAAGGCGTTATCACTGTGGAATTCCATAATGACTAAACTATATTAGTTTATATCGTTCTCCCGAAGATGAAGGTGTAAGACTTCGAAAAATAAACTCGAAAGTGGAGAAAACAGTGTTTTGATTAAAATAATTAAAATTAAAAAAAAAATGTCATAATTTCACAGTAGCACGAAGAAAATAAGCATATCTAGGCGAAGGATTCTTCTTATTCAGGTCTCTAGCATCGGGCCAGCACACATTTTCGGATTATACGCGCCCGTTTATAATTACAAATAACACTTGGACTACATAGAGATTTCATCTTGAACAAGGTCGACCAGATACGAAAGGAGGATGTATGCATTTGTGTACGTGTATTGGAGAATTTAAAAAAATATTTATAATGTGTATCCGATAACGTTAATTATCGTTGTGGTAGTGTGGGATAATAAAACGCGTTCCCAATTCAAATATTCAAATTCATATTCGCTGTTCGATATTCAAATTTAAATGAACTCTGCGCAGCTTTTGAGTTCAGAGAGTAATCACCAGTAGCAATATGAATATTTATATATTTGCAGATGGAATAAACATAATTATACAGACAATAACTAACTAACTAAAAATCACGAAGTAATAAAAGATAATGGATCGCCATACTGTTCTCTCTCAACATACCTCTCGAGCTTCCTCTATATTCATACATCGTAATATGCACTTTCCGACTTCGAACGTGGCCGCCTTTTAGTAATTTATTAATTTGGTAATGTCATTTTTTTCCTCAACCATCCTCGGTTTCTTTTTACATACACACTGCTTGTATACAATGCTTTAACCGTTCTTCTCTAGTCCATTCGTTCCTCATGTTCAAGCCATCTCTTGTGATCCTTTTGTAATTTTACTTAGGATGCAATAAGCTGTCTTACGTTTTTTTTATATATTATTATTTCGTCGTTCTGTATTCTATCATACATCGTTTTTCCTGCATTCTCCTCAGTGATCTCATTTCTACGGCATTTATCCTACTTTCATCCTTCTTTTACCAGCTCCAAGCTTCACTTACATACATAATTGGTGGCACTACGGACAATAATATTATATTAACTACAGCATATATATTTAAAAAATCTTTTTGATTAATATACTAAAAAATATATATATAATACTACAATTCGTTCGGCACAAAAGTGATATATTTTATTTTCTCATACAATTTTTCGATTGTCCTCTTTCAGAAGACCACTCCGGACTACACAGATGAAGCCCCCACATAAACCAACAAACCACTAAATCTTAGTTCCAACATTGTAACCATCAGATGCAAAATGCAACAAGAGATAAACCAGATCAGATGTTCCATAACCGAGTATGACTTTAAATTTTATATATTTTTACTGTAAAAGTTTTTATTTTTCGTAATTGCTTAATTTTTTGTTCACGAAATTGTTAGGATTTGTATTGATGATTGTTCACGTAATTCATAAGTTAAATAGATATTTTTATATTTTTATTTTTATCACGTAATATTATTTCATTACATCATTTATAAGTTAAATAGACTTAATATTATAAACTATGTCGATATTTATAATTTAGTTTTAGGCTAGAATATAGGATAGAAAGAAATAATAAGGGAATCACGTAAACGTTAACGTTGTTTTCGTTACATTTATATTTGATACTTGCTGGTGTTTATCTCAAGGATGATACTGTTTAAATTTTCATATGAAGCACTCACTTCGTGGTTGGATATTTTAAACTTATAGATATAAAATAATAAAACACTTTGTATTTAACCACGGTATGGTCAATATAATTGATGACAAATAGTTTCGCTTGGACCCAAGCTTCATAAGGGCAGTACAATAACTTTGATAAGAAGCCATTACTTGGTGGTTGGACATATCCAACACTTAAATAAGCACTTTTTGTACTTGGTATACAACCACTTTATTTGTAGGGATAAGGGCCTACCGGTTTCGCTCTATGCGAGCTTCCTCATGGCTTTACACATACATAGTATGTTTAAAGCCCTGAAAAAGTTCGCATTGAGCGAAACCGGTAGGCCCTCATCCTCACAAATCAACTGTTTGAATACCAAGAACAAAAAGTGTTTAATTAAGTATAATAACTAAACAAAGACATTTTTTCGTTTATCCCTTTCCCTCTCTCACCCCCCGCCCCTCTGACTTCACCACCGTTTTATTATTATATGTACATGTAAATTTTGTGTATTTAGCAATTATACTGCCCTGACGAAGCTTAGGTCCAAGCGAAACTAGTTGGCATCAATGAAAATAACCATACCGTAGTTAAATACAAAGTGTTTTATTATTTCATATCTATGAAATAAGTTTATATACTGTTTATTTAATGTATTGTAGAAGTTAACGATTAGTGGAGTATAAAGAGATAAACCGAGGCAAACATGACACAATAACTATGTCTTATACTAATCAAATTGTAAATGTCAGCTACATAAAGAGTTAAACATATTTATGTGCATGCATGACACGATGTATGAATGTTGAGGATAGTAAGAACAGAAAAGAACAGCACATCGTCAGTTAGTAAGTTTCGTTTCTAGCTCCTTCAACATTCTATTTTGGGATTCAATAAAATATTTTGCAGATCATTCGTGGTCGGTTCAGCTTATCAATGAATGAATTAGACGTGGGTCGGAGATGATCATCTGGGGACAGAACGGAAGCCGTAGACGGTGGATAACAGGGGCTTCCCACATTTGACTCCCACTATCCATCACATACACCAGTGACATTCTATATTTTTTAAAAGAAAAAAATCAAATTGAATAATAATAATGAATTAATAATAAAAGAGCACTTAATATGTCTCTCTAATAATATATTTTATGAATTTGCTAACCACCTCATTGAAAAAGTGAATTAATTTCATAAAGATAATGGCGTTGAATACATTTTACATAACTACATATTAAAATACGTACATTAAAAAAAAACAGATAAACATGTTAAAATAATACACATATATCAGCAATTGCGGTATGTACCTATATGATCCTTAAAGGACGCATAGGTCATTTGGAGAATATCCACATCGACTGACACCTCATTCAAGAGCACCATACCCCGGGTCATTGTTTGCTGCGCCATGACATTTGTTCTGCTATGCGGTATGCACAACAGATCGTGTCTTCTAGCGCGAGCATACCTGTCCGGTGCATTGAAGCCATAACTCTCCATGAGGTATGGGGCTATCAATGAGGTTACGGAGTATTTTAAATCCTAAGATCATCGATGTACCTTTGCTTCTTGATTCGGGACTGCGGTACTCTCGTGTTAATCAATAGATCATTGTGGTTCAAAAACCTCGGATATACCCCATTCATCCGCATGTAGAGGTATCTCAGAAATCATGAATATATAAAACAAAAATTTTGCGTGTGAATATCAAAACGTTCTTTTTGATACAGTTCTACAGAACTATGCTCAGACAACAGAAAATTATCCAGCCTTTTATAATGTCCTAGAAACACATAACATACATTTTTTAGAATCGACTAAAATTCTTAGAAAACATAGGATTTCCTTGTAAATTATTTTTGTGGAGTTTTCCATAGCTGCGATAGCAAATGGATAATGCTATAATTGTTCACTGAACCTCGATTACCCTTAAAATTATTATATAATATAAAAATATATTGAAATATTTATCTAAAGAGGGAGAAGAGTTTAGGTATTAAAGATTATTTAATATTTGGAACTCTAGTAGAAGAAAAATAATCGATTCTTTCTTCATAATCATGAGCTATTTTTTGCTCACATAGGAGATTTCATATTATATTCTAATACCAATGATTTAAATCCTTGGTAAAGAAACAATAAAACTGATATTAAAATTTGGACACCAAAGAAAGACGAGTGCTATCCGAAACATGCGTGTAAAGTTATTCAAAATTGATATACACCGCTACTGTTCTCAACTATACTACACCACGCTACAGTATAATTAAAAAATCACGATACAATACATGAGTTCTAGATCGAGGACGGATAAGTGTAAAAGTAAGTAAAACAGAGATGTTCAAATATTTTTAATTCTGCTTGTAATATTTTCCTTATTGATACAACTAATTTTGATTGCTTTTGTATCGGTGTGGCAAAAATTCTTAAAAAGAACTTAGAATAATAAAATCGGGTGATATTTATTTTGCTAGAATATAGAAGAAAAAAATGTTGAGATAAGATCATTGAATAACAAATAACATGTTGTACAACCATGTAAAAGAATATGATAGACAAACGAAACTATTGTGGAGAAATGTATATGTATTTGTAGCGCTACACTGCTTCTCTAGGAGGAAGATAGAGAGGTTTGTCAGAATAAAATAGTATGGCGGTCTACTCTCTTAGAATATTCGTAGATTTTCATGGTTGGGAGGATTATGTTTTTTTGGAATCTTGGATTTATCCTGTAACGTGACGTTTCGGATATCGTTGCAGTCTCCATCTTCAGGGTTGTAATGACTGGGTATTGGGCCTATTCTCTGTCTACCCCTCCGGAGAAACGGTGTTATACGAGGTTTGTCCGTAAAATAAGTTTCCACCCACCATACAGTCCGGACTTGGCCCCGAGCGACTACCATCTCTTCCCTGATTTAAAGAAACACCTCGGTGGAACGCATTTTGCAAACGAAGAGGAGCTGAAATAAGAGGTTCTGAGCTACCTTCACGACCTGGCGGGAGACTTCTATGACCAGAGAATCAAAAAGATGGTGACCCGGATGAAAAAGTGCATCGAAGTCAACGGGGACTATGTAGAAAAATAGCTGAAAGTCCAAGCTTTCTAATGAAACTTATTTTACGGACAACCCTCGTAGTTTGTTGATGGTTTATCTTGGAAATCCCTTGGATTCTTAGCAAGTTATATCTGTGGAAATCATGAATGTAGAGATATAACACGAAAGGCGTGGGTTATTAAGACTAATACGTATCGAGTTGAGAATATTGCGACGGTCAGCGCCGCATCCCCGCGTCTCCCTGCCATTACCAATGAGCGAGATTTAACCATTTGATCTCCCACTTGACCCGGCCCGGCAAGGGGCCCGCTAACTCGATTAGTGACCCGATCCGGCTACCCGAGACCGTTCCAACTATCCCGAGTTCGATCCGTTCTTCCGAGATCCGACCCGAGCACCCGAATATCCGAAGCCATATACGTTCATAAATAAAAATACATATATTTTCTATATCCGCCTTTTCGTTCGTTCTGGTCCCAACCCTTATTATTATTATTATTATTTACATTATTTTGTTGAATCGCTCTTTACATCATGACAGCGTGAGCCAAACCGATGTAAAGGTTATTATAGCTATCATAGTGATTCTCGTGACATGTGATAGGTAGCTAATCTATCGCCATTTTATTGTCACGTGAATTCTACACCAGACCAAAGACAGTGTGAAAATCACACTGCCCTCGCCGGGAATCGAACCCGGAACCTTCGGGGTGGCAGTCAATGCACTCGGCCACGAAGGTCATCATGTATGGAAGCGAAGCATGGAACTGGCAGAAGAAGGATGAGAGCAGAATAAATGCGGTAGAGATAAGGTCCCTAAGACGTATGTGTGGTAGAACGATGTAAGACAGAATCTCAAATGCTGTTATTAGAAAGGAATGTAGAGCAAAATAAGGTATTATGAACAAAATTATAAAGAGTTCGCTGCGTTGGTTCGGACATATGGAGCGCATGGGTGAAGAAATAACGGTTAAAAAAGTATACGTTAACGATGTAAATGGAGTACGGAGTCGAGGTAGACCGAGGAAAACATGGCATGACCAAATTAATCAAAATATTGAATAACTATAGAAATTTCCTTTTAAACCTGTACAAACTTGTCTATACTTGTATGAACGTATATTTGTATAGAAGGGTCTCAGCCGACTGTATGGTACACAACAGGCCCAGCTTTCGACTGCCAACTCAGCGCTCCGAACACTTGTTTCTTCTTATTGCTGTATCTTTATAACGACTTCGAATTTTAAAAATCACTTTACTACCGTATTTCAGACATATTAAGGAAGCAATTTATCAACCCCCTTAAGCTACATTAAGTGTACACATTTTATATAATAAACATTTTCGAACATCTTCTTATTCTCCCCATATTCATACCCTTAATATTCCGGTTGAGTTTTTCCATGATTTCCTCACCTGCAAAGCGAATGTCGAAACATATATAGATAGCTCATGGACATCAGAGATTGTCTGCGTCATCTCTGTACAGCTTAAATACACAATCTATCTTATTTTTCTTTTTCTTCTGATTGTAGATCTTGCGATCTGTTTATGCAGGATATCAACATTCTTCCTGTGATCTATCTATATAAATAAAACTGAAGGTGTGTTATTGTGTGTCCCGTTTACTGTGTAAATACGTAACAGATCGAGCTTAAATTTTCAAAAAATATTAATTCTACACCGGCGGTTGTTCTGATAATACTTTTGCTACAAATCGAGCTCTAATTAACTTTATAAATTAATAAATTAATTGTTAATTTTCGTAGTGCAAGCGATTATAGAATTTAATATACGATTATAGAAATAAATTTTATAATAAATAGTAATAATATCCTTGAGATAAACACCCGCAAGGATCAAATATTGTATCTGAAACCATAAAGGAAGAAAAAAATCCTATATGTGCCACAAACATTGCAGAGGTGATTTCTAATCCACACGTGCTCATTCGTTGGCGATTTTAAGTACGAACTTTATATAATACTTCAAGATAAATGTGAGATTCCTGGAAATGCAGAAATATAATCAGACTAAGTGCAGCTAGTTGGCATACTATAAGGTACTTCAATTTATAATTGAACACTGAACCTTGGCACGTGAGACCGTTTCCAGGAACTATCCAGAAATATCGCGGAATGCTTACACAGTTCTCTATAATGCATTACTGTTTACTATGTAATCATTCGCAATTGTAATAATTTCACTGACAAAGGCGTTAAAACATTTATTATCGGCGTGACCCCGTTCTGTGAAATACTATTGTATTGTAGTTTGATAAAGATTTCTCCACATTGTGACACCGAATCCGCGAGGCGATTCACTTGACTATCGTAGAAATGGCCGGCCTAAAGACGTCGGCCAATATCTGACCGACAATCTTTGAACAGTACTCGGAGGTAAGTAATAAGCGCCAGACTTAAGAAAGAGATTATGACCAACAGTCTCTTTCTTAAGCCCGAAGTGTATTACTTACCGCCGGGAAATACGAGTACAGTTATTTTACGAAGG
The DNA here is from genome assembly GCA_022606425.2 of Lepidostoma basale. Taxonomy (NCBI): domain Eukaryota; kingdom Metazoa; phylum Arthropoda; class Insecta; order Trichoptera; family Lepidostomatidae; genus Lepidostoma; species Lepidostoma basale. The sequence continues at coordinate 5,370,764 of JAHDVF020000211.1, forward strand.
AATTCTAACGTCGTTTAACCGAATTTTAGTTCCCTTCCAGGTGCAAATGTTAAATCGTTAACCACGAATAAACGACATAAACTATGTATTTCCAGTGTTAATGCCTCAATCAGATGATTTTACAAAAAATGGGCGAGTGGAGAGGGATATTGAAAGAAGGGTTGGGGCAGACAACAAAGTGAATTGAGCAGTTGTCATCGCAAATAAAAACCTATCCAAAAAACTAAAATGGCGGTGCACAATGGTGTTCTTGTACCGATCCTTATGTATGGAAGCGAAACATGGAACTGGCAAAAGAAGGATGAATGCAGTAAAAATGAGATCTCTTGACGAATGTGTGGATACTCTGTGTATGATAGAGTGTCGAATGAAAATATAAGAAATGAATGCGGTGCGAATGATGGTGTTAAGAATAAAACTATGAAAGGATCATTAAGACGGTTTGGACACATGGAAAGAATGAATGAAGAAAAAATGTTAAAAATAGTATAAGACCGAGGAAAATGTGGCGCGATCAAATAAATTAAATATTGAATGTCGGTCACGTGAGAAGTCAGAGAAATCGACGCGCGTGCATGATACTATGTATGAATGTTGAAGAAGCGAGACGAAATATGTCAGGAAATAAGTGTGTCAGTCCATTAGTTCTGCTTACCCCTTCGGGGAGACAGCGTGGTGGTTAGTTAGTTAGTTAGTTTTTTAATTATAAAACAAATTTATATGGTAGTAACTAACTAACTATCTAACCATCACGCCGTCTCTCTCGAAAGGGTAGGCAGAAAGAATGGACTGCCACACTTTAATCGATGCGGCGCTCCATCCTTATCTTTTCGCCCCGCGAGAGTATTGTATAGTATTGTATGATCCATACAACATAGAATATCCACGAAATTTAAATGCTATTTTGGGACTTGATTATCAATTGACGAAGCTTGTCACCATTTAGACGACTTCCGGATTAATCTGGTAATGACCACCATAACCCCTTGACCTCCGCATTCCCGCCGGAGATCTGAAGCGTCTCCTACCCAATTACCTTCCTCTTATTGCATTAGTCGGCGGAGGGTCGCGGCGGCTCCCTACATTATTCATGCACTTTAAATGAAAGTCACCAATTAACGTTAATGGAAATATTGAAATCCTTCTTGTAATACAGGAATTCATGAATAATTCATCTAAGTTTTTAATTTAATCAATCAATGATGAAAACAAACGCAATAATCAAAAAAGAAAACGATATTTAGATTCGTTATATGAGTATAACATACGAAAAAAAAACTATGATAAATATAAAGATTATAGGAAATATGTTTGACTCTACATTTTCTTCTGCTCAGTCCCTGGTCCCTAGGACGCATACATAACGTGACTATTTATTTTTTCCCCCAAACCGGGACACCTAAAAAAGGTAGGTACTTAATCTTCTTCTTCTTCTTTTTCTTCTCTGGAGTCTCGTGCATCACGATCCTAGGAATTCTTTCTTGATCCATTCTCTAGATGTGGTCCCTCTAGAATCGTATTCTCTGCCTATTCCATCTCAATATGTCTTCAATTTTGCAGGAATTTGAATTTCTTAATTTGGTATCCCATCTCTAAGGGTTCTCCCACAATAGGTCGCAATGTTCTCATTTCTGCTACTCTTAAGAGATGTTTGGTTCTGACAGTGTCTGCTCTTGCTTAGATTCCGTAGGTCATTATGGGCCCGATGCATGTTTTATAAATTCTAACTTTGCTTTCCACTAGCATATGCTTATTGTCCCAGACAGTGTCCCTTAGGCATTCGAATATGCTTAATAATAATAATAAATTTGGAGAACTTATATAGGGCTGTTTTCGAAAAATTGACAAAATTGGCAGTTTTGAAGCTAAGGGTTCACACACAAGAAATTTTAATCACTTTAACTCTGTAAACGTCAGATCAAAGAGTATGTTTTCTCTTCAGATATCTTTTATCTATGGTCAGATGTATCATGAGATTTTATTCCCAATCGCAATAAAAATACCGTATCATTTTAATGCTCATGCCCGCGTTTTCATCTACTAGTACTAGATTTTACCACCAGGATTCTTATTTGCGCGCTTTTTATATATTTTTTAATTCTACTGCGAGTTTCTTTCTTTACGAAAACGGGACATTTTAGCGCCCCAAAGCTGTTTTCGGGGACACCGGGACACGCTGCCTGAAAACGAGACGTCTGGTCACATGACGCATACACCCGTCCGTTCCTCGCGCATCTCCCCAGTACACCTATTTTACAAATCAGTTATTTCTAACGAAGAACCACGAAATGATCTCGTCAACTGTGAAAGTCTATGAAAAGATAAACTTAAGACGATATAACACAGTGAAATTCCACAATGACGATTTTTTATGAAATATAACACTGTATTTTTTTCTTTTCTATACTTGAGTTTATTTTTCTCGACATGTTTCGAAGGTTATAAACGATAATAAAAGATCATTTAATTCTTCGAAAAAATTCATACCCATCTCCCGATGACGGGGTGAAACCTTCATAACTTGTCGAGAAAAATAAGATAAAAGTGAAAAAAAAAACTATAAAAATATTGATGTTAGTTATTGAAGTTTATTGTAAATAATGTCTTTATTATATATAATTTATTTAATTTTATTTCACTTATTATTCTAGTTACGACTAGTTTCGCTGCCATCTTTTGGCAATGATCTCTGCAGATAATTGAGAAACTATTTAGTTTATTAAGATTAATGAAATAAAAAGATGGGCGGACTGCGTTAAAGAGGACTAGGAGAACTTGGAAAGATCTGGAAAGTGGAGAGATATGGCCAGGGACAGGAACCAGCGAAGGACTGTTGTAGAGGAGGCCAAGTCCCACACCGGGATGTGGCGCCGAGAAAAAGAACAATAGTTTATTATTACGATTGATTGAATATTTATTGGGATCTTGGTTGTGTCAACTACCCTGAAGATGGATTGTGAAACGAGCTTAAAAACGTTAGTTGAAGAGGATACCACGAGACAGACATACCCTAAATCTCAAGAAAATGGGAGTACATAAACAACAACAGACCATCACGCCGTTTCCTCGCAGGGGTAGGCAGAGAGAATGGACCGCCACACTACTCTATCCTGACATACATACCTCTCTAGCTTCCTCCACATTCATACAGCGAGTCATACACGCACGTCGATTCTTCCGGCTTCTGACATGACCAACCTTTAAAATTTGAATAATTTGATCATGCCTTGTTTTTCTCGATCTGCCTCGACTCCGTACTCCATTAACATCGTTAACGTATACTTTTTTAACCATTTTTTCTTCACCCATGTGCTCCATATGTCCGAACCAACGCAGCGATCCTTTCATAATTTTGTTCATAATAGCTTCTTTCGCTCCACATTCCTTTCTAACATCAGCACTTGAGATTCTGTCGTACATCGTTCTACCACACATTTAGGGACCTCATCTCTACCGCATTTATTCTGCTCTCATCTTTCTTCTGCCAGTTCCATGGGAGTACAGATTCATTTTTACTTTCGTATTTGTAATATAATAAAGACTATGATCAAATGAACGCCTGGATTTATAAAGCAGCCGTTAACTGTGAAACATAACCCCTACACAAGCTTAGGACTATATTGGACTATATTTGGGTCACTCTGCGGTTAGCATCGGCCGCAGTGGGCAACTCATTACTAAAACATAAAATAATTATAACCTCGTAATAACGTATCTCAATCCCATTATACTGGCCAGGCTGTGAATACTAATGTTTAATACGGCAGTATACATGTACCTATATTTATTCAAACATACGCTGTCCTCGCGTAACATTCACGGTTCAGCCTGGAACAATCTTCCTGTAGACATAAAGTGCACTGAGAACCCGTCAAGATTGAGACTCAAAACGCACTTTTTCAAATTATTTTATCTTGATGTAAATGTTGATCAACTGCGTCGGGTGCAGCCCTCATATTAAATATGTCTATTTTTAAGTAGTTCATAAAAGGGAGTTTCAAATAGTTCATAATGTCTAAAAATGGCGTATAAATCGATAAATTCAAAATCATTTTTACAGATGATTTTTTGCAGAATTAAAGAAAGATATACAAGACATGCAAATAAAAACATTATCATAGAGGGAAAAAATATAGAAAATGTGAAAGAGTATGTGTATCTCGGTCATAAAATCAGACTCGGAAAAGAGAATCGAACTGCAGAGCTACCTCGAAGAGTGGGACTGGGTTGGGCTGCCTTTGGTAAACTGAGACATGTATTTTAAAATGTTGAAATACCGGTCTGTCTCAAAAGAAAGGTCTACGATATGTGTATACTGCCCATGATGACATACGGACTAGAGACGACAACTCTTACAGCAAAAAGTGTCCACAGGCTCAAGTGTACACAGAGGTCCATGGAAAGACAGATACTTGGCGTGAGCTTGCATGACCGCATAAGAAACGAAGAAATCAGACGCCGCACCAGGGTTGCTGACGTCATGGACCGAGTGGCAAAATTGAAATGACAATGGGCTGGACACTTGGCTACACAGGGTGGCAACAGATGGGCACCCAGGATACTCAGTTGGAGACCATGGGAGAATAGACGAAGTGTCGGAAGGCCACCGATGAGATGGACCGATGATATTATCAAAATGGTTGGAAAATCTTGGATGCAAAAGGGACAGGATAGAGACGAGTGGAAGAAATTGGAAGAGGCCTATATCCAGCAGTGGAGGGAAGAAGGCTAGCAAAGAAGAAGAATAAGAAGATACAAGGCATGCGTCCGCCCCATCATGACGTATGAAATAGAGATCAGAGCCGATACTAATAGAAATAAGAACCTTCTTAGAGTAGCAGAAATGCGAACCCTTCGCTCCATCACAGGCAAAACCCTCAGAGATCGGATTAGAAATGAAACGATAAGGTCTGCCTGTGGTGTTCAGGACATATTAAGATGGGGAAGAAGCAGAAGGTGCTTTTGGAGAGACCACGTGGACCGCATGGAGAATACAAGAATTCCAAAAATGGTTAAAAATGAAAACCCAAGCAGCAAGAGACTACCAGGAAGGCCGCCAAAGAGATGGAGAGATGGCTGGATATCATCATCCCAGGGTAACTCACCATCCCAAACAGATAATACGACCTAAACTAAGAGGAGGAAGAAGAAGATATTGATTCTCATGAAATATCACACTGCTATCGCCGGGAATCGAACCCGGGACCTTCGGAATGACAGTCAGAGCTCTTACCACTCTGCCACGAAGGTCGTCAAACGCCGAAATGTGGAAAACAATTGGAAACTACCACATTAAAAGGCCTTAGTTTATTCCCAATAACCAGCAAAAATGTTACACTTTGCTGTAAACAATTCCCTTGGGTTGAAACTGGCGAAGCGAGGTTACATAGGGATGGTGATTATTGCTTTAATGAAAATACACGATGGCCATTGATTTCCTAATTGTTTTATGTTCGTTGCAAGTTTCCTCGTATTCGATTCGATAGTTTTTCTTTTAGTACCTTGTGGCGTGCGTCACCCCATGCGGGTACCGGGTGCCCAGCAAAGGTACACATTTGGGTGTGCGGCCTACATTGTCTGCTCTTAATGAATCACGGATTACATTACGGTCTATTATTTCATGACTAATGTATTTTAAATTACTTTCTTTTTATGGAAATGTAATACTCTACAGACACCACGTATCATGGGCGGGTTAATCGTCAGGCCAGTACTTACCTGGTGTTTGAATGCCGTTTGCTATGCTTGTGCGCAAAATCGAAGTAGACTTACTAACTAACTAACCATCACGCCGTCTACCCGGAAGTGTAGGCAGAGAGGATGGACCGCCACACCATTATGTCCTCTTACTATGTCCTCAACACCATAGACAGACCTTATCGTTTAATTTATGATTCGATCTCAGAGGTTTCGCATTTCTGCTACTCTAAGAAGGTCCTTCTAAGAAGGTTCAATAGCTAAAAACAAATTGTATACAGTTATTGGGTTCAAACGATCTGTTGTATACAAAAAAAATATACAGTCAGTTATTGAAATCCAATAACTGTATTCAACAATTTAGATATTAATTCTCATGGCATGTGATAGGAAGCCAATCTATCGCCATTTTATTGTCATGTAAATTCTACACAAGACCACAGTGTGACAATCACAATGCCATCACCCAGAATCGACCCGGTACCTTCAGTGTGGCAAACATAGCTCTCTCCACTCTGTCACAGAGGTCGTCCAGGATACAAATCGTCACATTTGTGTGTCATACACTTTAAAAACAATGTAATTTATTTTTATTTTCACGACTTGTTTCGAAGCTTCATCATCGAGAGAGAACGATAAAATGAAATTATCAACCATTTTCATAGCTAATTACAATTCCTGACCTTGTAACTTTTGCCTTATATCGATTTATGCTCTTAAAATAATATTGACTTTGTAGAGTATCTTGTCTTTCTAATGTCGAACCATCGCTCATGCGTTCCTGGTATTATGTTGTACTCGTATTTATATAATATTTTACCTGTACATACCTTAAACATTTATGCTGTTTGTAATGTCTGTTGAGTAAATAAACTGATTTCATTAATATAATAGACGTATGTGTGGTAGAACGATATACGACAGAATCTCAAATGCTGATATATGAAAAGAATGTAGAGCGGAAGAAGGTATTATGAACAAAATTATGAAAGGATCACTGCGTTGCGTTGGTTCGGACATATGGAGCACTTGGATGGAGAAAGAATGGTTAAGAAAGTATACAGTAATGATGTAAATGGAGTACGGAGTCGAGGAAAACATGGCATGACCAAATTAATCCAATTTTAAAGGGTTGGTCATGATAGAAGTCGGAAGAATCAACGTGCGTGTATGACTCGCTGTATGAATGTGGAGGAAGCTAGAGAGGTGTGCCAGTATAGTAGTGTGGTGGTGCATTCTCTCTGCCTACCCCTACGGGGAAACGGCGTGATAGTTTGTTTGTTTTGAAATATTAAAGTTTTTTTTTAAAACCCACTTTTTGACTGGATACTCATAGTTCAGCTCCGTGGATAAAGGATGAATTTAGCGCCGTGAAGCGAGGGTTAAAAGTTAATTTCATCAGAAAACGGTACCTACCCATCTCTAGTAGGTGTCCATTGAAATGGTTTTGCGAGACTGGAATACTCAAGCAGTTTCCTCAGGAGTTGCGACAGGCCCGTGCGAGCGGCTCCATTGTTCTCGTGGGAACAGGGGATTGTCCGAGAGCGAGGCGATAAAAATAATTATTGAAAGAAAATGCCCCGTGTTTTGTAAGTAATGTACCGACCGAATTGATAAACACTGTCTCCCGTCCATTGTACATTATACACTTCCGCAATGCGGCAACACTGCTTGCCAACTCCGTTTTACAGGCAATATTTTATTAGATGCCTGCCAGAGATTTGAATTCTCCAAAACGCTCATCGCTAAAAATAACAATCATTGTCTAAAAATATGAAAACAATTATTACTTTCGGATACACGGTAGGTACATCAATGAAATGCAAATGTGAAAAAATAATATAACTAACTAACTAATTAATCATCACGCCGTCTCTTCGTAGGGGTAGGCAGAAAGAATGGACTGCCACACTTTAATCGATGCGGCACTCCATTCTTCTCTTTTCGCCCCCGCAGGAGACGCGGTGTGATGGGTTGCGAAACCTCATCGACACCAATAGGCATCTCTCACGCACACTTTGATCGTCCAACGTCCACAAAATAAATTTAAAGCAAATAATATAAAATACAATGATATAAAATAAAACAAAATGACATAAAATAATATGAAATTAGTATACTTAGGAAATTGAAAATTACTTTGTTTAATTAAAAAATTATTAAAAAACAGGACATGTTTAAAAAAATATATATATATTTATCATTTATTAATTTCTATATAAATGACGTATTTTCAAATGTATGTTTTTTATAAATTAATTTTTTTTATATTATCAATATCATCATGTATTATTATTATTTAATATTATTTATTAGTTCTTACTGTTAAAAAATTTATTATTAGTACTTATAACAAATAGCCCAGGTTAATTTTAAAATTTGAATTATTTTATCGAAATTAAAATGCGTTTTTATATTATTAGGTATCCTCCGAAACATGTCGTGCTTTTTAATAATTAGTGGATAAAACAAAGTTATTTTCAATTTCCTAAGTACTCGTATATTACTATGGAATTCCACAATGCCTTAGCGTTCAATAGTTAAAAATAAAATACATATATATTTTTTAAGTTTCAATCCTAGGGATTGGTTTGCATCAAGTCTGACATCTTAACTGGTTCTAAGAAAACCTCTTGTTTTATTTAATGTGGTAGTTTCTCGTTGCCTTCCTCATTTTTGTATACAAACGGTTATTTGAACCCAATTACTGTATACAACTTTTTATCTTATTGATTCACATGACTTGCGATAGGTTGCTGGTCTATGCCATTTATCTTTTATATTCGACTATACTTTGTGTGCTGGATTCATATTTAAATAAATATATATAACTGCACTTAGCATTACGACAATTTATTTCACTTATCACAGACCTGTTTCGGTTATAACATAAGCTTTTTCAATGTACAAAATTTTAAGGTTTAATTTTTTTTTATATTTGTGAAATAAAGTGTTGTAAAACTAAGTGTAGTTATATATATTCAAATATGTCATTTTAATTGTCACGTGAATTTTTTTTTAAGAAAGACAGACTGAGTTTTTTTGTTTATTCACACTGCCATCGCCGGGATCGAACTCGGGACCTCCGGTGTGGCAGTCATAGCTGTTGCCACTCTGCCACGAAGGTTGCCTACTAATAATTATTATAGTTGCCCAAAATATTTTTTTATGCTATGTTCATGAACACATCGGATTTATGATTTAACACAGAAGTAATATTTCAATTATTTTCATCGGTAGCAACTAAGCAAGACATTTCAATAACCAGCAATGTTATATCGTAATACCAAACTAAAATAAAGCTCCTCGAAAACGCGAATTCCAAAACACAATATTTTATCTGATACCATCACTTTGGCAACCGTGAGTAAAATATTTTGTTATTTGAACTTTACGTAATTTTCGCAAGATATTAATATTATTTTACTAGAATAACTCAAATTTCGACATAACGAATGTTAATTATATATAATACAACGTTGTTCGAAAAGTAATTAAAAAGACGAGTTGAAACACAAGTAAAGATTTTTTTAACAACAGAAAAATCAAGTTAATATTTTAGTTAATTCTTGGATTTGGACTTGAATCTTGTGGCTTATAGAGTAATGAGTAGAATAAAGTTGACGACCTTAGTGGCAAAGTGGTAAGAGCACTGACCGTCATACCGAAGGTCCTGGGTTCCTGGAAGATTCCCGGCGATGGTAGTGTGATGGTCACACTGTCTTTGGTCTGGTATAGAATTCACGTGACAATAAAATGCCGATTGATTAGCTACCTTTCATATATCTTGAGAATTAATATAATTGCTAAAAACAAATTGTATACAGTAATTGAGTTCAAACGACCTGTTGTACATAGAAGGGGGGAAAATATTAGTTTAAATGCGGTCTGGTATCCCCTTGCGATTGATATACTCATATATTAAATGTAAATCCCGGATGGATTGGGAACAGGCCTAGGAAGTGCATGAGCGAGGCTGGTGAAAGGGCGACGCTGCGCCCTATAACAGCCTCGGATATGTGGTGGGAACCCCCTTCTCTGTTGTATATATAAAAAAATATAAGACAAATAGCATAGTTATATCAAGGCAGCCTGTACGATGCAAGCTTGCATTAGATAATAAAATATTATAATATAACAAATTATGCATTTTAAGTAGGTACTTAGGTGTTGATGTATTAGGCAGAAGAAGAGTACCTTTACGAAGAAGTAAGAAAACTAACAAGTAAAGCCGCCGTTGTGGCTGGATGCATACGGAATTAAAACGAGAGCTGAGACCATCAGAACAACCAGTCTCCCAAGAACCACATAAATGAGGACTCTCCGATCCATTGCAGGAATTTATACTTTTTTTTTTTTTTGTATACAACAGGTTTTTATGACCCTATTACTGTATACAATTTACATACATTTTGCATGCATTTTACATACATTTTAAAATACACGTTAAAATAAAACAATTAAAATAAAATAAAACAATATTTAACAGTTGTGGTATGTACCTATATGTTCCTTAAAGGACGTATAGGTCATTTGGAAAATGTCCACATCGACTGACACCTCATTCAAGAGCACCATACCCCGAGTCATTGTATGCTGCGCCAAGACATTTGTCCTGCTATGCGGTATGCACAACAGATCGTGTCTTCTAGCGCGAGCATACCTGTCCGGTGCATTGAGACCATAACACTCTAAGAGGTATGGGCTATCAATGAGGTTACGGAGTATTTTAAATCCTAAGATCATCAATGTACCCTTTCTTCTTGATTCGAGACTGCGGTACTCTGCAGTACTCTGCACTTCGAGAGAGAGTGAGAAATTCCGAAATATGGAAGATCTGCGATGTAGAAGACGATGTGCGATAGTGAAGACTGAGGATACGTTACTGGATAGACCACGTGAAGAGAGCATGTTCTGAAAGAGTGATAAGCAAAACGGCAAATAAAGTACCAATAGGCAATCGACCTCCAGGAAGATCACCCAAAAGATGGCGAGACAATTGGACATGTACATTCCAGGAACAGGCTCCGAAAATAACAGAAAGAAAGAAAGCAGAAGAAGAAAAAGGAGCGTACTGAGTGTTCTTCTGAAGGAGTGAGATTATTCAAAACAATGTTTTTTCATAACAGTTATTATTTGGGTGACATGTTTAGTTGTATCTACAAACCCTCCGAAATATACTGTATATAACTGAACCTGTAAATTATTCATTTTAAGTAGTATAACAAAACATCGATTAAAAAAACGGTTTACCGCAACAGAATAATGGTGTCTTGGAATACAATTATACTCGATTCTCGGGTCCTGAACTCGACGACATTCTTCATATCAATATAACAGCTAATTATGAAGAATGCAGAAATAAATAAATTAGAATTTAAGAATATACAATTAAAAAAACATATCCATTGTTTTACGGATATACTAAGATGCTTCAACATTATTAACTGTTTAGTTTGGAACAGTTATAATATCGCAATTTACTTATTTAAAATCTACGAATTTGTCGTGACAGCTGCCAAATGGTGTTCGCGATACAGCTGTCGCAAAAAATTCATAGAATTAAAAAAAAAAGTTATGTTATAACAGTGTTCCATATTAAATATGGTTAATTAGAATAGAAAAGATATTTTTTCTCAAGACTTATTTGGATATACATTTATATATTCCAGTAATACATGTTGTCGGTAATGTAAAAACTGTATTGAAAAGAAGAATGGAAAATGAAATATTATAGGAAAAATGGACTTACCAGAAAAACAGAGAGCAATGAAGTCATCTTCTCTCATAGGATACAAAGCTATTGGCTGCCAAGAAATACGGAATCCAGTTTCCTGGTCGTAAGACCAATTTAAATTTTCTCTTACGCTGGCAACATAATCGTCATCGTCAACTTTTTTATCAATTTCTGTAATGGACTCTTTAATGGCAGCTTCAATTTTTTCTTCGCCTTTCGTTTTATTTTTGTTTTCCATGCACGCTTCCTCACTTTTTCCAGGCACTTCGGTATTCTTGTTGGTTTCACTTCCAGCTTCGGCTTGCCCTTCATCAGGCGCGCAGGCCAGATCGGTCCCTTCGAAGCAAGGGTCCTGCAGGGTCTCTTGGTACGAGGCATCTTCAGACGAACAGGGAACATCGTCACTTGCGTTTTCCGCAGTCGAATCGGTGCTCATTTTCACAGGAATTCACTAGGAATCAATTTCTCGGAAAACTACATATTTGAGACACAAAATATATGGCTTCAAACACGAATACTCTATTTTAAAAATCGTTTTAGAAGTGCACATCAATGATTTTTAAATTAATAAAATTTTAGAAAATTATAATTTTATTTTCAGAGCTTGAAATTTACGTTTAAAACGGTCGCGATGGCACAAATAACATTGACTTATGTAAACATCAATTTAAACACCTTAAAGCTAATTTACAAGTTCGAAATCGCGTCGTAATGACGTCAGGATCGGAAACTTTTCACGCAATTCGGGAAAGCGGAGCCGTGGGCGAACGCGGCTTACACAACTCGGGTAGTTTCACATTTTGAGCACGCCGCGACTTGGCCTATATATCGGAATAACGTAGGTTATGGTTTCGGGGGGTAGGTTCGCTGTCCCCCGCTTCAGCGCGTCCGGCACTGGGACGTTGCCATGGCGACGCGGGCGCCCGCTAGGCGCCGACACCACTGGTTGGCGGCTGGCGCTGGAAAGAAACAAGGAAAACTCTTATGCAAACATAATCGATTCTCATCCGGGATATATCGATATCTGGGCACTGCCACTGCCACTGCCACCGCCACTGGGGTGAGAGCGGAGTGCTTACGTAAATCGTCGAAGGCATCCTTTGAACATTCAATCCAACTGACAGTCAAGTGCAAAACCGCGCAAACGGTTTTTTTACACAGAAGGTACAATGTAAACACAATTGAATTGTTATGGTGACTTTTTAATTGAGCCATGGCAAAATGTTATATTGTTATATTAATAAAACATTTAATTTGATATTAATGAATATTTTTGAATTAACGATTATTTTCACTAACTTTAATACATATAAGAAGAGTAAAACATAAAGGTTTGAAGGTTATTTCATGTTTCAAAATGTATGTAATGTAATGCTTTTAGGTATTTCTCTGTAAAGCAATTTTGGTGTGATTTGATGAAATTTGTCGTGATATGTAGGTACTTTTGTGTAAGTGCATTAACATGCATTTAAATGTAAGTGTATGTACCCTTCGTGGCCGAGTGGTAAGTGCATTGACTGCCACCCCATGGGCGCCCGCAGGGGGGGGGGGGCAAGGGGGGACATTCCCCCCCTGGATTTATTGAAAATAGTCAAATAATGTTATACTCGTATACATATATTGTATTAATAAAAAAAAATGTTGCTACAGTATGCCCTTCATTACTACAGTGTCCTGTCCGTTCGTTCACCATACAAATACGCTACAGTAAATTAAAACTACATTAAAACATTACTAAAAATATTTTGCCCCCTCTAGAAAATTTTCTGCGGGCGCCCGTGTGCCACCCCGAAGGTTCCGGGTTCGATTTCCGGCGAGGCCAGTGTGATTGTCAGACTGTCTTTGGTCTGGTGTAGAATTCAACAATGAAATGGTGACAATAAAATGGCGATAGATTAGCTACCTATCACATGTAATGAGAATTAATATGATAGCCCTTTACATCGATTTGGCTCATGCTGTCATGATGTAAAGGGCGATTCACCAAAATAATAATAATAATATGTATGTGTAATATGTATGTGTATGTGAGTATAAGTGTACGAATATTTTTAATAGAAATTGAATATGAATGCTATTAGAAAAAAAAAGTCATTATTTGGATTTTCTTTTTAACGTGTATTCGAACTGTGTTTCATATTTCATACCATCTGCAATTGTGTAAAATGAAAAACTGTATGATATGATGATTAAGTTTAATTTAATGGAATGTTGAGTAGAAAATTAATATAAATGATATTAGAAATACAGTGTCACTTTTGAAATTAATTTTATTAATGTGCAATTGCATAAATGTATTATTATATTTTTATATTGTTTTTTAATGTTTATATGGTAAATACTATTCATATAATAGTTAATGGAATTCACTATTTAAATATGTCATTTAAATAGTGGAATTTACGATGTATTAAAATGATCAAATATTATAATGAAAAATATGTAATTGCATAAAGTAACAAAATATAAATTATGTAAAATGTTTTAGTTTTAAGTAAATTTTTTTTTCTATTTATCTATTAATTTTCTATTATTTAATATGCAACTAACCCTTTTTGTCCCATAGTAAGTTTTCTACTAATGGGAATACAAGAAAACTATTGTATGTTTATAAATAAATAAATAAAATTACATCGGTTTTTATAACCATTTAACAGCAAAAGCAAATTTATTTAATAAAAAACAAAAACAGTATTTTTTTCTTTTATCTGGTATCAGTTTAGGGACCACTCATGTTTTCCAAAAATGCACAGATATTTATGTTCAAGACAATCATAATATAATTTCATTAATATTATGACATGCAAATTAAGTAACTAATAAAATTTAAATAATAATGTATTTTTCAATCAAGCTTGGCAATTCCCATTGACATTTTAAAACATAATAAAACCCAAGATCCATAAAACAAGAGACACGAGCATATTAGTAAAATAAAAATCATTGTACGAGTATACTTCAGAAAGTGTGAAAGAGATAATGGTAACGAATGTGAAATGGTATAATCAAGAGAAAAAATCATTTTGGTTAATTGAAATAATACATATAAACATTAAATAAAATTAATAATATGGACGTATCAATGAGGTTTCTTTGTGCTTTTGAACCTTTTGACATTTAAATATTTATATAATTAATTTATATTGAAGATACTTGATAAAAAAATTATACATTGTAAACCATTTAATGGGCACCCTTATGGTACAGTTATAGAATTAAAAAGTTCCATTAAAAATAAATTATGACACATTATCGAAGAAATAAAATTAAATTGATAGATATAAAAATGTTTTTCAAATCAAATCAAATCAAATCAGTTTATTTTCTCAAAAGATATTACAAACAACAATCATAGTTTAAGGCTCTATTGAGAACAGGTAAAACATAAAAAAATATTATATATAATACCAGGAACGCATGAAAGATGGTTCGACATTAGGAATACAAGATACTCTCCAAAGTCAAGAGTATTTGTCTTCTGAACGTACTTTCACGAATGTGAAAGACATCGATCTCCGAAGCGATCATGTTCAGCAGTTTGATTGCTCTCCCCACTGGCATCACCAGAGGCAGGTTGGTTCTGCATGCTGGGAGATAAAACAGTCTGTGCTGACGCTGTTGTAGATAACCATCCGGAACATAAAGATGGATAGCCTCCAAGATGACGGAATTCTCAAAGAATCCCCTGATAAGTCTGATAAGTCTTTATTCAACTAGACAAAATTCCCTTAAAGGGTGATAAGAACAATTACTCATACAAGTATAATTATAATGTGGCTGTAAAATATACATTTAAATATAATATATAATTAGCAGATGGGATATTTACTCTGTAATTATCACTTATTGAACATTAAAATATTGTATTTGTATAGTTATTATGTGAGCTTCGTCACAATCCGTTTAGGTAAAGTAACAATTTCTAGTGTCAGTCTGTTTTATTCAACATTTCAATGAGAAGGAGTGTTCCCTGAAACCGGTCATGCCTATCATGCAATACCATTTAAAGAACATTTGAGAAGAAGTTTTAAAATAATACATAAAAATCTAATGATTTAATGAGTTTAATATTTATTGGAACTAAAAATCTAGGATCAAACATGCATTTGATTACAAGCAATTAATTCTTTACTTTAAAATATCAACTACAGAAGTCCGATTATTTCATTATGTGTTAAAACTATTTACCTTTTATTAATGTGTTGTAAATAGTTAATAAAGTAAACAATTAAATAATAATAAAATTTCATCACGAGATAGTAAAGAAACATCAATATTAAAACATTTCTAAAATTAATATAAAGGAAAACATCTGGCTTCTAAGAGTTTTCTTAAGTGTTATATGGAATGACATGTTTCACCCATCTAAGGCATAATCAAATCTTTGATAATGCCTTAGAAGGGCGAAACAAGTCATTCCATATAAAACTTAATAAGACCGACGTTTTCATTTATATTAATAATTTAATATGGATTTTTACATCATTGTTCAAGAAACAATAAATTAAACATTTCTATTTCATGATTATTATTACTTTAATCTGGTGGCTCATTAGACCTTCAAAGTATAAAAATGATTACCTTTTGTAAGCTATAAGGTCAGCATATATATATTTTTAAATCGAAATAATGAACAGAGCTTTTTGATTATGAAACCAAGATTAGGTATACTAATATTATTCTATGTAAAAATGTATACAGGTCCTCAAATTAAGGATTTCTATTACATCACATTATATTATACATATCAAGTGAATAAGATTTAATTAAATGATATATTAAAGCATCAAAACGCCAATAAAATGCATACATAAATTCTCAACCTGGTGCAAGCAATGAAAACAAATCCCTACTGGAATGAATTAAAATAAAATAGGGATTATGTGTTCAAAATTACATCTTTTGTTCGTGACTTAATAAAATATAGTTTTTAAAATAATCAAAAATATATACATATATAAATAATGTTTATAGGTTCGTACAATTTTTGTACTCTTTAAGAAATATTAAATACGTGTGCTCATTTTACAGAATTAAAAAAATCTGTTTCGAAAAAAAAACTATATTCATAGCACCTTGTCAACTGCTTAAAATGTAGTAAATAAATTAATGAAAAAATAGTTTTACTCTCGACACTAAAACATTAATATCTTAAACAAATACAAATATTTTTAGGGTGATAGCATATTTTTTCTACAGTATTGGTGGTGTGTGATTTTGCGAAAGTAAACAAAATGCAATACCTGTTATTTTTTGTTGAGTTATAAACTTGTTGTAAATTAGAAATTACAATAATTTTAATTTAAATAATCCTGAAGTATTTCAATCTTAATTGAAAAAACTGATACACGGCAGACGGTACAAAATAAGATTTTTGACGTTTCTACAAGAAAATGTACACATCAATACATGACAGATGTATAGTATAAATAAAGGCTATCAAGTGCAGAATATTCCACGGTAGGTACTTATTGTACGTATTTTTTTTAAATCTTAGTAAAATCGTTTTTCACAAATTGTGCTAGAATTTCATATAAATATACAACTCTAAAGATTAATCTTGCTTGCGCGCTTGACTACTAAGTTGTCCATAGATTTGGTGTCGGTGAAAATTTTCTATGATTTTAGTTTACCGCTTTTGTTTTTTGAATGTACGTCAGACTGATCCTGGATTAAATTATTTTTTTTATTTACAAAATGAGTTCTTTCACTAGTTATTCCATGGGGGGCGTTGATGAAGGAGAACGAAAAACTTTAAACTTATACGTTGAGATGAACGAAGTACGTATTTTTTTTTTACATGTCACTAACAATGTTTTTTTTAAAGCATATCTCTTGCTATTTAGCAAGTTTGTCTGATTATATTCAACGATTTTTACTTTTACAGAGAATCAAAATTGTCAACGACCATATGAAGACTATCGAAGAAAATTTTCAAAGGTTGTCGGAATCATCAACAGAAATGAATAGCCTTCTTCCATCCTTATTAGTGTTCTTGAAAACTTATCTGATTTGTGATCATACTACATAATTTGATATCTAATTAATCAGCGATTCTTCACATTTACCCTTTAGATTTCTTAATTATTTTATAACTTATACATACCTGCCTTTAAATATATATTATAAAGGAATTTGTAATTTAAAGAAATATATTTTCATTACACATACCGCCTTACTTATTTCAACTACAGCTCGAGACAGGACTTTGTGTAATAAAGGCAATGTTGAGTTACACTCGATTTAGAAGCGATGAAGGATAATGTTATAATTATTACAGTACACTCACAATTTTGTAAGATTTTATTCTAGGTGTATAATATAAATTGTTTTTGTTATTAAACGGTTTCCAAAATACAACATCCTTATTCTATAAAGTTTTTGGAATTATTTGTTTTTTTTATATAAATTAGCACAAGTTTTGTTTTGTTATTTCACAATATTTTTCGACCAATGTTTTTGTAATTGATTCTATTTCTTCTATAAAAATTGTTCACCAAGCAAATCTGAAAAAAAGTTAAGTAAGCAAATCTGTAGAGGTTATGCCTCCCATCAGATACAAGGTAAATTAACTCGTTCTTTGAAGGCATTGATCATAAACAAACAATGCTGACAAATTGTTCTCTTTTCCATAACATGCTTTCTCAATTACGAAATAATTTTGAATGATTTTCCACTGTGAAATGTGCAAAATTAGTTTAAAAATGCAAATTTTGAAAGGGCCATTTTCATGAAGTGATGGGTAATTGGGTTTATGAACTATAGCGGGGTTGGCTACATTTGAAGTTTAAAAAAATGGTTTTGAACCATGGCAGATTACATTTGCAGCTAATATTTGAATGTATCTTGTGAACCTTTTTACTTTAGTTGCTTACTGCTTAATTGTACATAATATTATGATTAACTGGAACTATCTGTCTGAGAACGAAGCCAGCTGCACAATAGGGGTTAACTGATCAACTAATCATCATGCCATTTCTCCGAAGGGGTAGGCAGAGAGCACGTACCGTAGGGTGTCCCTTATATGGGCAAAATTTTTTTTTTTTGGATTATTGAAATGCATACCCCCTAATTATGTTTAATAGTCTACTAGTTACCCAAATACAGAATTTCAACTTCCTACGTTAATTCTAACCCGTGCCGACTTGCCCTCAAAGTTTTAGAAAATAGCCGCTTTAAGTGTCTCTTAAATATAGTTATAGATGATCACTTAAAACATTTTGTTAGATAAATATTGATGAAAACATGTATTTATATAATGTTTTTCTTATAATTATCAAAAAAGATCCAAATTTATATTTATTTACTTGGATATTTCCTCTTTAAAGTCTCTTTTTTTACAGTCTGGGCAAATTTTTCTATGTTCTGGCACACAACATAATATGAACTGCTTATGTTCTTCATCTGCGGTAGTCAATCCATGATAGTATTTTATTATATTAACAGCTCTTTCAGCTGTGTCATTAACTGCTTTTAAGCTAGTAACCTTTTTTTAGCTTCCACAAACTTCGCGCTATCTTTCTATGATGATACAATTTCTTGAAGGAAACTACTATCAAGTTTCAGTCGTGAAAATAAATCTTTACTCTTGACAGAAACAAAATCACTCAAAGATTTTCATAAAACAAGATAAAAAATACTTATAGTACCTATAAATAAAACAAATAAGTGCTAATTTAAATACCAGATTAAACACTACTTATTTACCATACCAGACAGACATCTGTTCCTTTGATGGTATATATATCTTTCCCGAATCACCAAAACTTTATTTTTGTAAGTTTTCTACAATGTTTCCTTTGGTCTGCTCATTAACGTTGTCATCAAACATTAAAAGGACAGCTATTTCTTCTGACAAGTACCACAAATGTTGACTGAACTTGTATAAAACCGCTTTGGAAATTGTCAACTTCTTCGTAAACTTTTAAAAAACAAAAATCTTGATTCGGAGCTTTTATCGCCAAACTACATTCAAGCCAAGGCTTCACATAAACTGCCACAATAAATAAACAGACATCTCGTAAAGCTTGTTTGTCCTTAGCGCACATTTTAAACTGGGACTGCAGCAAACATATTTTTAAGGAGTAAATAGATCTTGCCATCCATCGTGCTTGATGCATTGGGCCAGCAGGTCTGATTTTTATTTTATTTTCATTGCCTCCACCCAGAAAAACAATAGCAAGCTCAATGAGTTCGCTATAATCATCTCGTACAATCGATTTTGCGATTCAAACGCACTTTTGAACATCAGTTCATATATATAATGGCGGCAAGCAAAGAGTAACAAATCTCTTTCTAGTTTTTGCACACAAGCTCCGTTCAAGCATCCTGTATAAGATGTTGTCGTATCACAGCACATTTAAGAGCATCGGCTTGTGCGATATCGAATAAATTATCTAATTCAAGTTGAAAGTTCTCTTCGCGGCGCCTATGTAAGTCCTGCATCTTCTTGCTATTTTTTGCAGTTCTCGTCAGACCTGATAAAGTTCTACTAACTTCTTAACATAATTAAGAACAGCTCTGGTAGGTGTTCTAGCCTTTTTTCAGAATATATTGCATTCAAGAATGATAAGATTTGGGCTTTCATTAACAGTCAAATTAACTTCACGTATATTGAAAAATAGAACCGCGAGAACTTGACGATTAGATGGTAGTTTACACCTGTTATTTGGTGATTTACTTCACCAACCAAGAAAATAGTGTTTTAATTGCTTCTTAGTTCCATTGACATCTTCGAAATATAAAACAATCCGTGCTACTACCCGACAAGCCTAGACTAAACGATAATAACAACGACAGCGCGCCGCTCCTGTGACGCAATTTGTATGGGACATCTTTGCGCGCAAGTCGGCACGGGTTGCACTGTTCCGAATAAGGAAAAAAATTGTTTTCGAATGTTTTAGGCCCAAATGAATAAAATAATAGCCTATGCATTATAAAATTAAAACTTTGAAAAATAAGGGACACCCTAACGTACCGTTGCACTTTTCTATCCTAACACACCTTTCTCGCTCTATTCAAGCATTCTTGACACTGTTCTGCATTGACATTCCCATCAAGCTACCTCGTTATTCGTATATCGAGACATGCAGGCACATTGATTTTTCAGACATCAAACATGGCTGCCATTTATTGGTTGATTTGTCATGTCAAGTTTTCCTCCAGTTTCCATTTACAATATGACATCTTAATGATTATTTTATATTGTCTGCCTTACAGAAGTGTCATGGCAGAAACAGATGTAAAAAGTAAATTTTAGCAGAAACGGATGCGGAAGCGTAAATACTATGAATAAAAAAGTTTACTTCTTTACAAATACAATTTTTAATGAAATTAATATTCAAAATTAAGTAGTGGTAAGTTATATTTTATGACTAAACAATCTGTTCCGGTGTTCTTCATATATAAGACTAGCTCCGCTAAATAATTGCTCACTGGGGACGCTGCTGGGAGGAGCTGATAAATATTGGCGCACTAATAAAGGCAATCATTTTTCTTTTTTTTTACTTCTGAAGTTGTGGCTGTGTCTCCAAAAATAGATTGTCATTCTCGTTATTTGTATTCATTCATACTTAACATAGAATCTTCAAAGTTCCATTATAAAAGTTGCGGAAACAGAAGTAAAAAAAACATGCCGTATTTCCGCAGTTGCAGAAGAAGAAGCCTGTTGCATCACTATTAAATATGCTTTCTAACAAAAAAAAAATAATAACAGACGCACCTAATTAAATAGTGGCATCTTTTGGGTGAAGTTTGAACTTTGCACCTTTCATTTATTGGCTTTTATGTTCAACACCAATTAGGATCTAAAACTCATTTTTTACTTTTGATACTTGGCATATTTGTAATTGAAAGCTTAGTAAAGTGAGTCCCAGTAGAGCAGATAACAGTCTGTTAGAAGCTCTAGTATTTCATCAAAAGGTTTCCCTAAATCTCATAGTACCCATGAGTGTTGTCAATGTTACATTATTAACAAAATGGCGATACACTGATGAACACATCACAGAAATCCTTTCATTTAAAAAATAAAACAAAAGAATACATGTTATTACTCATTTATTTAATGTTAACAAATGTAGTCAGTTTATTTTACAAGTAACAAAAAATTCTTAAAGAATTATACCTAAAATTCAACCTCTTATATGAAATTCTAAATGTATAACAGTTTCATATTGATTAAAATAGCCTTGTTTTGTTACATTTTACAGGAGTGACATGTTTTGCTATGCTAAGACTTTATCAAATGTATAACAGTTTATTGAAACCAATTTAAGAACCGAACAATTAATCAGCATTATTCAATTTAATTTTATCAATCTAAAACACATCATCCCAGGTAACTCTCTGCAGAGGGGGTAGCAAAGCTTTACCTCTTTATTTTCCACCATTACCAATCAAATACGTCATCCGTTATTCTTTCTAAATCATGTTGTGATATCATGGATAATACACAAAGTGTATTATCAAAAGATGTGTGTTTCCATATTACATAACTTAAAAGTACACACCCAAATATAATTCAAAACAAAGTCAATGAATAATAAATTTGTTAAGAAAAATACTGAAATTTATACAAAGCGACTATTTACAAAACTTCTTGAAAAGTATACTTGAACCTTCACAGAAAAGAAGATTAAAAGTGTAATAAAGGGTGAAACAGAAAATCAGACTTGATCTCTTTAAAAGAAAGTTGACGTAATCCATCCAGTCTATTAATTATGTTTAAAATACATTTTTACTTGTTTACAGTACCGACACCGTAAAAGGAGTTTTATAATTAAATTGAAACTAACTTCAAATTCATATTATGTCACATATACATTTATTAATTTAACTAATATAGTCCGAATTCAATTTGTAGATTCCCTGAAACTGCATTTGTGAGATAAACATGTGTAGTGTTCTTAAATGTAAAGCTTGTTGTGCAATGCATGCTTTTTTATTTTCAGTGATTGAGCTTGTATATATATAAGAATTTACGCCATCATGCAATATTTTTGACTATTCAAACATGTAAAAAATAATTATGATATATACAGTATATAATTAAATACAGAAGAGCAAAAATATACTATTTTCAACAAACACATACTCAAACATGTTTATAACATTGTAAAATAATAAACAAAAAAGGTGGACTTTAAATGCTTGAATTTCAAGACTAAAAAATTACATAAAAAGTGATGGCTTTCATCTGTATCGGTAAAATAAATAAGTAAAAAATATTAATTGTATTATTGCATTGTAAAATGATGAAATAATACAATGAAATGGTATTTAAAATAATTTCAACCGAATTACAAAATTAATGAGGGATGATTACACAAATATAATGTATCCTGTGAACTTGTTCACATATTGGTGCTACTTAGTCTAACGACTCAAACATGCACACAAGGCATATTTTATACAAATAATTAATAACAAAAAAAAAAAAGATCACAAATCCCAAAAACAATAATTCCGCTAACAAAAATATAACAATGATCATTACCAAGCCTTATAATTTTAAATTAAACATAAAAAAATAAAAGCTTAATTTTTTATAAAATAAATATGCAGGTTATGTAAAGTTCATAAAATATCTTAGATTCTAGAATGTACACGTTATGTCCAAATGAATGGATCAGTTAGTTAACTAAGGGCGCTGCGAAGACTCCCACTAGTGGCAATGTGTGGTGTAACCACAGGCATAAATGAATTATTCAAATTAGGAGTCAAAGGAGAATTTAAAATGTTTAAATTTTTAAGGTTGGTTGAGCAATCATAGGAAACAGAATGGGGATAAAATAAGGGTCTACTGTTGGCAACACTTGCGCGGATGGTGGATCCATCCTCTGGTATGCTCTGAAAAGCACTAGTATTCGTAGAAAAAGTACTAAATACATTTCTATCACAGTAATCTGATTTTTTAGAATAATCCCCGGCCACAGACTCAGCCCTCGACGGAGGAAACGAACCGATACGGTGGCCCGAAGTTAAAGACTCAAAACCGGAACTCTGACTAGAGGATCGACTGGTATCATGAACATTATAAACTTGTTTGGGGCTGTCCATGCCCCAGTAACCACCGGCCACCCAGGACTGTTGGGGGCCGGGCGTGAAGTGGCTCGGGGAGAGCACAGGGCGTCTTATCATAGGTGCCGGTGATCTCATAAACATATTTGAAGTATTATATTTCTTTGTAGAAAATACAAATGAACTGTCTTTCGATCGCTTATTTCTTTTACCTAAATTTAAAGTGCTTATGCTCTCATCGAGATCTGAATCATTATCGCTAACATTCCTATGCCACAAGCTCTTACCGGAACCGAAAGTTTGGTTATTTTTTAAATACGAATTGTAATAAAATCCGTTTGCAGTCTTTTTATCATACTGCGAAGTGTTATGAAAATTATCAACTATGTTCGGTTTGGGAGAACGGTATTTTTCTTCAGTGAAAAATGTTGGGAAATCCGCTGGCTTAATTTTAAAGTAATCTGGGGTGGAAGTCCTCTGGTGGGTAATATCATCATCTGAGTCGTCACTAGTCAGCTCTGCCTTGGGGACAGACGATACAAATGAAGAATTTGATAAATTTTTCATTCTCTTTGACACAATAGGACTTTTATCCTTTTTTTCGACTTTGTCTTCAGCTTTGGAAAATGTGTTTGAAATTAAAATTATGGCACAGAGCAGCTGAAAAAGCATAAGAAAAAAAATATTAATAATAAATTAAAGCATTCAAAATTATTTAAATTAATTTATAATATGATAAAATATTATTTTACAGCTGTATCCAAACAAGATACTATACCTGAAAGACATGAAGCAATTTGTCCTCAGCGCAGGAAATGTAATATGAAGTGGCCCAAACAGCTAAATTTGTCAAATATTTTAAAGACAGAGGTTCCGAGAGGTAGAGCAGTCCTTGGAGAATGCCGCCAGCAGACGCCAGCACTTGTAAACCACTGACTAAAGTGATGCGAGTGAAGTGTGAATTCAGCACTTTATTTTTCAAAACTTCCTTGACCATGTACTCTTTTTGTAAGAATTGAGGTATATCATAAAATGTTGAATTAACAATTATTTCCTTCAGATGCCGGACTGAGATCAGGATATCATCATTCAGTATTGTTTTTGTGCTGAACACAAGAGAAATATTTCTATAATGCTGTTTTATCGATTGAATCATTTTCTTGGATAAGAAAAGTTCAGCATTTATTGTAATGTCTATTAAAATGCAGATCAGCAGAGTAATCGACATGTACTTTAGGACAATGATAACAGTCCTTTTCAGGAAAGAAAACAATAATAAGAGAACAGAGCTCTTTTTTGCATTTGGCATTATTCTCTTTTTAACTAGGAAATTCCCCTTTTCCATTTGTATTTTTTTATTGACAAGTCTTCTACATAGATGGCACAATTTATAAACATCATCCAAATGAACACTGTAAAAAAAGAAAATTAAATTTAGTTTTTTGTGCACATAAATAACAAAAATACATTTCACTAAAATGCTTATGTTAATGCATACATTATTTATGAAACTATGTTATATTAATTTAACAGCAAAGGTGTCCATTCCATTAAATCCTATCTTAAAAAATAATAAGTCACATTCTTCATAAGTGTAATTATTTATGAAAACAAACACCATAAGGAATAATTAATTCCTATAATACATTAAATAATTTCATGTACATTAATCTACTTTTAACGAAGATTAACAACTGACTGCAGCTCACAACTTGGACGGGACAGAGAATTCAATTAAATGTATTTTAAAAATGTGGCTGCTAGTCTGGAGAAATTTTCAGAATAAATAAATGAATAGACAAATGACTCTCAGTTTGGGAGATCTTGATGTGTTCAAACCTGGATGTGCTCAGCTTAGTAACACAAATACACTTACTTGAATGCTTCCACTTCAGTATCAAAGTTCTTTTCCACAATTGGTTTGAAGTTAGCCAGCTGCAGCACCTTGAGATGTTGGTTAATGTTACAACTGTGGCAAAGGCCATTGTGTGCTGCTTGAGGCCGTTTGCGGTTCCGGTTGTAGTAAATTGGGTTTTTCAAATGCGTCTGAAGAACTTTATTATAATCTCCATTCTATAAGTACATATAAAAATGAAAACAATATATTTATGTATATATAAATAATAATAAAAGAAAACAATGACAAATGTAAATGAAGCGCCTGAAACTCAATTGAGGCAGCTTCATTTCCTTGAAACTCAATGGTCACAAAATTATATTACTTACCGAAGAGAAACCATTGTACTGTTGACATGTCAGGCAGATCCAAGAGTTTCGTTGTGAAAATTGAACCCACTCATTATTGTTACAAAACCAACAGTTTTTATAAATAGGAAGGTCCCTAAAAATTATAATATTTGTAATACATAAAACAAACAGAAGGGTAAAATTTATTTATGAAGCAAATGTTTAAAAAACGGTGCAACGAAACATAAAAATAAATAATGATATTTAATGAACCGTTAAAACAAAAATATTAAAACCGGGCGGGAAAGTAGATAACCTATACGAAACTCTTACCATAATTTAAACACAAGAAGGAAGAAAATAATGCAAGAAGCGAGACATGCACAAATATTAAAATAATAATATATGCTTGATTCATCTTCCATTATAAATAAAATTAGTTAACACCGCATGCATTTAAATAAAAATGCAGTAACGAACTACGCGAAGAAAAATGACAAAACCCACAACCCCCACGCGCCCCACGCGAAGTTTTTTTTTGACAATTTAAAATGGCAGAAGAGTTCACGGTTTATTGTCTATGTTAGCCGGAGACAAGAAACTTAATAAATAATTAGTAGGTGGAAGATACTCAAGATGGCTGTGCTCGTATATTATAATATTTTATAATAATATTTATTATTATCATTAATTAATGAAAAATATTATTATCATGAAGGTAGTATTTTATTATTTGAGTTAGTTGCTACGAAAATGAAACACGAAATAATTGTACATCGGATATATTAATAAGTAAAAACTAACTAACTCATCATCAAGCAGTCTTCCACTCAGGAGTAGGTAGAAATAATGGACCGCCACATTGTTCGTTCCTCGACATTCATACATTGTGTTACGCAAGCACGTCGATTTCTGCGACTCCTGACGTGGCCGACATTTTATACTTGATTTATTTGATCGTGACACGTTTCCCTCAGTCTACCTCTATTTGTAGTATATTTCCATAAATACTATAACGTGGATTTAAAAATATGTACATGGCAAAATATTTATTCAACTCGTAGTATTGTGTATTGATTTTTTGATATTTAAATTAAAAAACTCTTAAAAGGTAAAACTCTTAAATTTAAAAAACTCTTAAAATGCTTATGATCCCGGTATACTCGTATATGTCACCGCCATCTAGTTAAATACGCCGCTCAATTGAACGGCTAGGCTGATAATGAAATGGCGGCATTCAATGAAGTGACTAGGCCGGTAGTTGAATAAATTAAGATAGCTCAACGTTTTAGTTCTAAATTTTACCGCAGCAGCGCTAGCAGTCATCTAACAATGTTCAACTGTCAGTCGGCATTCGATAACATGTGGTTTTGTAAAAAGTAACACGATTTTCGAACAAAAAAGAGAGAGAGAGCATGCGTATAGGGGATGTGGGATATATTATTTAAAAAAAAAACTAACTTCAACCTAAGCGTCCTGTTCTTCTTTACTACCGTACGAGTTTTGACATTGGTTTAGCGCTTGTACGGTTATGATGTTCATATTGATGCATAGCGTGTTTATAAAAACATAACTTTTTTATTTATATTTTATTGTATTTTACTTTAACCACCTCAACAGACCGGAAGACCCAATTACTGAGAGAATCACAATCACCCAGGCTTCAGAAAAAAACACTTCTTTTTTAATTATTTTTGATTTCACCGAGAATCGAACCTTTAGTTTTAAAAAAATAATACATCCCACATCCCCTAATACTACCCCTACTCACCAAATTTGTACGCAAACGCTAAAAACTATCACAATCCCTATTTTATTTGTGTTCAAATAAATAAATTAATTCACGATAATATAAAGTCACAATAACGTAGCTTTCAACATGTCAGCTAAGTGTCCGTTATCCATGTCATTGAATTCCGGCATTTTATTATCGGCCTGGTGACGTTTAGCCTTTTGGTTGAACGTTGCGATTAGTAAGTTGGCTAAGCCAGATCATTACATGCCACCATTTCATTATCAGCCTAGCCGTTCAATTGAGCGGCGTATTTAACTAGATGGCGGCGACATATATAACAATCTTCCATAGATTAATTCCTAATTTACTACAGAACAACTACCAATGCCGTCTTGAAAGTATTTACCAGGCCCGTAATCACATAGATAATATTTGCAACATGGAGCTATTGTAGGCCGTTAGTATGTGTCTCGTGCCGTGATCTCGTATTTTATTTCGATTATAAATGTGAAATAAATTTAAAATACGACTACCATCATATTATTATTCCTTATAGACGTGTTACAAATATTTTGATATACTACATTTGTGTTTCCGCAGTGCTGGTATGTCAATTTTATTTTCTCTCGTGCCGGGCCATTTGTAAAGTATTTATATGCATTTTCTTCAGTGTGTTTAGTTGATAAAAGTACTAGTAATATATTGAACACACATTGAATTGTATAATATAGCTTGTGTACAACTTTGGTATGTAAAATGTTCAAAATAATCTTTCGATATAACCTCAAAATTATTATATTTTAACTTCATATTTTTTTTTTTAAAAAGACTAATACCAAAGAGTTCAATCAATGATATTAGAATTTATTTTACAATCTTCAATATGAGCAGAAAATAGCTCATTATAATGAAGAAGGTATCTGGTCGTGTCCAGGCTCGAACCCTAGTCCTCTAGATCAAAAGCCAAGCGTTCTATCCCCTAGACCACCATCCGATTTTTTAGCACAGAAAGCTCAAAATTCATAATAATAATGCCTAATGCAATAATATCGTCAAAAATGTTTATATTTATTAATTGTTTCGAAAAATTCGCGATATTTTTATCAAAATTGTCTGACATTTGACAGCTGACAGATCGATGGACCCAGAGTTATAAACTTAACATTGCGGCTTGAAAACATAGATTCGAGACGGTATTGACAACTACCCTTACTTGAGACTGGCCAGAACACCCACAGGCGAGGAAAAGCCATAAAAAATAAAGAAGAAGAAGTATATATTCCTCGTCTGTGGATGTGTGGGTTAAACGTCAAAACGTGTTTTTAAAAGAATCTGTCAAAATTACTAGGTTATACTGGAATCTTTTTGTCATTTTATCGTTCATTAGTTAAAACGAAAATGGATTTAGATTATGATTATTTAATGCTTTGTGCATTTGAAGATAATGAAAAATTTGAAGGTAAAAAGGTTTTATTTATTTATTTGAATTTCCTTTGGAGGCATTTACATTTTATAACATAACTTCTGAGATTAAACGAAATATCGTAAATGTACATTTTTCATAAGGAAATTTTTGGAATAATCTTACGACTTTTATTTTATCAGGTTTGCCCGCATCCTTCGAACATTTGTGGCTTCATGAATGGGACACTATAATAGAGGAATCTTCTATTTTTAAAAACATTACAAACGAAGGTGATGGTAAAGCCGCAATTCTTGAACACATTTCATCAACGCAATCAAAAGAAGGTCAATCTGAAATTTTATCTGTCGGTATATCCTTCCTCTTTGCGTTTTGTGAAGCAAATTGGACTGGACCAAATACATCTCATGACGGGATTCACGACAAGTTGTCAAAATTCTTTGATGTCACTTCAGAAGTCTCTAAAAACGAAGAAGAAATTAATCCCACCATTAAATATCCAGAATTCCTTTTTATTGCTAAGGATATTTTTGATGGCTTGACAAAGAAAGATGGAAATAAACTGGTAAATATAATTAACTCGTGCTTTTAAAGTCTGATAAGAGTACCCCTTATTGTTTATCTGTACAGGTGCAAATTGTTAAACTGTGGTGCTGGATTATTACTCCTACATATCGCACGCTTAATAGTAAACTGACCGATTATGGTTTAGGTCATAATTGAGTTAACATTAGACAGAGGCTTATGTTAACGCTATTCATCTATTTTCACAATGTTAACGCTATCCATTTGTACGTACGATAATCGTTCACAATGTTAACGCTATTCATTCGTACGTGTTTTTCGACTGTTTTTGTTAAAACACTTACGTCAGATTGAGCAATATTTGCTTTTTGAGTTAAGCCAGTGTTCTATTAAGCGTGCGATATGTTTTCATTTAAAACTAGATGTAAAATGTTAATATGAATGAAAATATCTGTTTTCTAGAAGTTTTATTGTAGTTAACGGGAATGGAATGTTTCATCATTTCATAGAATTGTCAAATATGTCACATTTGATAATGCCTTAGAAAGGTGAAACATGCCATTCCCATAAACTATAATAAAACTTCTAGAAAACAGACGTTTTCGTATTAATTATTAGTATGGAGTTTTACATCATCTAAAAAAACTTTTATTACTGTTAAAATTTATAACACTGTTCTAATATCACAATTTTTTTTATTCACTGAGAGTGTCGCGACAGCTGTTTTGCCAACTGATGTTGGCATCATCGGGTGTTACAATAAACTAAAGTAGCAAATGAAAAAACTTACTATTTATGGGGTAAAAAACTCATTAGTGTGGTTAGTTATAGTTAAAATTAAGTATGCGAAATCTGTTGACAATTTTACAAACAAATATAACAAATGAAAATATAAGAAGTGAATGCGGTGTGAATGATGGTGTTATGAACAAAATAATGAAAGGATCATTAAGATGGTTTGGAAATATGGAAAGAATGAATGGTAAACAAATTATATGTTAACAATGTTAATGGAACCAGAAATATAATAGATGAAGACCGAGGAAAACGTGGCACGATCAAATAAATCAAATATTGAATGTCGGCCGTGTGTGGAGTCAGAGAAATCGACTCGCGTGCATGACACGAAGTATGAATGTTGAGGAAGCGAGAGAAATATGTCAGGAAAGAAAAGTGTGGCAGTCCATTCTTTCTGCCTACCTCTTCGGGGAGACGGCGTGATGGTTAGTTAGTTAGTTAATATAACAAAGGTGGGAAAAAACAGTGATTAGAAGGGACAATTATACATACAAGAAATGAAAGGGTATTGTCACATATTAATTAGGTGAAGAAAATACAAATAATATTATTATAAGCAAACACAAGTACAATTAGTAGTAGAAAAAGTACAATTATGCATGGAATAAATTCAAGTGCGATGAGTCATAATACGAGTACATTAGGGACGATAAACATTATAAGGAAGCAGATTACTTTACTAAGAAAAGGGAACTCAAGTGAAAGGTAGTATTAATATTTTTTTAGATTGTACAAAGGAAGAGTTTTTATTGTATTTTGCCAAAAAAAACTATTACTAGACTATTTAAAAAAACTTTTAACAAGAAATATAACTATGAAATATTCACTAATTCTAGTTAAGTCTTTGGTGGAGATTACGTTGCTACTGCCTGTATCAGAGGATATTAGATGAGAACAGTCCTCGTATTTATTCTGCAATGGACACCATCTTGGGTCAACTCTCCAACCTGGAGCACACATTGTCCACCCACCCCAAGCTGCAAGCATTACTGAATGTGGAAATGAGTCAAGCCTACTTATTGTATGGAAGGGTGCAAGATTCCGATGCTCGTTTAAAAAGGGCCAATGTGATATCTGGGTTATCACTGACCTTAAGAGGTAAGTTAGTTTTTAATCAATTTAGGTAAGAAAGATCTTTAAATTATTTTTATCTTCAATGTGACATGAGTATTCTAACTAATTAACTAACCATCACGCCGTCTCTCCAAAGTGGTAGGCAGAAAGAATGGACTGCCACGTTTTTCTTTCCTGACGTACTTCTCTCGTTTCCTCAACATTCTTTTTTTACAAGATATCTCCGACAGCAGCAGCATAGATTGTTTTACCTACCGATCTTCAGAACCAACCTGCCTCTGGTGACACCGGTGGGAAGATCAATTAGTCTGCTGAATGCTTTCTTCTGGGAGATCGACTTCTTTCATATTAGTGAAAGTATGTTCAGAAGAAAAATATTCTTTAGAGAGTATCTTGTCTTCCTAATGTCAAACCATTTCTCATGCGTTTCTAGTATTATGTTGTATATTTGTAATATTTGACCTGTACTCCTGCCTTAAACATTTATGTTGTTTGTAATGTCTGTTGAGTTAATTTTGATTTGATTTGAAGCAATCATACATCGTGTCATGCACGCACGTCGATATCTCCAACTCCTCACATGGCCGACATTCAATATTTGATTTATTTGATCGTGCCTTGTTTTCCTCGGTCTCTCCTAAAGATTTTTTATTTTATAGTTCTATTTACATAGTTAACATATACTATTTTTACCATTATTTCTTGTGACTGACACTTGAAGGAAGTTTCATCTGGTAGATTTTAAGTATAAGTCAAACAGAATATTGCATATTGTTTTGTATTTTTCAATGATTTAGCAACTCAGTATTATTTATTTATTGCGGGTAACTTTCCGAGAAACATGGGAAAGAAAAAATCACTTTTTAGTAGTTATATTGAATTTTTTATTAATTTAATTTAAAAAAAAAATTACAAAATGGCAAAGACTCGACCGCACACTTCGCCTTCTCTTGAAGAACTACTCGTGAAGACTTGTACACAAGTGTTGTTGGACACATGCGTCATAGGGCTTCTTGCATAATGTTGTATATATGTATTTTTTTACAGGAGCTCTTGGAAAACGTACAAAGTATCAACAAAAGGAGACTGCACAGCTGATTTTAGATGTCGAAGTTAATGCTTCATTTGATAGAGAATCATCCAAAATAACCCATGTCAATACGGGTCTCCTGCAACCCCTGAAATTGAATGATGATTTACGTCTAGAGAACATTCAGTATTCTGACAACAGAGAAAACCCGAATATGCAACTCACTAGTTTAGAACAGCAGATTTGCTTAGCCACTGTGTAAGTTATTTCAATATTGTTAATTGTTTGTTGTGTGCTGTGTCATTGACATTCTGCCACTCATTTGATCTCATCAGACCATCTTGCTTGTGGTCTCCCCGGATTTCTGTGGCCGGTTCTCGGTCGACACTCCAGGGTGCATCTGGTCCACGGATCATCCGTTGTCCTCGTTATATGGCTGGCCAAATTTCATTTCAATGAAACTATTACATTTCATAGACTGATGTTCAACATCCTCTTCTCCATTGCCTGCTGGGCCACTCTTACAACAATGTGAGACAAAAAATATATTCTTCTTTCTCTCTGCCACTTCCCACTTCAAATGGAGTCGGCCCTCCTTACATGATTTCTTCAAGTTAGCTCTCTGTTGAGTCCGGATTTCTTGAGGGTGACCTTAATGTCGCCAAAGGCTCTTCTACTCCTCTGGCCTTAAGGATTCGAAGAAGAGCAACTTTATAGTGTGGTCATCTTCGGCTTTTGACGTGGTCAAACCATATTAATTTGGCTTCTTCAACCTTATTTATTATAGGGGCGACCGAAACTGCGCTGGATATGCTCGTTGCAGACTTTTATCTAATCTGGTTACGGCTCCAGCTCATCTGAGCATCTTCACTTCGGTCACGTGTAGCTTTTGCTTGTATGCCTTTTTAGTATCTCGGCACTGTAAAGCATTGCCAGTCGGACAGCCATCTTATAAACCATGACTTTCATTCTTATGAGCATATTTGTGTTACAAAGATTTCCGTTTAGTGTGCATTATTTGAGCCAGGTTGCCTTCATCCTACATGTATTATTAAGCAGAAAATTTTATGCTGTTTTTATAGTGATTTTATCTTGTATGATTCAGACAATATGTCCAACGTGCTCAGCCTAAGGATGAGTTGGCAGATGAGGAACTGTTGCCATACTTAAATCTGCTATTGGCCCAGGATCATGGGCCCTGGGCCACGAGAGTCAGCGTATTACTCATGAAGTGTAAAATGGAGTCGCGAAACAAGAGGACAGTGGAAAGATCCATGATGCAGTGCGAGGAAATTGTCAATAGCTTCTCTAGCTGTGAACCTAATGTGACTAGAAGGTGAAAAAAATATATATTTTGTATTTAAATTTTTAGTTAGTGTCAGTATAAAGAGATCATTAAATATCACTTCATTTAATCGTTAACTCCTATTTTGCTGTTGTCTAAATTTGCATTTAAAAAAAATGGTTTTGGACTGCGGCAAGCTGTATTTGTAGCACGTATATGAATGTATAAACCTTTTTACTTTAGTTAATTATATGTGTGTACGGAGGGACAACGAGGGAGAGTAGCGTAGTTTAAATGTGGTCTGGGTCCCCCTTGGTTGCAAATATACATATATTATTATTATTTTTAAGTCCCGAATGGACGGGGTATGGGCCTAGGGATTGCACGAGTGAAGCTGACGAAAAGCGCCGCTGCGCCTATAACAGCTTCGGGTAAGCGGAGGGAGCCGTCTATGGCTCGGCCATATATTTAAAAGTTCATTATTAGTTTTTTGAGGGTCCGACGCCATGCAGGCCCCCTGCTGGCACAGTGCGGAATTAAGCTGTGTAAAAGAAGTGAGCTGTTGTAGATTATTATTTGGTCTTTTTTCAATAAGGCGAATCTTCAAGTTCATTATTAGTAAGATATTGAACTGGTACAATCCATCTGAGCTGCAAATGTAGTCAGTTACAGTTTAAGACCAATATATTTTTTACTGCAGATGAAGCCAATCGCACAATGGAGGGTTAATTGTGAATTATGAATTACTTATATCTCTATTTATGCGTATAGGAGTTAATTATTTTCATGTTTGTTTAAATATATTTAGATTATCCTATTTGTGGGCGAGTGCCCTACCCCCGGAGCTCAACTGGCGGTCTTTGCTGGCTGATCTGCTCCTTAGCCTGGGTCTGGTTAAGGCAGCACTGGACCAGTATCTCCAGTTGCAGCTGTGGGAGGAGGTCATCGCCTGTTACACCATTCTTGAGCTTCGCCACAAGGTAACAGTTTTAATCATCTCAATCATATGATATTTTCTTTTACTGATACTTTCTTGTTCTTCTCTTTTTATCTAAGCTTTGGTCTCTCTGCTGCTGGATATAGGCATCTTCCAAACATTTTCGTTTTACTCGCCTTTCTTACCCACTGTTTGCCAGCTATAGAGACCACATCGTCAGCCCATTTCTTCTGTTGCCTTCTTGTCAATTAATTTCTTATAATACTTTGTACCTAACTAACTAGTTAACCATCACGTCGTCTCACCGAAGAGGTAGGCAGAAAGAATAGCCCACCACAATGTTATTTCTTGACATACTTCTCTCACTTCCTCAATATCATACATTGTGTTATGCACGAACCATTTCTAAATTACTCACATGGCCGACATTCAATTAGTATAAAATAAAAAGCATTACATTTTTATTTCAGGCTGCAGAAATAATTCAACAGCAGATAGATATTAAACCTACTGTAAAACTATACTGCCTTTTGGGTGATGCCACAGGTATGACTATATTTTTTACTGAAATATATTTTATTTTTTAAGCATATATATAAGCTTCTACCGAATGATATCTTAAAGATGAAAAGAGGTGCATTTATATCTAAAACGAAACCATCATGATTGATATTTTTTTATAGTAATAAATCATTTTTAGTTTATTTAAAAAAAAAACATATTAATATGTATTCAAGTTTAGCTTACTCTTTATGATTTAATGTGAATATTTAACGTTTGTGGTGCACAGAAAAGAAATATCATTAAAATATACATATGATGTCACTAAAAATAACTTTAAAATATTGTATTTCATGTCTCTTGTAATTTACTGTATATCACCTGATTTTTAAATTAGAAATTTGTTCATATGGTCACAATCTCTTGACTTAAAAAAGCTGCTTCTGTTTTATTCTGTGTTTATATTAATTATATTCGTTTGTCAAGAATTTGAAGGTTAATACTATTTTTTTCATAGATGATATTGAGCAATACAAGGTGGCCTGGGAGTTCTCTTGCCACAAGAGTAGTCGAGCACAGCGGCACTGGGGAAACTATCTCTTCTCACGTAAAAAGTATGAAGAGTGTATTCCACATTATCAAAAGTCTTGTGAAATTAATTCCTTACAAGAACACGTCTGGCTCAGACTGGGGTTAGTAGTGCGCATATTAAAAAATATGATGCAGATCTTTTATCACAAATCATATGTAAATATGTGTTTTTTTTTTCAGTTATTCTGCTTTAACCGTTGAGAATTGGGAGTTGGCAGCCACAGCCTACCGACGTTATACATATCTTGAACCTCATTCTTTTGAAGCCTGGAATAACCTGGCCAAGGTATATGTGAAGCAAGGGAGCAAAGAAAGGGCGTACAAGGCATTAAGCGAGGCACTCAAATATAATTATGACAATTGGCAGGTTTGTTTGTTGATAAATTCTTTTTATACTAACCATCTTGTAGTTTCCTCAAATAAGTAGTCAGATAGCATTCTTCTTCTTCTTCGTGAGTCATGTCGGGTCCCCTCTATGTCGACTATTACTTGAGAGTGCATGTTAGGAGGTACGAAACATAACCTTAATAATAATGTAGTTTTAACTTGTGCTAAATATAAAACCTTTGAGTGAACATGTATTAAATAAGTTTTTCTTTACATTTTAAAAATAAATGAAAATATCCTTTTGGGGGTACTTTGGGGGTACATATGATGATTTCTCCTGGAAAACTTTCTTTTCTTTTCTTCTGTAGGTATGGGACAATATGCTGATAGTAAGCCTTGATACCGGCCACTTTGATGATGTTGTGAGGAGTTACCACCGGCTGTTAGATTTGCGGAGTAAACATCTAGACCTGGAAGTGCTGTCCTTGTTAGTCAAGGCTATCACAATTGGTAGTCTTGATGCTGATGGAAACAACGTAACAAGGTTAGATTTTTCGAAATCATTTTTAATGATAGAAATTGTAATATTATTTGGTTTTCTTTGATATTAACTGTATTTTTATTTTTCAGAATAGCACCTAAAGTTTTGGAATTATTTGGTAGGATTACATCTGCCCACCCAAATGAAGGAGGACTTTGGAAGTTGTATGCAGACATAAGTCCAAATTCCTTATTAAAGGGACAAAGATTACTTAAATCATACAAAGCAATAACTCAGGTAGAAATAAATAGTTTATAATGATAACAAATGGTAGCTTTAATTTCACTAAAATTTAATATAACTATTATACACCCACCTGCGCGGAAACAGTGAGCTTCTCAAATTTTAAGAGACTATTGGTCAACCCTGTACAATGAAATATATATTTTATTGCAAATATTTTTTATTGCTATTTAATATGATAACAAGAAGAACAATGATGCAATTCAAAATTTTCTCATTATTATTTAAATGCATAATTGGTTTTAAAAAAAAATCAATGGTATAAAGTAGTAGAGTGACTTTTGTTACTGTAATATTATTTCTGTTTTTTGTTTTCTGATATATGATTATTATATAACATAATGATTCTTCGGATGATGAGCTTAAAATGCCTTTGAAATACATCATGTAATAATTTTGTGTAAACTGTTATTCAATAGAATAAATATTAATAATATGAATGAAGAAAGGTGCCTCCATATGTGGTGTCATTATAAAACGCCTGGCGTTCCTAAAAAAAAAAGACAGAAAATCAGCCAAACCTTCCACCACCAAGATGAGATATGTGACCCTCTTAGAACCATTTCTGCGATATATGAAACTTTATTGCCATTGATATGAAAAAAAAAATCAACGTATAAATGAAAACCTCAATAGATTAACAACTGAAAAACTAGTGTCATTCTATAACTAAAAAATATGTATTCAGTTACTATTCTGTGCAATTAGCTTGACAAAACCTGAGGAATAAATAACCTCATACGAGGTCTGTTCAAAAAGTATCGCGAATTTTGAATTTCCGCTGGCTACGTATATTTGATTTTTTTGTAGCGTTATGTTGGTACTCATGTCCCTTACTTATGCTGACAAGGTCGGCCATTTTGAATGTTTAGTTAATTTTTGACAGCTGTTTTGCTTGGATGTGTTTTGGCTCGTCTTCGATTTTTGCCTATTCCAAAAAATGGATCAAAGAATCTGTATCAAATTTTGTGTGAAAAACAAAATAAAGTGCGCGGACGCATTTCGAATGTTGACTGTGGCATATGGTGAAGCTACCTTGGACCAAAGCAACGTTTATCGGTGGTACAAAATGTTCTCAGAGGGCCGAGAAGATATGAACGACGAAGAGCGTGCCGGACGCCCGAGCACGTCAACAACAGACGAAAACATTGATAAAGTGAAGAAAATAGTATTAGCCAATCGTCGAATCACCGTTAGAGAAGTTGCTGAGGACCTAAACATATCGATTGGCTCGTGCCATTCGATTTTAACCAATGATTTGGGCATGAGTCGGGTCGCCGCGAAATTCGTGCCAAAATTGCTCAATTTCGACCAAAAACAGCATCGCGTTAACATTGCTCAGGAGATGTTGGACTCGGTCCGTGACGACCCAAATGTGCTCCAGAGGGTCATAACTGGTGACGAATCATGGGTTTATGGTTATGACGTGGAAACCAAAGCTCAATCATCCCAATGGAAGCTGCCGCATGAGCCAAGACCAAAAAAAGCGCGCCAAGTTCGGTCGAACGTGAAGGTTTTGCTCACAGTTTTCTTCGATTGCAGGGGCGTGGTGCATCATGAGTTCTTGCCACAGGGTAGTACGGTCAATAAGGAATATTACCTGCAAGTTATGCGCAATTTGCGCGAAGCAATCCGCCAGAAACGCCCGGATTTGTGGAAGAACAAAAACTGGCTTTTGCACCATGATAACGCCCCTGCTCACACATCGTTGCTTGTGCGCGAATATTTGGCCAAAAACAACACAGTAATGGTGCCGCAGCCACCGTATTCCCCAGACCTGGCCCCCTGTGACTTTTTCCTGTTTCCAAAACTGAAGAGGCCCATGAAAGGACGACGCTACGCCACGATTGAGGAGATAAAGACGGCATCGAAGGAGGAGCTGAACAAGATCACAAAAAATGATTTTTTTAAGTGCTTCGAGGATTGGAAAAAACGTTGGCATAAATGTATTATATCCAAGGGGAATTACTTTGAAGGGGACAAAATAGATATTCATGAATAAATAAATACTTTTTGAAAAAATATTAAATTCGCGATACTTTTTGAACAGACCTCGTATATCTTAAGCCTCTGCCGTGTCAGGATGCCTGAAGTATCTGGTCTGGAAGAACAAGCACATGCGTGTCGACAGCAAGATCAGAATCTATATAACATGCGTGCGACCTATCATGACGTACGCTGTAGAGACGAAGGGACTACTAAGAACATCGGAGATGAAGGTCCTAAGATCAATCACTGGAAAAACCCTCCGAGATCGTGTCCGCAACGTAGATATAAGAAAAACTTGCGAAATAGAGGATATCGTTCAGTGGAGTAGATCCAGAAGAAGATACTGGAGGGACAATGTAGCCCGAATGGATGGTGACAGACTTGCATATACAGTCGTTTATGAAATCCCCTCCGGACACCGCCCACCTGGAAGACCGCCTAAGAGATGGAGGGACAGCTGGATCTCATCATCCGACCAGACATGATTTCTGTATCACAGATCGTCGGATCTATTAAAAGAAGAAGAAGATATATCTTTAGCATACTTTTATTATCCCTATTGTTTTTTTTTTTTTTAGCATGATTGGGTTGCTGATGTGAAGCTTTGTGAGAATACTTTAAACATTGTGGAATCTCTGGCGTACAGCAGTTTGAGAGCAATAAAAGAAACCGCAGCAGCAGATACAACTCAAACATGGCAGCTCGTGTCTTCCGCACGCCTGACCCTGCAGGCTGTCGTCAGAGCAGTAACAAATCAAAAATACAAAGAGTTTGATGACAAACTCGCATTACTGCAGAACCTTCTAGATGATTTAACAGCTGAATTAAAAAATCGATAAAGAAGTTTTGTGTATATTGGATAAGAATTTATTTTATATTGCAAAATATATGGAAAACAATTTATTAAGTTTTTTTTTATTTTAACCTCCAGTAATACGAATTCATTTTAAGGATTGATTGTATCTCAATAGAGACGAAGATGTAAATTGTTTTTTTTTTTGGAAACAGAATATGGTGGTCGAGGCGTTACAGGACTTATGATATGGGGAATGGGCGGAATGGGGAATGTTGTTAACATAAATCGATCGCTTAACCCAACCAATGACAGGTCGTAAGTCCTGTAAACGCCTCGACCACCATATTCTGTTTCCAAAGAAAAACAATTTACATCTTCGTCTCTATTGAGATACAATCAATCCTTAAAAATGATTAACCCGCAATGGGTAAAATCCACTA
The DNA here is from genome assembly GCA_022606425.2 of Lepidostoma basale. Taxonomy (NCBI): domain Eukaryota; kingdom Metazoa; phylum Arthropoda; class Insecta; order Trichoptera; family Lepidostomatidae; genus Lepidostoma; species Lepidostoma basale. The sequence goes on from JAHDVF020000211.1 coordinate 5,410,638, forward strand.
TTTGTCTACATATATTGGTGACATTCAAGAATTAATTTTATTTTTTTAATAAATATTTGTGGTACGATCCAATGCGATTGTGACACAAAACTCTGTATACTGTTTATGTTACTGACGGGATAATTACAGTTCCAGTTGTAAATATAGCTATATATAAACAAACGAACAAACATACCATCACGCCATTTCTCCGCAGGAGTAGGCAGAGAGAATGGACTGCCGCACTACTCTATCCTGGTACACTTCTCTAGCTTCCTCCACATTCATACGAGTCATACACGCACGTCCATTCCTCCGACTCCTAACATGACCAACCTTTAAAATTTGATTAATTTGGTCTGCCTCGACTCCATACTCCATTTACATCATTAACATATACTTTCTTAACCATTCTTTCTCCATCCATGCGCTCCATATGTCTGAACCAACACAGCGATCCTTTCATAATTTCGTTCATAATTATTTATTTATTTTATTTATTTATACATAATACTCAAATGAGACATGACAAACGAAAAACATTTAGGCGACTCATTTGGACACAAAACGGTGTTACAAAGAAGATAAAACAACATGAAACCAAAAAAATCATATACTTGTATATCACAAGGAACCCAAATATGTCGACGTCAGTGAGGCAGTACTCTTTCCGGAATTTGTAATATATTTTTATGAATACTGCCTCACTGACACTGAAAATGTCCAAATCCGAGACGATTAGATTCAACATCCGAATTGCTCTTCCTACTGGCATCACCAAAGGCAGGTTGGTTGTGCGTGACGTAGCAAATAACAATTGATGTCGGCGCTGTCGCAGATAATTAGTGGGAACAAAGAGACTTATTTGCTCCGGAACATAGGGATTCTCAATAGAGCCCCGAATTAGTTTGAAAAAATCCGTTAACATAAATCCTTCCCTCATAAGTTCGAGGGAGTTATACCCAAGAGAAATGCCGTTGGATAGAGCCAAGGATATACCCCGTACTCTCTCATGTAGAGAGCTCTCAAGAATTTCTTTTGAACCCTCTCCAACATGAGAGAATACTGAGCCTCATGAGGACTCCATAATACCTTCTTCCGCTCTACATTCCTATCTTATATCAGGATTTGAGATTCTGTCGTATATCGTTCTAGCACACATACGTCTTAAGGGACCTCATCTCTACCGCATTTTTTCTGCTCTCTTCCTTCTTCTGCCAGTTTCACGCTTCAATTAAAAAAATCGATAAAGTAGTTTTATGTACATTCGATAAGAATTTATTTTAGGTTGCAAAATATATAGAAAACAATGTATATTTTTAAAAATTTAAAAAAAAAAAAAAAAAACGAAAAATGGGATATAGAAATAATATTATATTTAGTGATTCTTCTATGGAAAATATTATACAATTATCTATGGCATATTAGCTGTCAAAAATCGAAAGGCGTTTGACGTTTGCAATGTTTGGGTGTCAAATCATTAAGAATTGAGTGGTTAATCAAAATGATTAATATTCATAGTATATTTTATAGTTAACACATTAAAAAATATCTATCAGCAATGGCGGAAGCTCTGAATGATGACGGTATCTTGGAAGGTTTTTTGTGTCCTATATGCAAAGCTGACCTGAAATCGCCCAACCAATTAACCATTCATTTTGAGACACTTCACCAAGAAGAACAGGATGTTTTAAAGTCCCTGAAGGCGATGTTTGGTAAAGCAAAAAAGAAAATTCTCAATATAGACGAGACGGCTTTAAAAGAGACATTCGACAGAACCTTAAGGTTTGCACCAGAGAACATTCCAGATTTTAATGAGCCCCAAGAATTTGGTAATTCACGTAGTATCTCCGAGTACTTCAAGGCCGTGAGATCTGCTAAGTTAGAACAGTACGCCGCAGAAACTAATAAATTGCTGATTAGGTTAGATAAACTGGTCGCCAACATGCCGGCAGATCAAAGCCTTAGGAAACAACACGAACAAGAAGTAAGTATTTTGAAAATTATAAAATTTTTGAATATTATAAAAATTTACATTCGGATAATTATATAAATTAGCTAAATTTAATATTGATTTAGTGCAAATTAGTCAAAATATACATCACAAAGTGTATCTACTAAATTTAAGATGGTGAACACAATGATGAGTTTATGTTGGTTCTTACTTATTTGAGTGAATCAAAATAAGAATGAAAGTTGCTGGTAAAAAAACTGGATGAAAGTACCTAGCTGATATTTCACACGAAGCACTTCATCAGATTATTTGAACCCAATTAGTGTACAATTTTGTTTTAGCTATCGATTTTCATGACACGCGATAAGTATAGTGTATTCAAATCAAATCAAATAAGTTTATTTCATCAATAGACATTACAAAATAAATTTTTAAGACATCTATTGAGAACAGGTAAAATAATATATTATGTATAGTATACTACCAGAAACGCATGAGAGATGGTTCGACATTAGGAAGTCAGGATACTCTCCAGAATTAAGAGTATTTGCCTTCTGAACGTACTTTCACTAATATAGTAGATTAATTGCTCTTCCCACCGGTGTCACCAGAGGCAGGTTGGTTCTGGCGGCCAGTAGGTAAAACAATCTAAACAAACAAGTCTCGCCCCGCCGGCCGCGGCGCGGAGACAAGTTTATACTTGGTGTCCAGTTGCTCGTATGCTGTGACGCATTCCATATCAGAAATCGCATGGTTCCAGAAAAAAATTAATAATGATATGTTTTTCAAATAATCCATGTATGTTATAGATATCGATCTATTCCTAATGAAATTCCCTACGAGATGACATAAATTAAATTTTGATTCATCGAGTCATATGCTTGATATTTAGATAAAGTTAGCGGTAAACTGAATTTACCACATGGGAGCGAGCGTTTTGTTTTGAACACGGTACGTTAAGGGTTAACCGATGCGGCACTCCGTCCTCCTCTTTTCGTCCCCTCGGGAAATGCAATGTGATGATATGTTTGTGATAATGTTTTTTTAATAACTACATCCACTTTTTGCCTTTATTTCAACAGTGATAGCGACTGGTTTCGGCAGGCTAGCTGGCATCTGTGTGTCGATGTGACCAGTTTGTCGATGCCTGCTGGCCTGGCAAAGTAGAATTAGTTTAAAAAATATATTTTTTTGGTTTATTCATTAATTTAAAAAGTAATATATGTTGGTGCAAATTCTTATGGGTAAATGTTGGTTTATGGTAGATAGTTCCATGGCTGGATGGAGCCTCGGTAAAGTTATGCCCCGGCTGTGCTCGGGCCTTCAACATCACGCGGCGCCAGCACCACTGCCGGCTATGCGGGGCTATTCTCTGCCATGACTGCTCCTACTTCTTCGATATCAATATTGCCAGTAAGTGATATTGCTAAGCCAAAAAGATTTGTTATTATTATATATTTTATAAGTATAATTAGTTGTGTTAAATGTACGAGGCGTGTTTTTTTAAGTAAGTACTGTTTTGATATAAAGACCATAGTTTTATTTACTTTTCCACATAATTAGCACCAATCTTATGACACTTGTCATATCAAACTACAAGCTTTTGTTCTGTCGTGCAACATGAGTGTTTTTAGGCTATCGCCATCATCGTGGCGTTGACCTCCAGGATGCTTCTTCAGATGCAGAAACATGTGGTAGTCACTGGGCGCTAGATATGGGCTGTATGGTGGATGATCAAATTGTTTTCAGCCAAATGATCAATGAAATCTTGAGTTCGATTCGCCAAATGTGGACAGGCATTGTCATGCAACAAAACAATCGTTTGTGACACAGTAAATTCCCAAACATATTGTAAGACCTTAAAAAACTGCGTAGTGTAATTCAAAACAAAAGGCGCAACATGCTTAGTAAAAGTTTTCATTTTTTAATATAAAAACGGTTAAAAAACACACCTCATATATTTAGAAAAATAACAGAAACTTAAAAAAAACATCTACTAACTGAAACTGATGCGGCACTCCAGCCTTCTCTTTTCGCCCCCGTGGAAGACGTGGTGTGATGGGTTGCGAACCTCATCGCCACCAATAGGCATCTCCCAAACTTGGAAAAAAAAATAGTAACAACCTTTTGTGTGGCTGGTTTCATTTGCAGTAAAAAAAAAAGGTTTTGAACTCTGGCTGGCTACATTTACAGCTCAGACAGATAATCCCAGTTCATCATAAGATTTCGTACATTTTAGTAGTAAGAAACTAAATTAAAAAGGTTTATAAGATACATTATTGTGTGAGTTGCAAATGTAGTCTGCCGCAGTTCGAAATTTTTTTGGACTGCAAATGTAGCCAGTCATTCTATAGGGGTTAAGCAATTTGTTTCCATAGTTTCAAATTTATAGACTGGGGCACAACGATGCACGCATGAAGCATATCTAATAATTTATTTATTTATTTATACATTTACAAATGAGACATAACAAACGATAAAACATTTAGGCGACTCATTTGGACACAAAACGGTATTATAAAGATAAAAAAACAAAACAACATGAGACCAAAAAAATCATACATATCAGAAGGAATCCAAATATGTCGACTTCAGTGAGGCAGTACTCTTTCCAGAGTTTGCAATATTTTTTTTATGAATACTGCCTCACTGACACTGAAAATGTTACTGCAAACATTTTCTTTTAGTAAATTATTTTGTTTATAGAATTGAATGATTTGATTTTATAGGATGCATGATCGACCCATCGTTTGAGATGTCCAAACAGCCCGCTAACTCTGACCCCACCAAGACTGGCCTGCGGCTCTGCGAGTACTGTTTTAATCTGATTGAACTTCGGAAGCAGATGCAGGAGAGCCGAAATTCTAAGACCATTTTAGTGACGGGATATGAACAGATGCGCAGCCTCATGGAGCAGGCGACACCTGCTGCAGCTATGTATATCAAAGTAAAAACATATTATTAAAAAATCAAAGTAAAACATATTATTAAAAAAACTCTGATTTCACCACCATTTGTTATTTTAATGTACTTGTAAATTTTGGGATTTCGTTCAGTTGTTATACTGCCCTGATAAAGCTTGGGTCCAAGCGAAATTAGTTGGCATCAATTACAATAACCAACCGTGGTTAAATACAAAGTTTTTATTTATTTATTTTATATTTTTTAAATGTCTAACCAAAAATTGAGTGCTTCATATGAAAAAAAAAAAAATTTAAATACATATTATTTCCAATGAACTTTTATCAATAAATTTCAATAACCAACATTAATATTATATTTTATTGCAGATGTGTTCTAGTTTAAAAGACGGTGAGACCACTTACCATTTATCCGATGCAAATATTTTGAAATCAAGAATAGCCAAGTACGCGGAGGGTATTGACAGTCTCAGCAAACAGATTGCGGCACTGCAGATCGCCCAGCCCGGGAGCAGAACCGCTAAACTACAGATTTCCATTCGCCAGGCAGCTGTTCACTTTATAAAAGTTAGTCAATTATACACAAAATTTTATAATAGAACTGAGTTCTTGTTAATGTTTTATGTTAAGAAATGAGTATGGTTTGTTTGTATTTTTAAATCACTACCTTTAAAAATAAATGCTCTTTTCTCAAATTTTTATAGGCTGTGGTCAGTGGCGGTACTCCCAAAGAAGCCCAGAAGCCCGGCTTGCGTAACAAATTCAAATCGAATCCCCCAAATCTAAATTATCATACCCCCACATAAACCAACAACCCACCAAATCACCTTCCAAAAATGTTCCCATCAGATGTAAAAGGAATAGCCACAAGAGCTGAACCTCTGTAAGCCAGAAGAGGTTTTGATTCAAAATTTCTTACGCATGCCGGGCTTCTGGGCTTCTTTGGGAGTACCACCACTGCTGTGTGTACGTATGGATATATCTAATTAATTTAATTTCCACAGGAAGAGTTATTAACATTGTGTACCCTACCAAGTGAGGCTGAGATAACAGAAGTAAGAAGGGAAAAGCGCGAGGCTGCAGAGAAGAGGATCGAGCAAGAGCGCAGACAGGCACAGTTGAACCTTGCCAAGAGACAGGCTCTCGAGGAACAGGTCTCTGGTGGAAGAAGACGAGAAACAGATGGGTGGACGGTAATTATTTATTATTAGATTGTAAAAACAAAATAAGAATAAAGTTTGCTTTCTAGTAGGTTTATCTGATATATTTCGGGTACAAATAAGTTCTCGCCGTTTTCCTTATTGAGATTGTAATTTTTTATGTACACATATGGCAATACTAAAACCAATTTTATTTTAAAGCTAAACCTTTAACCTCAAAACTGAAAAATTGCGTCAACAATAAAAAATAAAGTGTTTTCTGCATCATATCGTGACTGGTGATGAAAAATGGATACACTATGACAATCCAAAGCGGAAAAAATCATGAAGAAAACCTGGTCTTGTTTCAACGTCAACAGCATAGCCGAATATCCATGGCTCCAATGTCATGCTCTGTATCTAGTGGGATCAGCTCGGTGTGTTGTACTATGAGCTACTCAAACACAATGAAACCATTACAGGAGATCGCTACAAACTGCAATTGATGGGTTTGAGCAGAGTATTGAAAGCTAAAAGACCGCAATACGCCAACAGACAAGACAAAATGATTTTGCAGCATGACAATGCCCGACCCCATATTGCAAAAGTTGTCAAAAATCATTTGGAAACACTCAAATGAGAAATTCTACCCCACCCGCCTTATTCACCAGACATTGCTCCTTCCGACTACCACTTGTTTCGATCGATGACACGCGACTTGGATGATCAACAGTTTTTTTCTTATGATGATACCAAAAAATGGGTCGATGACTAGTTTAAATCAAAAGATGCAGCGTTCTTCCAATAAGGATTTTGAAAATTGCCTGAAAGATGGAAGGAAGTAATATCTAGCGATGGACAATACTTTCATTAATATATTTTTTTTCAGTTTTAAAAAAATTATACTTCAAATTTAAAGATAAAACAGCGAGAATTATTTGTACCCCTAATACAAAATGCTTAATTTTAAAAATAATATCCGAACATGGTGTGGATTCATGATAAATAATTTTTATATATTAGGTGTTCCCGGAATTAATGTCGTTTTTTCAATTGGCAACTTTGGATCAGTATTTTTAGGTCCGTTGGCCAGTAAAGACGTGTGATGTAATTTTTTTTCTTCTTTGTGATCGGTTGCCTTTCTTTTAAACAGAAAAAATCTCTTCTACCCCATCTAAAAAAATAGCAGGAATGTGTCATTCGGAAACAAAATTAAGAAGCCATATGCTGCTTTTTTTTTATAAAAAAAAACTGCGACCGAAGCAATGGAATCCATTTGTGACATTTGCGGTGATATACTGGACAAAAGAGAGTGTCAACGTTGGTTCAAAAAATTTCGAAAGGGCAATCTCGATTAGAAGGATGTGACTCGAAGTGGACGGCACAGTCTAGTGGATGAAGCAGCTCTAAAGGCCGATATCGAAGCAAATCCATATATGATCATTGAAGAATTATCAAAGAAGGTCAGCCACACACAGATCGAACACACATCGCTATACACACACATAGTTAGAAAATAAGATATCTGGGATCCTCACGCGCTACCCGATTGCAACAAAACTCATCGCCTCAGCATATGCAAAATAACGCAAGAAAAGCAACAGTCTACCCCGTTTCTCCATGACTTTATAACCGGAGACGACAAATGGGTCCTTTATCATGATATTAAAAAAATAAACAATGTTCAAACCCCAATTCCAACACCAAAATCAGGACTATGTTACATCGTCGGAAAGCATTATTGTTTGTGTGTGTGGTAGGATTTGAAAGGTATTATTTATTATGAAGTTTTAAAACAAGGCCAAATTGTTAGCATAGCCCTCTATTGTGAACAGATGGAAAGGTTAAATGCGATGTTACAAGAAATTAGACGCCCTTGTGAATAGAAGGAATGTCATTCTTCAATATGACAACACCCGGCCGCATGTTGCCGATATAACCCGGAAAAAACATCCAGGACCGTGGCTGGAATATTTTATTGCATCCACCTTATTCTTCGGACTTGGCACCGAGCGACTATCACTTCTTTCGCTCTTAAGAATAGGAACAAAAAAATCGACAATATCGAAGAACTGAAATCATGTCTCTAGGAGTTCTTTGAATATAAACCAAAAGCAGTTTATGAGAGAGGAATTTTAGATTTTTTATAGTAAATAGACAGAATAGAACCGTCGATAAAACTGGAAATTGCTGTGTATAAAAAAAATATATAAATAAAAAATAAAAAAAACATGGAGTTTTTCTATTAAAACGACATTAATTCCGGGAACAACTTATAACATATTTGAATAATATTTTTTGTGTAATTTAGATGAAGCACAATGATACTCTCCCTGATGGAGGACTGGACGATCCTCTTGTAGAACAGATGAACATTATTCGGGGTTACATCAAACAGGCTCGAGATGAACTGAGATTTGAAGAGGTGAGATGTGTATAAATTTCCATCATCAAGATTTATCTTAAATTTTTCTCTGGTTAATTTTTTTTGATCCAATTACATTTCATTTTCATATATTATTAATTTAGTAGAGGGAATGAAAAAATATTTGAAATCATCCACTTTGAATTATGTACTTCTGATCAAACATTTGATATTACCCAATCATGTCACTTCTATAAAGCGTAATGAAACTTCTGGAAATTGGACATTTTTATCAATATTAAATATGAATATGGGGTTTTACATCACTGTTTGAAACAGTCAATGTTTTGTTTTTGTTTTTCAGTAATATATTAAGTTATTAAGAAACAATCTGTCTATTGCGACATGGATTTTTGCTAATTGTCTCATTTTTTTTAATTGTAGGTCGCAATTTTGGAGAGGAATTTGAAGGAGCTTAAACATGAATATTATCTTCAAACAAATATGCCCAATGAGAACAACTGAGATGATATAATTTATATGTCCACTATCGTTCATCAGCGTACACATCTGTACATATGGCATGCACACACATTCACTATGGCTACCCTCTTCACTAATATTTATTATGCGCACATGCACCATGTTCACAGCTAAAAATAATAAACCAAATGCGAAAATGACTTGTGTATTTTTTTATTCAAAACCTTTTATAATATATTCCATATCATGCATTATGTTAGCAATTACAGATATTTGAAACATATTTGTACACTGGTCTATGTAAATGATATTAAAAACTAAATAGAATACCTGTAATATAATAAATTTGTATATTCAATATTAAATATAAGTTTATGTATTAAAACTATTAAATACAACTACATTCAACAATAAACAATAAATACCATACATAATTTAACGATATTGAACACATCTGCACTTATTCAGTTTATCAAAACATAAACTATAAAACTGAAATATTATATTAATTCAAAGTACTCTAATGCAGAGTTTCTTAACCTTTTTACACCTAAGGACCACCTAAAAATGTTTTGCAGACACACATTGCTATCTTGAGAAATTGAGAACAGTTAGAAAAGAATATATCTGGGATCCTCATGCGCTACCCGATTGCAACAAAAACTCAACGCCTCAGCATATGCAAAATACTGCAAGAAAAGCAACAGTCTACCACGTTTCTCCATGACTTTATCACCGGAGACGACAAATGGGTCCTTTATCATGATATTTAAAAAAAGAAACAATGGTCAAACCCCAATTCCAACACCATATTGGAATAAAATGATAAATATTTATAGAATATATATTTTTAATTAAAGCAAATAACTTTATAAATGGTTTTAAATACTAAAAAAAAGGGCATGCTGATATATCACTGACATCATCCACCGGGTGGCGACTCTAAAATGGCAATGGGCGGGTCATGTAGCCAGAAGCTCAGATGAAAAATGGACAAGAAGACTGCTGACTTGGAGACCGTGGACGGCGAAGAGAAGTGCAGAGCGACCGCAACTACGGTGGAAGGATGATCTAAACAAACACGTCGGAAAAACCTGGATGCAGTCCGCACAGGACAGAATGACATGGAAACAAACGGAGGAGGCCTTTGTCCAGGAGTGGACGGGAATAGGCTGAGGAAGAAGAAGAAGAAGATATAACAATATTTAAATTAATTAAAACAGACAGATGTATAAAAAAAGTCACAAAATATATTAATAACCATTTTTGAACTGCAGAAAGTTTTTGCCGACCGTCTGAAAATCTTCCCGGACCGCTGGTTAAGAAACTAATTTCATTTCATTCAGCATTGTCATACCTTAACACCACATATATATGTTTCACTTAATATTTGGAAGCCCTGCTTGATTTGTTCATTTTCTCCAACAGTTTGGGTCTTATTAGTAATATCTTCTGCAGCGTGTTCTCCAAGATTAGTCCTTGGTTCTCTTCCGCCTTGGTGGTGCCCAGCAAAGTAAACAAGTGAACCTTACCCGTAGCGTCCGATATGATCAAATTTTTACCATTAGCAGTAAACAGCACTCTGTTTAATTGAATTAAATTCTCGGGTAATTCTTTCACTAATGTAGGGGTATCAATTTTCTGACGAATGTTCCATATGAACACTTTGGTCCCGCTGACTGCCGCTATAATGGTGGAGTGTGTGGGGCAGAAAACGGCTCCCATAACAGGGCTCATTTCCGTAGTTAAAACTACTAAAGGAGTGTACACATTTTCTTTCCAAATTTTAACCGTCCAGTCCGCTCCACAAGTGATAAAAATTTCCTTATCATAAAGTGAAAACTGCATCCCATAGACCGGTCCATCGTGGGCCAGAAACAAGCTAATGTGCTGGTTTAAATAATTTGTAGAACATTTGTAGATATAACCATCGGATGTCCCTATGAAATAGATGTCTGGGATGGTGGGGTGTGGACAGTAAAAACGACACACTGTGTTTCTGAGTATAGGAATTTCATTGGATTCGCACCAATCTTCTTCAAAAATGCTTTTAATTTTTGATCCCGTCCTTATAATTTGCATCATAGAATTACGAACAAAATCTTTTGTTTTGGTTTGTAGAAAACAATTGATTCTTCCGTCTTGGCATGTGGCAATGACTTGCTCTGTATCCGGGTGGAAGTCTTGGGTGTAGAACCATTTGACTTGCCAGACTGGTTCGAATGTGGGAGAAGACCGCCGGCTGCTTCTGGCAACAACAAACGTCTCGTAAGCGGTTACGTCCAGCACTAGAACATCTCCATTATAAAAGCCTGCAGCTAACAAATTAGGATTAGATTTAGAGAAAGACAAACTGGTTAACGGGTTTTCAAAAGTGTACAATCTTTCAGGCTGTGTGGGATTTTTGATACTCCAAACACAAACGATTCCGATTGCCGCATCAGAAAACTCATGCTTACCATAGCCGGTTGCTATAATATCGGTGTTTTCGGTATTAATACAAATAGCAGTTAAGTTTCTATTTTCAACTCTGTAATAATTAAAAGTCCACAGCAACATGAGCTCATATTCGTAATTCTCTTCCAGAATGGTGTCGTCAGATCGGACAAGGCCTTTAAAGTCTTCTTGTTCCACTTTGAAATTATTATTTGCAAGGATCCTTTCCATCATCATGACAGCATTGTGGAAGGCTAAGCTGCTGGTTATGTTAATAAATTCTATTTCTTCCTCGGTTAAATTTGAATCCTCTTTTAGCTCCACTATATCCAGTTGAAGTTCATCTTCTTCTGTTGAAGGAAGAAGGGCATCGCTTGGATTATTTTTTCCATAAGAATCAAACATATCCCACACTGAAGCGAATGCATAGTTATTAGATTTTTTTGTTCTGGAGGCATTTGTGTGTCTGGTTTTCAATATGCAAGCCAATGTTTGAGCTTCTGTGGAAACTGTTTTGCGATTGCGTCCCTTACCCACTGTTAGATAATCGTAGCGCTCATTGTCCTTTTCGATGAGATCTCCTTCATTACTTCCCTTAGGGACTGTAATGCTAGATATTTCAAATAAATACACAGTTTCAGTTTCCTCTAGAAACAGTTGTATTTCTGTAGGAAATCCTTTTGGGACAGCCATTGGGAGATACAGCCCGGAGGGGGCTTGGTTGTCTAGATCTGTATCAACAGTGTTGCCCTCGTCGCATGCTATCCTCTTGTCTATTCGAATATTTTCGAGACTAATTCTTACAGTCATGCGTCTATGTACCTTCACCACATTTTCCACGCTAAGCTTTGTGGCACTTTGTATAGACACTAATGATACCCGGCTTGTTTTTTTAACAGGCTTACTTTTCTTTTCTAGATTAGCCTGCTCGTATTCTAGATCAAATGGGACCGAACTAATTTTGTGTCGATCACTATAAATTCTTTTTGGGGTTACCTCAGAATTTTCATAATATACATTTATTTGTGGATTGGAGAACGATTCATATGATATTCTGGTATTTTTTCCAAATCTTGTTTTAGATCTTGCTTGCTGATTTTGTATACTTTTTCTTATACTTGTTCTTAAACTTGCTACAGTGTCGATTGACGGTCGATTTCCTTCCGATTGATCATCTGTATCTATAGCAGAAGATGTTAACATAGTTATTAGTAATTCAGTAATTATTCTTGGGACTATCAATATCACATATAATAATAAGAATTAGTAAAATGTTCAGAGAGACATTAAGCTAATTGGCAGATATTTTGATAAAGTTTTTCTAAATTTAAATTTTTAATTTTACAATATACCTAATTTGAAATAATAGTTTTAACAAGTAGGGTACCTTATGTAAATGGGGTAAATTTAATCAATTATAGACCATTCAGATCCACTATTTGTGGGTTCTTTGTTGATGGGGTATGTATAATTGTTAGCGAAATACATTATATATTAGTTCATTATTGTCAACCCTAACCATTTTTTGTTACAAATTTGATAAATTTATTATATTTGATTGAGATCTTGAATGGCTCAATGAACAATTTTCTTCAGCTATTTAAACCCAAGTGTTGAGTTTTGTTTACCCAATGGCTACAGTCACACAGGAAGGAGCTTTACTTGGTGCTTAGAGCGACGCTGCAAGTAACCTAGCGAACCGAAGTACGGCGTAATATCGAGATGGCCACACTACACGCTTCATGCCACGCTACGAGACATTATAGTGAAAAAAACTTATCACCCCGCATAGCACCAAGCAAAGCACTTCAGTGTGGCTTTAGCCTAACGGGACAAAAGTTATAAATTTAATTTACGTATTTATTGTTTCTTGAACAATGATGTAAAATTCCATATCAAATAATGAATACGAATGAAAATATGTTTTATTATACTTAATGGGAATGACATGTTTTACCTTTCTTAGGCATTATCAAATATCCTTGATAATGCATTAGAAAGGCGAAACATGTCATTCCCATACATATATTTTCATTTGTATTAATTATATAAATAACTTGTTTACGTTTGTACTGTTTTGATGTCAAAATTATACAAGTTTTTTCGTTTATATAAAGAATTTTGACAGGTGTAAAAAAAAAAATTTCATTTGTTCCAATGACAATTTGAATAATTTCTTCAATATTCTTTTAAAGTTCTTGCTGGTGTTGGTTGGTTTTAAGTGCCTAATTACTGGCAAATAAAAAAAGTGGATACGTGGAACATTAATTAAATCATATAACAGCTAATTTAAAAAACGGTGGATACGTGTAACATAAATTAAATAAACACAAAAGTCCGGATCGTCCATGTCAACATGTGCAACATCGGAAAAACATTATGTGTTATTACATTATGTGCTAAATTAAAAAAACGGTGGATTCGTGGAACATAAATTAAATAGACAAATGTGCAACATCTAAAAATAACATTTTGTATTAAATTATTTTTATTTTGTTATTTTATTTTATATCATTGTATTTTATATGATTTGTTTTAGATTTATTTTGTGGATGTTGGACGATCGAAGTGTGCGTGAGAGATGCCTATTGGTGGCGATGAGGTTCGCAACCCATCACACCGCGTCTCCCGCGGGGCGAAAAGAGAAGGATGGAGTGCCGCATCGGTTAAAGTGTGACAGTCCATTCTTTCTGCCTACCCTTTCGGGGAGACGGCGTGATGGTTAGTTAGTTAGTTTTTAGTTAATAACTTGTTAAGATTTATTAAAAAAAAACGTCTACACGTAAACCACTGTCTCAAAAAAGTGAATTTATTTAATATCATAAAAGTAAAACTGTAATAAATATTAATAAAGATTTCAAAGCCATATAATTAATAAATAAATAAAATTTAGACCCTAAAATAAATGGTAGATTTCAATTTTGTAAAACAACATATCAGCTCCGAAAGGGTTATCTTGTATTAAATTAATATATAAAGGTATATTATAATCACCTGAGTTATTTTAATAACAATATATCATTTTGTACTGTGAGCACTATGTGAAATAATAAACACGCTTCAGTATCCAAAATAAATGAATTATTGATCCAACAAATCGTGATTACAAATATTTCCCTGACTACGAATTTATAACATGGTAACAATCAATGTGGGGATGTGATGCTTTATGTTTTACTAGCTGACCCGGCAACGCTTCGCTATTGCTATATTAGAGTATATAAATACACCCAATATATATTAAAGAAAAACAATTAAAGTTCAATATCAATTATTTTATTGGATAAAATGACATGTGTATAGGTGTAAGAATGTGTGTATCCTAATTCAGTTCATATCTTTAAAACATTTGTTTAATCCAAGCAAACTTGCTGTGAACTTGAATAATACTAATGTGAATTGAAGGCTGGGCATTACCAAGGTGGCAAGTTTACAAAAAGTCTGAAATGAGTTTTTGATGCCAATTGGTCTTAAACATAGCTGTGCAAAAGCGCGTTATGATTTAATAATATAGTGTAGTTAAAACGTTACCCTAAAGATGCCACCCAAAAAAAAGTTAATATTTATCTTTTTCAGCTTTATTTTTAAACCATTTTTGTAACGTCCAGTCTTAATTTTTTCCTTAATATTTTAAGTGAAATTAAAAAAACAAATAAATATACTATATCACATTTGCATAAAACATTCATACATATACCATTCAAGGTCATAATAATGCTCTTAGAAATACAATGTTTAGAGAAACAAAACTCTTGATTTTGATGTCCATTAGATGAAGCTAATAATGCACATTCACTTAACCAATGACGAAATTTGTAAATTTGTGTGATGTCTGGAAATATACATTGAATCAATTCTCCTTTGGAGTGTGATTCTACAGAAATCAGTTGATAATTTAAAGCATTCATTCCATACAATGAACTTTCATTGTTGCAGAATTTTACCCATTCCAGAAATATTTAAAATGTTGCATGTAGGTGTTTCAATGTTTTGTATCATCATCATCATGAGCCTATATCCGTTCACTCCTGGGCGTAGGCCTCCTCCATCTGATTCAATGTCTGTCGATCCTGGGCAACACGCATCCAATGTCGTCCCTCCATCGAAGTTGAGGACGTCCTGGGTTTCGGGTTACAGTTCATCTATCATCAGGGCTGCGAGCGGCATGCCATTTTAGCGCTGCCACTCTTCCGATGATGTCCGACACTCCTGTTCTGCCTCTAATAGTGGAATTAAACTAATTAATCCAACCTGTACATACCATTTCAAAATTAGTTCATAAATATAACAATCTGTCTTGCATATATCGAGGTGTGGGATCCATCTATGCCAGTATCTTGCGTTGCGTGCCCCATCTCACGACATCTTCCACCTTGGAGATATCGTGGATAGCCGTGTTCCTCACCCTATCTCAAAGAGTCTTTCCTGGTATCATCCTTAGCGTCGGCATCTCTGCAAAAATCAAATAATTATATTAAAATGAGCAGTATATTTAAAAAAAAAACACTCGAGGCTCTTGATCGATCATTGTAAGATTGGCGTGGGAACGTCAGACCATTTGGAAATGTTATATTACTGAATTTTTCCAACTGAGGCAGCTAATGCTGTGATAGGTAAACATATCCTTATATGTTTACCTATCACAGCATTTTTTTTTTCAGAGAAAAACTAAAACAGCTGAAGTAAATCGTCTAATCCAAAAGATATAGGTTATCGCCCTGCCAGAACAATTTTACATTAAAATAACATTATTAAAATAGATTATACCAATTCATAGAATTGTTACTTAGAATTTAACGTTTTTCCATGTAGAGTCATAACATAACCTAAAATAATACGTAAGTAAAACGATACATAATTTCATTTCTATTCGATATAATTTGAAACTACAACTTTGAAATATGTAATGCGGAAATATAATCTGTATTCATTTCATTTCAATAAACTGAAGATATATATGAATTAGAAATATAAATATTTTACTTACAAAACACTGCGCTGCGACGCAAATGTCGCAAATCTGACAGATCAGAGATAGGGATGTGCGATCCGCTCACGAGTCGACTCAAAGATTCGAATCTTTTTGGTGAGCGGGTGAGCGATGATCCATAAAAAAAAGAGCGGCAGCTCAATGATCCGCTAGGTCAGGGGGGTCGGCAAAATTATTAGCCAAAGAGCCAAATGCGTACTTTACAACGATTTAAAAAAAATTGAGAGCCAAATATGTTTATTGATTTAGATAACCTTTATTATAATTTTTGCACTTCATTCAATTACGGGTACACTGAATAAAACATTATTTCATACTTCTTCCTGTGATGAAGGCGACCAGCCTTCTCTCCATCTCTTTGGTGGTCATTCTGGTGGTCGACGGCCCTCTGGAGTCTCTTGCATCACGATATTAGGAATTCTTGCTGGATCCATTCTCTCGATGTCTCTGCCTACTCCATCTCACTATGTCTTCAATGTTGCAGGATTCGCGAATTTATTCGTTGGGTATCCTATCTCTAACGGTTCTCCCCACAATAGGTCGCAGTCTGGTTCTGACAGTGTCTGCTCTTGCTTTGATTCCGTATGTTATTATGGGCCTGATGCATGTTTGTTTGTTGTTATTCTTCATTTTAGCCACAATTCCAGGTTCTCATCTATAAGACGACTTCGTAGTTTACTCTTGTTAAAATTCCGGTGAATCGTATATTATTGCAAAAGAGTCGACTATTTTTAAGGGATCTGAGCTGAATGGTTCCGCTCAGTAAAGTGAGCCGATTCTTCTTGATAATTATCGAGTCGTTTGTCAAAAAAGTTGTTTGTCGTTGTGAATTTTTTTAGCTCATCGACAAAAAATTTATCCTGGTGAATTTTTTTTTTTTACCGGAATCAACTTTTTTGGTCGAGGAGCAAAAAAAAAGGTCACTAAAATAATTTCAAACTTTGAACGACTCAAAATGGTGAACCGTGGATCGTTAAAAAGAGTCCGCTCACTTTGCTGAGCGGAACCGTTCAGATCAGATCCCTGAGATGAGTCGTTTTGCCCATCCCTAACGTGCGTATATTTTTCAGTTCAAAAGAGCGACAAATTT
Source organism: Lepidostoma basale (assembly GCA_022606425.2). NCBI lineage: Eukaryota > Metazoa > Arthropoda > Insecta > Trichoptera > Lepidostomatidae > Lepidostoma > Lepidostoma basale. Next base: position 5,427,995 of record JAHDVF020000211.1, read on the forward strand.
CATATCTGACCACGCAAAGAGTCAAAAAAGCCACTAATTTGCATCTTATCACGCCAAGCGAATATAGACTCTAAAGATCGATACTCAGGTGATACGAACATGAAGGTCTATACTCGCTCGCACTACGAAAATTTATAAATTTACAAAGTTAATTAGAGCTCGATTAATAACAAAAATATGCCTATGACCACCTATGTCTATATCTATTAATGAAGTGTATCAATTT
>JAHDVF020000213.1:0-53617 GCA_022606425.2 Lepidostoma basale
ATTAATATGATATTTTTTGTTAATTAATATAATATCACGTATATTGTATATTAATACAATAATATACAAATATAAACCACGACATGTCGTGATGAATATTTTGATTGTATAAAGAAATTTAAATGAAAGTAAAACATAAACAACGTAGCTTTATCGGTTCAGTCTATGGGGGAACTTGAAGGCATGCTTAATGAACTAAACACTGCATCCAGACGAGTGAGTCTCGGGATGAATTTGGACAAGACGAAAGTCATGTATAATGAACATATTATCCCGAAATCAGTAAACGTCGATGGGTCGGCTCTCGAAGTGGTACTAGAATACACATATCTTGGCCAAATCAGTCAATTGGGTGAAAACAATTTCGCGAAAGAAGCCGACCGAAGAGTTCAGTTGGGTTGGGCGGCCATTGGAAAACTACGTCATGTTCTCACCTCTAAAGTACCACAGTGCCTCAAGACTTAAGTATTCAACCAGTGTGTCTTGCCAGTCATGACGTACGGAGCCGAGATGTGGACAAAAGGTCTAGTCAACTGATTTGATTCAAAGTCGCCCGACGCGCCATTGAATGAGCCATGCTTGGAATAACCTTGAAGGACAAATTTAGAAAGAATTTATTCGTCAACAAACCAAGGCGACTGAGGTGGCTCTGAGGATGGGCGGGCTGAAGTGGCGATGGACTGGACATATCTGTCGAAAACCGACGACCGATGAGGGAGACTGGTTCTGAAGTGGAGACCGCGTATAGGATTCCGTAGAGTTCGACGTCCCCCTGCCCACTAGACCGACGATCTGAAGAGGATTGCTGAACATGGATGGATGGGAGCGGTAATGGATAGGGGGCGGTGGCGTGCTTTGGGAAAGTGGATGACAGACGGCTGATGATGATGATGAATATGATATTTTTTGTAAATTAATATAATTTCACGTATATTGTATATTAATACAATAATATAAAAATATGAACCACAACATTTCGTGGTGACTATTTTGATTGTGTAAAGAAATTTAAATGAAAGTGAATCATAAACAGCGTTGTTTTTTTCAATTCCGAGGTTATATAATATGTACGACTTTATTGGTTCAGTCTGTAAAATTTACTTTTTATGAATGTTTATTTGATCACCATTAATTTTTTGTTTGTATTACGGTTTTTATGTCTATTTTGAAACACTTTACTCGTATTTTTCTCATTTACAATAAGCGATTTCTGTGTATAATTTATAAAAAATATATATATTGTAGTAAAGTTGAGAAGATATAATAATATAAATAACAGATAAACTAAAGAATATTGGATCAATTTTAGATAAACTTAGGGCGTTAACACTTCGGAATTCCATAATAAGGAATTTTTAATGAATTAAAACACTGTTTTTTCCACTTTTGAGTTTATTTTTCTCGACGGTTTTGAAGGCTTACTTACTTTTATAAACGTATAGTTTATAAAACATAAGTTTATATCGTTTTCCAGATGGTGAAGGTGTAAGCCTTCGAAACATGTCGAGAAAAATAAACTCAAAAGTGGAAAAAAAACAATGTTTTCATTCATAAAAAAAATCATCACTATTTGATCATTTCAGTTATCTTGGTTCTGTTCTTACCAATTATGGGACAATCGAAAACGACGTAGCGCATAGAATTAACGTACTCGGACATGCCATTTCAGGAGTACTTTGTGACAGCGATGTACCCGTACAACTAAAATATAAGGAGTACCTAACCGCCGTACGGCCTGCTATGCTGCTAGGCCATAAGACGTCAAGAGGAGCAGAGCAGAAATGAAGATGCTAAGGTGCGCCGCTGGAGTTACAACGTTGGAGCTAAAATATAGCATATCAGAGGAAACCTAAAAGTCGCTCCCATAGCGGAAAAGGCTAAGGAACGTCGTCTGCGGTGTTACGGCCGTGTGAGCAGGAGGGACGATGGATACATCGTCCACAAGGGCCTACAACTGGAAGATGAAAGGAGAAGACCAGGTCCGCCTACTGCAGCGTGTTGTCACAGTAAGTATTTTTTCGACTTCTACAATATCATGTCCTGTATATATGTCGATTTCTCCGACAAATCGAATCCATTTCTCCGAAATTCAATATTTGATTGTTTTGATTATTCCACTAGTCTTTCTCTATTTCTTGTTCAACTTGCTTCGATAACATATAAATTCTTTAACATTATTTATTCATTCATTTTTTCTCTCTCTCTCTCTCGCTCTCTCTCTCACTCTTCCTCTCTCTCTCTTTCTCTCTATCTCTCTCTATCTATCTCTCTCTCTCCCTCTCTCTCTCTTTTTCTCTCTATTTCTCTCTATCTCTCTCTCTCTCTATCTCTCTCTCTCTTTCTCCCCGACTCTTCAGACTATCTTAAAGTTCTCCACTCTTTCGATCTTAAAGAAGTGGGAGGCGATAAACAGTTGCTTGTAAAGGGCGCGGTAGTCTAGAAAATGTTGAGAACATATGGTTTAATGTATTGTTGCTCTGAAAAAAGATTTATATATTTCTGTAATTAAACATTACATGTAAAACAACTCCACTTATAAAATAATATTCCAAGAGGAAGAGCCATTCCACTTTCTAAGTAGTTTGTTATCAAGCATGCCTTATGTAAAAACTGTCAGGTACAGACTGGGATAGTTGACTAACAAATATATAGATATTTTTATGTCCTTTCTTCCATTAATGAGTAGAATCTTTCGTTATGACCCAAAATTATACATTCGTACCCCAGCACACTCTGCAAACAACGCATTGTACTCCTAGTTGCTTTAGCATATCTTAATGTGTTTTTACTCCATCTTACTGAAGGCAACGATAATCGTCTATGGTTTCGATTTCTAATAAAGCTTCAGGTTACTATTAACTATATACGAGTATGTAGACGACGCTGTTTTAATCGCTATCAGTAAGAAAATCAATAAGCCTTAATATCAAGTGTGTACTAGTTTACAAATAGAGAGACCTTGTGATTTGTGTGTCAAAGTTTAAAGTTATATTATTATTATGAATAAAAACGCCTGTTCCTTAGAAGTTTTATTATATTTCATGTGAATGATATGCTTCATCTGTCTAAGGTATCGTCATTGGTAATTTGCCTTAGACAGATAAAACACCTCTTTCACATAAAATACGAATAAAACTTCTAGAAAACAGACATTTTCATTCGTTATAATTATTTAATATGGAGTTTTACACCATTGTTCAAGAAAATATAAATAAACTAAAGTTTAATATTTAAGTGGAAAAAAAAAACTATAAAAGAACTAGGGGACCTGACAGACGTTATCCAGCCCGAACGTTGGCTTGCATGCTATTAGCTGGTTCACCAAACGTTTTTTCGATATTCGTATTTTTGATTAGCGATATACTAAACTATATACTCAATACGCACGCAATTGGGATACATGTTAATCATGGATTGAACTTACCAGAAGGTTTAAACAGTCACCTACCAGGTCCAATTGTAAATCTATACTATTCAAGGACCCACTCATACACACACAAAAAATTACGTCAAAACCGGTCCAGCCGTTTAGGAGGAGTTCAACTACATACGACCGTGCTTTAGAATTATATACATAAAGATTAAGTGAGAATGTCGAGAAATTAGAGTAAATTACTAAATCTATCTCTCAATGGAACCATGTTCAAAAGATTCGAAAAAATGGAAAAGACATCGAAAGATGAATTATGTCATAATAATAAGGCATGTTTTTTAGCGTCGTTCTCGAGATGTAGTCACCAAGAATGCTAACAACTCCATCATCTCAAAGGCGCATTGAGATGATGGAGTTGTTACCCAAAATCACACAAAACGCATTGAGAAAAACATTGCAAACGAAGTAATAGGTGCACTCTATGTCAGAGTGCCAATAGAAAATAACGTACCTATATCGAAGCAAAGTTGGCATTACATAATAGAGTTCCAGTGCCAACCATAATGATTGAGTTACACTTGCACTATTATAGCTTGAAGCTGGCAAAATAAGGATGTAAATAAAATATATACAGTAGAAATCCCATCATTTAGTAAATTGTACAGAAAAATTATGTGATAGACTACCTAACGAAGAAATAAGAAAATAATGTTAGGCAGATGCTTCGTAATTTGGCCACATGGAAAAAATATTGGCGAAATAATTATTAAGAGTTTAGTACGATTGATGTAAATGGATAAATAATTCGTGTTAGGTCGATAAAAAGACAAGAGACCAAATTGATTAATCAATAAATAAACAGCACGTTCAAAGTCTTAAAAATCAACAGTATCCTTCACGATTTATAAATGAAAAATAAGTTCAAGGGACAGGATACGACATTGTGACGGTCCTTCCCCTCTGCCAATCCCTTTGGAAAAAGGGCGTAAGGGTTAGTTTGTTAGTTACCTTCAAGCCATCCGCATTGTTTTGAAGAATAGCCTTACACACTTATAATGTAATAATAAGTGTTTTGCAGAATTTGTGTGAAAAATTCTGGATGTATCCAGAATGTATGTTGTGTATATAATACTCGTATATAGTGCCGAGGTAATTGGCAACGTGACATCTTCTATTTTTCTTCTTATTCTTAGTGTAGGCCTAAAGGCCTGTTACTTAAGAGGAATTGGCCTCCTTCGAAGTCGACTCCCAGCTGTCGATCGATCTCTTTGGTGGTCTGCCCGGCGTCGTTTACCAAAGGGCTGGCCGTGTAACACAATGAAGATGAGTCTGGATGGATCCATTATCCTCACTTGTGCATACCAGTATCTTCTCCTTTGCCTTCCCCACCTAACGACATCCTCGACTTCGCATATCTCCCTTATCCGTGTATTCCTTATCCTCTCTTGCAGTGTCTTGCCAGATATACTCGTATATCTGAGCGTCTTCATTTATGACACTGAGTGCAATTTTGTGATTGTGGTGTCCGCCCTGCACTCGATCCAATATGTAATGATAAGTCGCACATAAGTCTTATAAATTCTCACAACGTGACATGTTCTTATTAATTTCACTCAATATATAACGTTTGATAAGGAAACAGTTTGATATCACATTCCAAATTGTGATATTCTCATAAACTGATAAGATTGCGAATCAAGGTATCATATTTTTACTTTCTTTTGTTATTTTCCATTCTTTGTTGTACTTTATTACATTTTAACCAAACCTAGAAGGAGCAAACCGCTATATTTCTCTCTTTAGAGACGTCTCAGGGCTCGTGAAAATATAAAGGGTTGCCACCCGAGAGACGTGTACTGTATCGAATAAAATAACAATGTTCAGAAAATGTGCACCATTATTCTGCCCCATATTACTAAAAGCTTTTAAAAAATACCAGCATGAAAAAAAAATACTAAAATTTATCACCTCTGCATAATGCTCCAGGGGTAAAGCAAATAATACATTTTTCGGTAATTATATTGTATATTCCATGTACCTTAACATGTTATTTTACAATTAAAATATTAGGCACAATGTGAACACCCACGTGTGATGTGAAGAGAAAAATTACACGTTGCCCTTAAAAACGACATAAAATCGGTTAGATCTTTCCCCACAGGGCAACGGAAAGAGGAGAAAAAATACCATTTTTATGACCAACCCTACAATAAATAAGACAAACTTGTCATTGTCACAAAGAAGAAGTAAACAATACGCCACTTTTCCTAATTCATTTTAGGATTATTTTTATAACTTAAGAATTACAAAAATATGCTTATAACCAACCCGGTCTATTTTTTTTTTAGAAAGAAAATAACGAAATAATTAATAAAATTATGTCCAACCGCAGTGATCCTTTCATAATTTTGTTAATAATGCTTTTTCCGTTCTATATTTATTCCTAACATCAGCATTTGAAATTCTATAATATATTGTTTTATCGCACATACGTCCCATGGATTTTAAATATACTTTATTTATTCCATTATAATATTGGAAATATTTCTACACGTGGCAGTAAATAACATCAAAGAACAAAAAATAAATGAAATTTGAATAATACATGTTGGTGGCAGTGGTTTCTTAAAGACTACAAAGCTCCAAGCCTTAACAGAAATCCAACAAGTACTGATATTAAGGGGGATAGCCACTGAGATTGTGTGTTTTAATTTAAAGTATACCTTTTAAAATATGTGTATAAAATTTTAGATCAATATTCCAAAAATTTACTAAATTACAGTCATTTTAGTGAGAGTACGTAGACCGAGTGTCCTTGACCCGGTCGCGACGCTAACCGGATGAAAGCTGCTGAGAATCGCTTAAAAGGCTCAACATAAAAAATTAAAGTTAAAAGTCGAGGACACAACTTTTTTAATTATTCTAATGATTCTTCTTCTCTCTGTGTCTTGTCAGGTCTCCCTAACGTTGACTATCACCCTTGAGTAGGCCTCATGGTGATGACCTGGGAAAAAATATCCAGGCTGGTATCCCCTCGCCTTCTCTGGAGGATTTTCTGTCGGGGTTACCTTCCCTTAGCTGGGTGTATCCAGTTTTATGGCGCTGGAAGCTCGCCATTCATCCTCTCTCTATCTGCTATGGCACTTAGTAATATGTGCTAAATTGCCCGGGGTTCGCGGGGTTTTTAAAAGACCTCTCGTGGACGCTAGAGAGTTTAACTTGATAGTAGTGTTGCTGTTGTAAATGCAGCATGGTGCTTAACGACATAATGATTAAAGATTTTTATTAGAAATTTTTATTTTTTTCTTTTTTTTAAGACTGCTTGAATACAAAAAATAGGCAAAAAATTAGAACATTTTTCAATCGGTCGCCATTTTGAGAAAAATCAAAAATACAATAAATCGGTTTCGCACAACGATAACTACATTCATACAGATTATAATTAATTTAGTTTTTTATTTCCAGATAACTATTTTTGCAAAATCGATGCGACCGTGGAGAGAGAATTTTTTTAAGACTTTACAGCAACGCTGATAGCTTTGTTGCTGTTTAATATTTTTCAATAAAAAATACAAAACCTATAATGAATGTACATTTAATAAAATAAATACACTTAATGAAAAAAACGCCATTCGCATATTTCTAAATAATCTTGTTAAAAAAAAATTCTCGAAAATCACTTATTTTTTTGGCCGCCATAGTGGCTATCCCCCTTAAAGGAGAGAAATAAACATCGCAAGTTCAGAAGAAAGAGGAAAAACTTTTGACAATGAAGTGTTACAATGAAAATGTTTAAATAATTAATGTTTTTAATTTAAATTTTATTGTAGAAGTTCATTTTAAATAATGAAAATTAAATGAAAATGATACAAAATTTCTTTATTATAATGTATTTAGTGTGCTTCCACTTGTGTTTATGTTCGACCGGTGTCGGCAGCTTGCTGCCATCGTCTGGTACCTACGTCAAGATTTATTTTGTTTATATAATAAATGATGGTGGCGGGGGTTCAACATTTTTTTCCTGATTCTAAATAATGAATAACTGTTATTAAGTTGAAGTTGTAATGCTTCTATATAATGTAAATTTTGGGTTAATTTGTTTACTATATAATTAAAAAGCAATTACTTGGGTGGCTTATTCTTGATGGAATTTGATTAGGAAAAAATCACATATGGAATTTGATTTTGAAAAAATCACAAAAAATTGCAATGAAAGCAAGCTGCCGAAACCGGTAGAACATAAACACAAGTAGAAGCACACTAAATACATAACAATAGGCAGATTAGTTGAGCCAAAGCGCAACTCCCGGACAAATTTCGGAGATCGGGCCTTCGCAGTGGCAGGTCCGTCCGCCTGGAATATGCTTCCTGCACGCCTCAGATGCATTGACAATCCGACAGACTTTAAATCTCACCTAAAAACCCACCTTTTCAAAATATCCCATAAAATGTAAACAACGGTTATCTGATTGCTGGTGTCACATGCAGCTCTCATGACTAAAAACATTGTCAAAGCGCCCCTGAGGTGAGCTATTCACGAAAACGGCGCTATACAAATTAGCCTAATTATTATTATTATTAATAAAGAAATTTATATCTTTTCTTTTTTTGTTTTCATTATTTGAAGTGTTTAAACAATGAAATGAATTTCGATTCCATTGGTTGTGTAATAAATAACTGGTTAAAATTAGTGAATCGAATCTCAAAAAATTAAATCACGTTTTTTTTTATTTTACAATAATTCGTGTTTTTATAATAAAATTAATTTTATTTCAAATAATTTTATGTACAATAAAATGAATTATATCAGTAACCAAATCACTACTTTTAAAAATATTGCTTATTAACTTCAATTAGTTATGAACAAGTCAGTAAAGCCTCTGCCGTGTCAGGATGCCTGAAGAATCTGGTCTGGAAAAACAAGCACATGCGTATCGACAGCAAGATCAGAATATACAAAACATGCGTGCGACCCATCATGACGTACGCTGTAGAGACGCGGGCTGACACTGTGCGAACCAAGGGACTACTTAGAACATCGGAGATGAAGGTCCTAAGATCAATTACTGGAAAAACCCTCCGAGATCGTGTCCGCAACGCAGACATAAGGAAAACCTGCGAAATAGAGGATATCGTTCAGTGGAGTAGATCCAGAAGAAGATACTGGAGGGACCATGTAGCCCGAATGGATGGTGACAGACTCGCATATACAGCCGCCTATGAAATCCCTTCCGGACACCGCCCACCTGGAAGACCGCCTAAGAGATGGAGGGACAGCTGGATCTCATCATCCGACGAGATATGATTTCTGTGTCACAGATCGTCAGATCTATCAAAAGAAGAAGAAGAAGAAGAAGAAGTTATTAACAACAAATGCAGGGAATAGTAAAATAAATGTTGGAGTTATTAAATCACCATTACTTGTCGGCCTCCTCAATGAACACACAGATTGTAGCAAAACCTGTCGTCAATAAAAGTAATTAGTATCGAAAACAAGATTTATTATAATTGTTTGCTCACAATGTGTCATTATTCAGAAGCTTATTTTTTTTACCATTTTTTTATTGTTAATGTAAATGTCTGGATTCTTTTCCAAATATGTCCTCTATATTCAATGATTTTGGAGTGTTTTTGTTTATTTACTTTGCGCCCGAACCAAAGGAAATTCGTTATTAAACCAACTAAATAACCATTACGCCGTATCTAGTAGGCAGAAAAATGAACCGCCACATATACTTCCCTCGAACCCTCAACATTTTTACATCATGACAAGCACACACGTCGATTTATTCGACTTCTCACATGCCCGACATTTAACATTAAAATTATTTTTATTATTGAGGGTAACAAACAGCGAATACAGTATACAAATACAAACACACAGAGACAACAAAACAAAGCCAATTACATACTACCACAACTATTATATATATATGAAGTATAGAGTAATATTTTATTGAGTTAAAGAGGAAACTGGCAGTACTAGTAATAGTGAATAATAAAATATGAAATATTATTTAAAAATGTAAAAAAAGAAAAAGTAGAGTAACATAGTTTCATTCGCCCCGAAGGGTTGCTTCAACCATTTTTTTAAAATCACTATCATTAAGATGGAACACATCGATGTTATTAAAGCACTTATTGTACATGTCGCATATCCGGTACATTGCCGCACTTTTGATGAAAAGTGAACAAGAAGACTGCTGACTTGGAGACCGTGGAGGGCGAAGAGAAGTGCAGGCAACCGCAACTACGGTGGAAGTATGATCTAAACAGACACGTCGGAATAACCTGGATGCAGTCTGCACACGACAGAATGACATGAAAGCAAATGGAGGAGGCTTTTATATAGGAGTGAGTTTTATTTTATATAGGAATAGACTGAGGAAGAAGAAGAAGAAGAAGAAAGAATAAATAAAAGGGGTCCCAGATAGGAGCCCTGAGGAACTCCGGATGGAATTCCCATGAAGTCTGACTTGAAACCACCAATCACTACAGCCTGTCTACGATTTTTGATATAGGAATTTATCCATCTTAGAAAATCACTGTGGATTCCAAGTCTGCCAAATTTATCTAAGAATACGCTGTGGTTTAATTTATCAAAAGCTTTGGCGTAGTCAATGTATATGGCATCAGTTTGGAGTCCACGGTGCACGTTCGAAATAATATAGTCAGTGAACGGTATCAGATTGGATGAAGCAGATTTGTTAAGGAGGAAACCATGTTGCTTATCACTCAGAAAACATTTAAGAGAGGGATATAATTGGTCATATACAATACGCTCGAAAATCTTACTAATAGCAGATAAAATGGAGATTGGGCGATAGTTCTTGATGAAGCTTTTGGGTTCTAATTTATGAACTGGAGTAATAAAAGCTTCCTTCTATTTATCTGGAAAGCAACCTTCAGATAGACAACGGGTAAACATGATACATAGAGGTTCAGCGAGAGTTTTTGCACAGTTAAATATGTTAAACAGCGGTATTCCAGCACTCTCAGGACCTTTATTGGTGTAGACACCTGACAAATATCTGGCAAGTGTGTTTCTGTCTGTATGACAGCTCCCGATATTATTAGTGTTTGAGGGCTCGTAGGAGTTTATATAATAGTACTGGAAGTAGTGTCACAATCAAAGACAGAATAAACATAAGAGGAGAATGCATGGTTGATATTTCTGCCATGATTTATTGATTTAATATCATCAATGGACATTGTCTTTTGAAGGGAGTTTTTTTTTGTACTTTTGACAAATGACGCTTTTGACGAATCGCCAAAAAGAGTTTGGATTATTGGTAATATTCATTTCGGTGGGGTGAATATACGCAGAAAAACATTTCCTAGCCATACGCTTTTGGCGAGTTCTAAGTAAAGAAAAGGTGTGATAATCGATGGATTTTTTATATTTGGTAAACCGCTTGTGATACTTGATATTTTATTTGGTAAGTTTTTTTGATCGTGCCACGTTTTTCCTTGGTCTTCTATTACTATTTTTTAGTTTATATCGTTAAAATATACATTATATACCATTATTTCTATGTGTCCAACCCATATTGAGGACCCTTTCGTTTTTTGTCCATAGCACTTTTATTTTCAATGCATTCACTTCTTATGTTTTGCACCACATCAGTGTTAAAAAAATATATGATTTCGGTATCACATCGCTGAGTTATATTGAATTCTTAAATTTTAATCAAGTATTAGAAATATTAGATTACGCAAAGAGGACAATTGTAAATTATAATTAAGTTAAATGACTGTTTTCAGAAACATGACACCACTTTATATTAATATATAAATATGAATAACCGGTTACCCTGCGAAATATTAGCCCCTGAAGTTGCGCTATTAGAATCTTAATGTTAAAACTTGAAGATTTTCGCATGAAGTGCGTAATGTTCGCTGTTAGTGTGTGTTTTCCAATAATCTAATAAATTACTTAAATCCCCTTAAATTTTCCTAATAAATAACCACCTTGCTCACCCTAAACTATAATATCTATTCGAAAACTTGGTGATTTGGGACTCGGCTAAGATTTTCTGCATACATAGGAGTAACTTTCGCACCAACTGCGAGTTAACCATGGAAATCAAACATTAAAACTGAAGCCATTTTACAGATAGTAGTTAGAAATATTGAGAAAAGTAAGTAATTTTAATACTTTGAAAAATATTAAAGTTACACATAAATAATAACTGTTCTCCCTTACTGACCATTATAAAGAACTCGTCTTATTGTTGTTTAAAACGGTTTTATATGGATTTATAAACACTTTAAAAAAATATAATTTTAAAGTATTTATTATTGTTATTTTGTTAAATAGTTCTTTACTATCATTACCGCGTGGGCCAAATTTATTTTAAGGGCATATCTTTAAAATTGATTCTCAAAATACGTGATATATATTTTCTTTTTTTTCACTTTTTGCTTCTTTCTTGACATGTTTCGAAGGCTTTACACGTTCATCATCGAAAGAACGATATAAACTCTAATCTAAAATGTTTTATCTAAAATTAAAATAAAATTTATCCAATTTTATAAATTTAAAATACTCGTTTTAAATCATTAATATTTTTAATTTTCAAAACAGTTTATGCTATCTGAATTTATTCCCCAGGTGATAAAGATATATTTCTTCGAAATAATGTCGAGAAAACGCTCTTAAAATTGTTAGTATGTTATAACTAACTAACTAACTAACTAACCATCACGCCGTCTCCCCGGAAGGGTAGGCAGAAAGTATGGAACGCCACACTGTTCTATCCTGACATACTTCTCTCGCTTCCTCTACATTCATACATCTTGTCATGCACGCACGTCGATTTCTCCGACTCCTCACGAAACCGACATTCAATATTTGATTGATTTGATCTGCCACGTTTTCCTCGGCATTCCTCTATTTCTAGCTCCGTTCACGCCGTATACATATACTTTCTTTACCATTCTGTCTTCACTCATTCTTTTCATGTCTCCAAACCATCTTAATGACCCTTTCCTTATTTTATTCATAACACTTTCATTCGCACCACATTCACTTCTTATACTTGCATTTGTCACTCTATCATATACAGATTTGCCACACATTCGTCTTAGAGATCTCATTTCTACTGCATTTTTTTCTGCTTTCATCCTTCTTTTGCCAGTTCCATGCTTCACTTCCATTCATAAGGGTCGGCACAAGAACATAATTATACACTGCCATTTTAGCTTTTTTGTATAGGCTTTTGTTTGCGATGACAACTTTAAGTGCACCATTTACTCTGTTCCCTGCCCCAACCCTTCTTTCAATATCCTTCTCCACCCTCCCATCCCTTTTAGGAAGTATGTTATAAAATAAAAAAAATACTGTATTTATTTATTCCTAATTTATCAATAAGTCTACAGTTAAAACATTTAGTGTATCAAACAAAAATTGATATGATCTAACCTAAGACCTTTAATGATGGCTTATTATTCGCTTCTAAATCAGATACAAAGTCGTCATCATTTCAACGTCCTTAAATAAGACATATCAAAATTCATACACCGTGTCAAGCACGCACGTCGATTTCTCCGACTCCTTACATGTCCGAGATTCAATATTTGATTAATTTGATCGTGCCTCGTTTTTCCCTATTTCTAGTTTTATTTACATCGTTAACATAGGGTAAAAGTGGGATAGATGCCGCAGGGGGATAGATGCCACGATTATCATATCGAGACATGCATAACTATTACACTGCCGATTTTGACTTTATAACAAAGCTCTACCCCACTCTCCGCCAGGGTGCCCAGTGCAGTGTATTTACAACGGGTAGTTTGAACCCAATTACTACACACAATTTGTTTTTTTACTATTGTAATGGTTCTCGTGACTTGTGATAGGTAGCTAAGCTTTCAACATTTATTTGTCACGTAAATTCTACATCAGACCAAAGACAGTGTGACAATCGCTCTACTTTCGGTATGGCAATCTTAGCACTCTGCGACGAAGGTCTTCAAGTCGTCTAAGAGGTCTCATTTATAGTGCATTTATTATACTTGTTATATACCTTCTTTTGCCAGTTCCATGCTTTGCTTCCATATATAAGGGTGGGTACAAGAACACAATTTTGCACTGCTATTTAAGCTTTTTTGATTGGCTTTTGTTTGCGATGACAACTTTAAGTTCCCCGAATTAATTCAATTTTTAAACTGGATAGAGTTTTTAAAATGTATTCATTAAGTAATATTTTGATTTTTAAACCTTTGTTAAAGCAAATATGGCAGTACATAATATAGTTCTAATACCATACTTTATATGTTAGTGAAGCTTGGAGCTGGTAAAAAAAAAAGAATGAAGGATAAATGCCGTAGAAATGAGATTACTGAGAAGAATGTGTAGAAAAACGATATATGATGGAATACCGAACGATGGAATAAGGAAAAAATGCACGGTAGATGATTGAATCATAAGTCAAATAAAAAAGGATCCCTGAATTGGTTTGGACATATGTAACGAATGGACGAGAGAAGAATGCTAAAAATATTGAATACAAGCACTGTGAGTAGAAAGAGAAGCCGTGGAAAACCGGCACGACCAAATTAATGAAATTCTGAAAAGCGGCCACATTCGAAATCGGAAAAATCGTCAAATGTGGAGTTACGATGTATAAATGTAGAGAAATCTAGAGAGGTATGTCAGAATAGAACAGTATGGCGATCCATCATCTCTGCACATCCTTCCAGGGAAACGGCGCGATGGTAACTTAGATAACCTTTGTAAATATTCTTATTTCACAGGTTAACTTACTACCAACAATTGCAGGTCCTTCAGAACACCTTCAAGGCAACGGAGCCGCGGTCTTCCCACACTGCGTCTTCCCTCCGGTCTTATAAAAGTCAACTATGCGGTTGTTGACAAGTCCTCCATTCGCATCAGATGTCCAGCCCATCTAAGCCGTTGGAGTTTTATAAATTTGACAACTTCCGGTTTGTTGTATATTTCGTATAGCTCCGAGTTATGTCGGTATCGCCATATATTATTCTTGCAGATTAGGCCAAAAATTCTCCTTAGGATTTTGCGCTCAAACACCTGCAATATCTGGGAATTCACAACACTAAGCGTCCAGTTCTCCGCTCCATATATCAAGACTGACCTTATAAGTGATTTATATGTGCGAAGTTTTGTTTTCCTCAATATATGGATTTTTAAGTTTTAGATATTTTTGGAGGCCGAAGTAGCATCTGTTGGCTAAAATGATGGGTTTTTTTTCGTCACTTGTTCTGTTATCACAAGTGATTGTTGACCGATATTAAATTCACGAATTCATTGACTCTTTCAATGGTTTTGGTTTTTCAATGGTTCACTGATTCAGGTTCCAGTTTCATTGTTATGGACAAATACGTTGTTTTTTGCACATTGACTTTTAATCCCATTCGTTCTGACGTTCGCCGCAGAGAAAAAAAAAAGCGTTCACAGTGGCCTTTCTAGATCGACCAAAAAAAATCTATCCAGTTTTATTAGTCTTTAAAAAGAGTCCCCAACGATTCCAACTTGACACGATTCCACAACCATGCCTTCCGGCCAAGTGTTCTATCGTCTGATCATTGGTAGGCGTGGCCAATTTCTTCCGAAATTCGGTACACGTGATCAAGGGATATTATTTGATCTCTTATTAACATTATTCCAAACGCAATCTTTCCAAAATAAAGAATATGATTTCCATAGACTGTACATATTTTATGTCTTATTTATTTAATTTATTCCTTTACTTGTTATGCCAATCAGTCGAAAATGATACTACCAGATACAGACACCCACGACCCGAAGAAATATAATTTTATCAACCGTGATGATTCACGCACACTAATAATTCATTAATTACAATCACGCATTGATTATATTTCTTAAATAAACACTTTTAAACGAACTATAATTCGCGTATATGCGTTCAAAAAAAAATTGAATATCGGAATAAAATGTTGTTTGGGAGAAGTAATGCTTAAACTTTTCAACAAGCTCTTTTATATTAAGTTATAAATACGAAATGGATCCCTGTAACATCGTACGTTTAATATTGCTAATATAATTTGGCCACCTGAGATTATTCATATTTAATAAAGTACAAATTTATTTTATGAATCTAATTTGATCCTATTAAAAATATATTATACTTTAAATATGGCTTTTCCTAAACGCTTAGTAATTTTAAAATAATATTTCCCTTATATTATATTTTTACCAAAAATTTAAAAAAACATTAACTAGCAATGAATTATATGGAACTTTTTTTAGACTTTCAACATACATATGAAGTTTTTTCTGAAATACTAAGATGACAGTAGAAAAAATTTAAATTTTATTTACGTTTTAATTTATATCTATGAATCTACATATATAAAATATAATCATTTAAATATACATTAGTTTAATAAAACAGCATGAGAATTTTTTCGACCAACATATGGAATTTACAATATTTTAAATATATTTTTTGATATAATCATTTTTCAATTTAAAATATTAAAAATAATTTCTTACCAGAATGAACGTTTAATAGAGGTGTAGATTTGGTATTTTTTACATGAAATAAATATTTTTTTATCAACACTTAAAATTACGTTAATCCGCATATTCCACTCTCATACATCACAATTTACAAATGTCACCGTGAAACTTTTTTTCCGTAACAGTAGCGACCGCTCTAAGGGATAGACGCCGCAGCGTGCCGGACAACCACCGACGACGAACGTTCAGCATCCACTGCCGCCGTTCCAGCCGATGGCGGTTAACGACGTTAGCGCCGCGACGCCCGAAGTATGCGCTACCGAGGCTGCGTCACAGGCAAGTATTTTCCAAGTCGTACACATTAAAAAATCGTACATATCCGTTAAGCTTTATAACACGCATTATGAATATGATATTAAAATCAAATTGAAAAATAAATTACCAATGTGAGAGAGGATTTCATTGCTTATTTCCTAGTATTTATGTTGTAAAATATGATAATTATGATAAAAACGTGTTAAGGTTTTTTATCTAAAAACATCTTTGTATGCTGTACTCGTAGATTTATGATATAAAAAAGTATTCCATGCAATTTTTTATAAAATTTATGGTTCCTTTAACATATTTTAAATTGTGTTTTATGTATTTTACAACTTAGAAAATTGAAAAATGGCGGTAAACATATCATGTAGCGAGACAAAGTGAGGATAGATGGACCCAGAAAATAATAAGGTGGAGACCATGGGAAAATAGGAGAATCGTCGGCAGGCCGCGCAAAAAAGGTGGGCCGACGACATTGCTGCCATGGGGGGGAAAATGTGTATGTAGCTGGCAGAAAATAGAGACGAGTGGAAAGGAGGGAAGAGGGCCTATGTCTAGCAGTGGACCAATGAAGGCTGACGAAGAAGATAACATATTCAAGGTAGCCAGATTTCGAAATGAGCAATGTAAAGACATCAAACCTAATAAGCATATTAAAGATAATCAAGGAAAAATTCTAACATCGGACCAAGACATAAACCAAAAGTGGTGTGAATCCTGCAATCACCTTCTGAATTAAGAATTTATCAAGGAAAACTTACCACAAGAGCGTCGTGACTCTGGTCTGATACAAGAAGTTTCTCTTGAGGAAGTCAAACGAGAAATATCTAAAATGAAAAATAGTAAAGTTGTGTGACATGATAGCATACCTGCCGAAATATGGAAACTAACGAATGACACCGGTGCCTATTGGCTTACAGCACTGTTTGACAAGATGCTTAAAGAGGAAATTCTTGAATTTTGGTAAAGAAGCTACCTGGTCCCTTTCTACAAAAATTAAGGGGACGGCAACTACAGATGCATTAAACGTACATTTTACAATACACTCATAATCTGGGAACGTATCATAAACTAAAGCCTTCTGAAACTGACAGGGTGGGTTTGTAGCGGGCAAATCAACAACCGATGCCATACAAACAATGAGAGTTCCCCCAGAAAAATATGAAATCAGAAAGAAGGATCTACACATGGTCTAGGTCGATACCAGGAAAAACCCTTTGATAGATTTCCCAGACAAATGGTGTGGCAATCCATCAAGGCCCAAAAAAATCCTGAAATCTATTGGTGGTTTGTACATCTCTCTCACATAATTAATTAGAGAGATGTACAAAGCTTCAACCACATCGGTGTGTAGCTCAGCTGGCACAGGCACCCCTTTTTGATGTGAATGTGGGAGTGCACCAGGGATCAGCTCTGAGCCCACTTATCTTTAACCTGGTCATAGACCACCTTTTTTAATTGGCCGAGCCATAGAGGGCTCCCTCCGCTTACCCGAAGCTGTTATAGGCGCAGCGGCGCCTTTCGTCAGCTTCACTCGTGCACTCCCTAGGCCCGTCCCCCGTCCATGCGGGACTTACGTTAAAAAAAAATATATATATTTGAAACCAAGGGGGACCCAGACCACATTAAAGCTACGCTACCCTCCCTCGATGTCCCGCCGTACACACATAGCAATACAACAGCAAAAGCAAATACACAATTGATACATAAATAACATATGTTAGAGAAAGAATAAAAAAAAAGAAATAATGCACAGCAGGAGGCACAGGAGGGAGGGGAGAGACAAAATGCAGGATGGGGGAAATAAGGAAATTTATTTAATGTGTGGACAAAGGAAGGTAACATAGGAAGTTTATTCTATATATATTGAAGAGAAGAAAAATAATGCAATTGAACTAAGCAGGAGGAGGACGAGGTCCGGCATTGCGGATCAGTGTCCCCTCCCCCCAGCAAGATAATCAC
This sequence comes from Lepidostoma basale, assembly GCA_022606425.2. Classification (NCBI taxonomy): domain Eukaryota; kingdom Metazoa; phylum Arthropoda; class Insecta; order Trichoptera; family Lepidostomatidae; genus Lepidostoma; species Lepidostoma basale. The sequence goes on from JAHDVF020000213.1 coordinate 18,123, forward strand.
CACCATCATAGACCACCTTACAGCAGGAATCCAAAAGCCAGTCCCTTGGAACGTGCTATACGCGGACGACGTAGTCTTGATAAATGCATGGAATGACATGTTTCGCCTTTCTAAGGCATAATCAACATGATTTGTTATTGATGATTATGGTTTTAAACTTGCAAAACTCCATTATAAATTATCAAGATTTTTTTACAAATAAAAAATCACATTAAACCATAACCAGTTTGCATTTACAGAAATTTAAAAAGGCCTTATATTTATTAAAAACCGTCAAAAAATGTCGAGACAATTATTCTTTATTAAAAAGTGGAAAAATCGGTATCTATTCATAAAAAAAGCGAAGAAAGGTTAATAATCATCTTCAGTCTGTCGTAGCTAGCTAGCGTAGGTTAAAACGGTCACCGATTATTTCCAAATCTTGTATTTTAACTCGTTAATTTTATTATGAAGGTTTCAACCTTTTAATTTGCGGAAAGTATATTATCACGCGAATAATGTACAGTTTGAAATTATGTACTCTATAAAATGTTTTTTTTAAACAACTTCATTTACTCCAATCGCTTTTTTAGGCTAACAAAACAAAGTTTGTCAAATAATTATAATTATACTCGTTACAACCCGTATAATATTCACGGAAGTAAAGATTTTCTACCCATCAAAACTTGGTTCATTCGTACACAATCGTAATCAGTAAGTTGTTAAAACTTTTAATGTAATATTTTTTTTCACAGACGTTAAAAGTTTCACAAGTAACAACACCAATTTTGTCTCATATTTTTCTACACTGCTATACAACAATAATCAGAACGAAATTCTAAATTATTCAGAAATCTCTCTCTCTCTCTCTCTCTCTCTCTCTCTCTCTCTCTCTCTCTCTCTTTCTCTCTCTTTTTTTTTGTTCATTTGGACTCAATCTTAATATTTATAAAAAGTAAGTTTATATGAATACCATTTTAAAGCTCATAAAACGTTATAGGTACTTGTTAAAATTGTAGAGTGTCATATTTAAAATTAACGAAAAATATTGCTCTCTTCAATTTTTATTATATATAATTGAAGTTACAAATGTTGCCTAACTGGAAACTTTATTAATTTTCAAAAGCAGGGTGAAACATAACACCCCTTCCATCTTTTTCATAAAACTGACTATGAAATCGGCATTCAATATGAATACAAATATTTACTAAATCTTTCATCTTAATGGAGACCGTTTTACTTATGTAAATTTAATTTGTTGGTATTTTTATTCCAATGACGATATTCTCAAAATTCTTTCTAGAGTTTTCTCTTTCCTTCTATTTCCCTAAGTTTCTCCTCAATTACGTTCTGAAAAGTAATGCAGTTTTAATATCATGATAAATAACAAGAGATGAAAACTGGGGTACGCTAACTCCTTAGCACTTGGGAACAATCTGACTGGTAAGGGTTGCAATAAAATTTATTACAGGACTATTTCATCCCCCTCGAAAGTTCTGGGAGTAATGACAACTCAATAAAGCGAAAAGTTTTACGTTTTAATTTATCCGTTAAGACATTATTAAGATTAAGCAAATGAAATGTTCTGTTGTAACTTCGTTTTGAAGAAACCCAAGTTATCCCTGAAATTCTGTTAACATGTTTTGTTTTGTCAACAGGTTACGAAATTAATATGTTCCTTTTATGAACTAAGAAATTGGGAATCGCATATCACGAAATGCGCAAATGACATTTGATAATGCCTCAGCAAGGAGAAACATGTCATTCCCATAAAATATAGTAAAATGTCTAAAAAAAACGACAATTTCAAGCGTATTAATTATTTAATATCGAGGTTTACATATTTCCTCAAAAAACAATAAAAACGATTAAAAGATCCTTTTTAGATTTCATAACATATATTTAGGTCCATTTTGTATGTTTAAATATGTTTTTTTTTTAATTTTTGTTATGAATATTAAATAGCTCATTATTTATTTAACAACGATTAAAGGCTTACAAATATTGTAAAAATTAAGCAAATTATAAAAGGTCAGAGTTAGTTAAAAATACTAATTTAAATAAAAATACTTTTTAAAAATAATAAAAATACTTTTTTTATTAATAATTACAGACACCTATTTTTAAATTTTTTTACCCACGTTTAATTTTACTACTGTTTGTCTGTTTTCACCTCCAAAATAAAAATAATATTTTATATAACGCAAAAACAATAAATATTCCTAAATAGTTTCTTAAAAATATTTTTTATTATAATTTATTAAAATATAAAAGTCATTAAGAATAGATTTATTATCAGTAAGAATAGATTTATTAAAATATAAAAGTCATCTTAATAGCATCATAAGTAAAATATATTTAAAATATGTACAAGCGGAACTGCAATATATTTAAGCGCGTAAATTATTTAACACGATGGAATTTATGTGAATTTGTCGAAGTGGATTCTATAAGGTTTTTGCGGGGAACGATTTTACCGAAAACGATAAAAAGATAGCTCCCCTCTCAAGGTCATCCCCGAAGAGTTGTGACAGTAATCTTGATGGATGAGGCAAAATAATGGATGTGCCTTGACGGGAGAAGTCGGGAAATCCAGTCGTTCAGGGGTGCAATACTAGAGTTTCAGATTTGAACAAGTCGTATTGCAAATAATTATTAAATTAAACAATGCTTTTCAATAACTCCTTTCATTGATTTCTTTGATATCACCGACATCGACGTATCAGTCTGTTTTTATTCATTATTATTTAAAATGAATAATAAAAAAAAAATTAAAATAATGAAACTTTCTTTCAATGTTTGTTTAGTTATAACCCTGATGTTTGTGCCTTTAGCCGGTTTCGAAAGCTCGCTGCCATTTCCTGATTGGAAATCAATAAAAATGTGTAATGGTTTTCATTATTTACATTGAATATCTACCATGAAATTTAAAATAATAAGGTTACTTAAAAAAAATATCCATCTAGGAATTTCAGTAAAATTATTAAATTATCTTAAATCAAAAAGAGATTCGAAAGTCGAGTCAGGATTCGTTGAGGAATGGGATTGTTATTTGTGTGAAATAAATTCTTAAAAAACATACTATTTAAAAATGCATATTTCATGTATAATATTATTCTGCTTTTTCTTCATATTTCTGTATATCTTGCGATCTGTTTTACAGAATATCAATTTTGGTCCTGTGATGAAGACGAACAACTATCTCTTCATCTCTTTGGTGGTTGACGGCCCTCTGGAGTCTCATGCATCCATTATCTTGGAAATTCTCGCCGAGTCCACCCTCCCAACGACGTGGTCCTACCAGACTCGTGTTCTTTGACTACTCACAATGTCATCAATATTACAGGTACTTATTATTTGATAAAACTTTTTATTTTCTTCCTATTCAAATATTAACAATAGTGTATTTGATATTCACAATAGAACAAAAAATATTTTTAATCAATAATTATGTAAAAATCCTCTACCATACATAAAAACTGATAATGAGTTCTTATTTTTCATTGTGTCAATGGCAAGCTATTATGATTATGTTGGGATAGAACTTAAAAGGATCTCTCCCCTTCTATTACCATTATGGTGGAAGGTTTAGCCTACATTTAGTCGTTTCCATGGCTAATCGACGCCAAGTGTAACAGTTATACTCACTTAGTTTGTATCAGAATATCAAAAATACGTTAATATTATCTTAGAATATTATTATATAATATTATCAAAAATATCTTTATATCACGACTGGTTTTACAAGACTGACTGGCATCGACAAACTGGTGACACTATTATGAACTTACTCCATCTTGTTTTCCACCTGTCGCTGTCGAAATATGGCCTAAAAGGAAAAAAGTTATTGAAAAAATTATCGTTCTGTTTAATTATTATTTAAGCTGAGTTTACATTGAGAGATTTCTTTAAAATCATTAGATTATTTATCTTATATTGTTTCTATATGGGTTAGATCATTTGAAATCAATGGGCGAAATTCAGAAAATTTCATTATTTATTATTAACAATTATGTAAAATGACATATTAATATTCATGATATTTTAAAGGAGTCACATGTTTTACCTTGCATAACATTTAATATTTATTAAATTTTCTAAATTCACGTACGGTTTTTAAACATTTGAAGTTTAATTTTATCTATATATATTTAAATTTTAATATTGTAGTATATGATTACCTTTTTGATTAGTAAAATAAGGTTTTATTTATTATATTAGAATAAAACAGTGATTAATTGAAATTTTTATTATTTCGATACTTGTTATTTAACAGTGTGATTACAAATATTAAAAACATAACCCCTCACATGTAATCATACAAATCCTAGCAAAGCGATTTTTTGAGACAGCCTTAATATTTGAAAAAACACGTTACCAGTTGTTGACGACTACTGATAGTATGGAAGCTTCATGATGTTTGGGATTTGTTACAAGTTGCAATTTTTAGCGATCGATGAATTGTCTTAGAATATTATGTTTATTTCATTTGATGTTATTTGTAAAGGGGAAAATAACATTTAATTTATAAATGATAGCCAGAATAAAGGATTTAAATTTTCATTTAAAAACGGTATTGTTGTATGTCTGTGAGTAAACCACAACTAGCGAAACAACCGTTTTGTATTTCTGGTGGTTTAAAACTTATTAAAGAATTTACACCGCAAAGTACGATGATAATATTACGAAGACTACTTTTAGAAATATTTTGAACAAGAAACTTATTCAACTGTGATCTAAATAATGTGGAAACTCTGTAGAACAAACTTAAAAATATGACGAAAGAGGTCTGTGAAGAACATTTAAAAACAGACCGAATGGCTCAAAAGAAGTGTTACAGACGAGATCTTGAACTTAATAGAGAAAAGAAGATGAGTTGCCAGTTATTTAAAATAATATAAAGAACTCCAGCGGTCAATCGAACAAAAAATGGGGAAGGCGAAGGAGGAATGGATCAAAAAGCATTATAAAGAACTGGAAAGTCTTAATGGAATGATGCTTTTAATCTACACACAAAAAAACCTTCTGACCTGAACAAAAAAACGGACCCCTATTTGTCTAACAGATGATTTGAACAACTTGATTTCGAATGAGGTGGGTCTAATGAAGACATGGAAGGACTATATCGACATGCTCTTCAAAGATAACAGATCCGATGTTGAAATACCCGGTCTGAATTTCGCACCATCGATACTGAAATCTGAGATACTTCATTTCTAGATTTCAGTACGTCATTTCTAATGGCAAAAACAAAAAAGCCTGCGGATCTCATAAAATACAGACTGAAATTTTAAAATTAATTGACGAAAATAACATTGGCCATCTTTTTTAGTTGCTTAACAAGATCTATGTCACGGGAATTATTCCCCAAGACTGGCTCAAATCCATGTTCGTCTTTCTCCCGATGAAACAACACCCCAAAAAGCAAACTCAATTCGAAAATAAAAGAAAAATACGCTCATATCAAACATTATTTGAAAATAAAGAAAGACTTTTCAACACTCATTTTCCAAATCTGCCTCACTTATACTTTGAATAGAAAATAAAGGTAAAAAAAAACAGGTAATATAAATGCAATTTTTATACTGTCAAAAAAGGTTAAATTCCATTGTATTCGAGAAAATAAATTGGTGATTGCTAACCGTCAAATGTCAAATTACAATGGTGTAGTATTAATACCATCTATCAAAAATAAATAGAACTATTTAAAAAATATATTTTGATCGTCAAATTGAAACTGTCCAAATCTGCCTTCTTCTCTGCTACAGTTGATAATGTGAAAGTATCACAATGTTTTCGTAAAAAAACAGCGGATTATCGCTTCAGATGATTTTACACGAGGTAATATTAGAAGAAATCGGTTCATATTTATTTCAGAGGTTTTTAAGAATCTGAAAACGACATCGTAAAAGTTCATCTAAACTCGAATGAAAAATGTTTTATTTTAGAGTTCTGTGCGAATGCTTTTGCAATTTATATCACAAATATATCGACTCTAGTGAATTATTTATTAATAATATCGTTTCAGCGCGCTGTATTATTTTGGAAACTGATTAAAGTATTTATATGTAATCTTTTAAAAAATTATCGCCACTCACTAATAAAGTCACTCTTTTGAAAAGAGGATAATATAAACCAAAAAGAAGGTTTATAAACTTAATAAAATTTTGCGTATTCCGGTATTTAATATTTTATTTTAAACCTGTATTTGATGTGTGCTAAAAACAAATATGAAATTTGAAGGCAAGGAATTCCTGTTGAGGAATTCTTTTGTTTATTTGGAAAGAAAATTTCTACTTATTTATGAAATATTTCTGTAATTAAAATTAGGAAAGGGTCACTTAGATGTTTTGGATATATGGAACGAATGGATGAGAGAAGAAATGTTTAAAATATATAAACAAGCAGTGTGAATGGAAAAAAGTGCTCGAGGAATGCAAGGAAGATATGGCATGACATTATTATTAAATTATTAAGAGGCGGTCATGTTCAAAGTCGGAACAATTGACGAGCATGCGTGTGGATGAAATAAAAGCGCCAGAGTTATATCCGAATAGAAGAGTGTACCGGTCCATCCTCTCTGTCTATCCCTCCGGAGAAATAGCAGGAGGGTTCGTTAGGGAGTTATATTTTCTTATCTTCCTACCCTTCCGAGTAAACGGGTTTCGCTCTAGCCGGAGTTTCGTCATAATAACAGAAACAAACATTTTGTTTTTGTAACCCTGATGAAACTCCCGGGTGAATGAAATAGTTTGGTTCGATAGAACAAAATAAAGTGATGTATAAACAAAGTATACAAGTTTTATGATGTGTTGATTATTTTATTTATATTGTATTATTTAATTTTTTTGTACATAGGTATTAGAGGTTATTAACAACACATTAGTGACCCTTTTTTAATTTTAATTGTAAAAATATTTTATAAATAAAGTGGAAATTAACAATGTTATGTTAAAAATTTGACTACCAAAATAACAAAGGAACTCCGCAGTGGAAACGCCCTAGCCTCCAAACTTTATATTTGAGTATATTGAATGGACCGAGAATGTAAATTATATTGACGAAATAACGCTTATTTCCATAGAGCGCATATGGATATATTTTACAATGATTAATTAACAAACGAGGACAAGCATCGATGTAATACAAAAAGCTCTCTCCGTTTCATTCCGTAATTCATGGCGGCGGGAGTACCTCGCGACGTCTAATGGGTCATCTCACCGCAGACGGTTATTGGGTTTTAGATCCAACTAATTTCCAGTGGTGGTTAGTAAAGTTTTGTAAAATCAACTTTTTAACGTGACAGTAAAAACTTTCCTCGCGGAGTGAAAACTGTGTTAAAATCTAAACTTCAAATATTATTAACCTTAAGGTCGTGTACCATTAAAGAGGCGATAATAGCATTTCTGTATTAATAGATATAGAATTCCATATTAAATTATTAAAACTAATGAAAAAAGTACAGCTCGTTGTTATGTTGAATACGCCATTGGTCACTCACTGAACCTTTCTTTCGAAGGTTTCTAGTAATTCAAGAACTTTTAACGTCAAAATCAGAGGATCGCAACAACGCCAATACAGTCCGTATAACGGTCTTGTTGGGAAATTTATGTCTTTCTTTAATATCAGTAGCAATGAGAAGTATGTTTTGTTAGCCGCTGTGATCAATTTTCTTATTATATTTATGCTGTGTCTTCATTGTTTTCGGTCAGACGGAACCCTCTAAGGTAAATTGTTCAACCACTTCGAAAGAGTAGTTGTCTTTAAATTGGATGTTATCTTTTACTCTATGTGACGGGTTTCTGCTCTGGGTCTTGTCTTGAAGAAGGGATGGAGAGCGGATGCAAATTGTTCAACCACTTCGAAAGAGTAGTTGTCTTTAAATTGGATGTTATTTTTTACTCTATGTGACGGGTTTCTGCTCTGGGTCTTGTCTTGAAGAAGGGATGGAGAGCGGATGCAAATATTATGAACAAAATTATAAAAGACTTACTGCGTTAGTTTGAACATAAGGAACGTACGGATGAAGAATGAATGGTCAAGAAGATAAACGTTAACGATATAATGGAGTACGGAGTCATGGTAATCGAGAAAAACTTGGCATGACCAAATTAATCAAATTTTAAAGTTTGGCCATGTGTTAGAAGTCGGAAGAATCGACGCGCGTGTATGACTCGCCATACAAATGTGGAGTAATCTAGAGATGTGTGTCAGGATTGAATATTGTGGCGGTCAATTTTCTCTGCCTAACTCTCCAGCGTAATGACGTGATGGTTAATGTTCGTGTTTACCTACGGCATTTACAATTTTCAATGCAATAATAAATTAATCACCCTTTATTACATGAGATACATAGCATGTGCGGGCAGTGGACATTGACATTACATGTATATTTTGACATTTTGCCAAAAAACTTTTATGCTTGTTGTCGATTTCACGAAAAACATAAGAGTTTGATAGCTATGGTAAGAGAAAAATGAATTATTTTATGTCTGTTTACGGAATAAATATAAAATTGATCATGACTATTACACTTCATACAAAAGCAGCATTGCCTGTCAGAATACATTGAAAAGTTTGAATTGGGCAAAGGTGTTTTAACTGTTTGTATATTCCAGTCATTTGTGTGAATCGTCATAAACGGCTGTTCCCAGTATCCCAGTATCCTAGTAAAACGACGACCTTCGTGGCAGAGTAGCAAGATCAAGGTCTGCCACACCAAAGGTGAGTTCGATTCAAAGCAGGGTACATTGGCAGTGACCTTGGTATGAATAAGCAAAATCACTTCCAATAAAATAAATATTAAATAATAAAACACTTGATATTTAACCACGATATGGTAAATATATTTGATGCCAACTAGTTTCGCTTGAACCTAACCTTCATTTGGGCAATATAAAAACCGGATATTATATCGCCCTGAAGTGTCGATTCCGAATTAACTTAAATAAATAAGCACTAACTAACTAACTACCCATCACGCCGTCTCCCCGAAAGGGTAGGCAGAATGAATGGACTGTCACACTTTTACCGATGCGGCACTCCATCATTCTCTTTTCGCCCCGCGGGAGACGCGATGTGATGGGTTGCGAACCTCATCGCCACCAATAGGCATCTCCCGCGCACACTTCGATCGTCCGAAATTCGTCATATATTATATTAATATTGCTGTTGTTAATTTTAAGGTAGTATTAGTTGGTATGCTGATAAGCTGCAAGTATTATTAACATCATGTTTTAGTTTAAAAAAATATTTGTTGATTTGGCAAGTGGCAGCGCCCCTATCTTGAATCAAACGGTCTAAAACCAATGCTGTTTTTCCCAAACAATTTTTTTTCCATCATATCAGTATAATGTTCCGGCCCACCTAACTTTGCAAGCGTATAATATAGTAATGTAGAATAAAAAGGCTGAGAATTGCTGATCTATATTATAACTAAAAATATTTTTTATGTTATACACTTTGATAGTATTTTTAAATTAATTGTTTTCACACTTTTAAATTAAAAAAAAAACATTAATGAAACATTTTTTCAGTTTATAAAACATGTAACTAGCTGATTCAATTGTATAATTTTATGAACACAAATAGATGTCGCTGATAGTCTTAAGAACATTCGAGAAATTATAAATGGGGCCATATGCTATCTGACCCATGTATTTTGATAAATAAGCAAATACTGAAAATCAATAGTATATCAATCTTCTAGTGAGTCTCACCAATAACACTAGATTTTTTCAAAAGAAAACACTGTTTAATATTCCACTATACTATATTTATAAACTACACAACATGTTTCGGGGCTACCTCCATCTTCAGGTGTAAATGTACGACTAAAACTAAAACAAGAAAGGCTTATTATATTATATATAAACAAAATATTTTGACTAAAATCTAAATTACCGGTACCAAATTACATATGGGGAAAATACACATTTATATATAATACAATGCAATACAATGGAAATAATACAATACAAATAACACAATATAATGGAAAGCTATTTTTGACTTTAAATATTATCTGGACTAATCGTTTTTTAATTGATTCTGACAACTGTTTAATTTAATACATGAATAGTAAACAAATAATCCGATACAATGTTTAACTTATTCGATAATTAATAATGCCATATTTTATGGATTAATTATTTCAAGTGCACTTATTAAGAAGGTCCTTAAACTATCAAACTCCTGATTAGTACAATACTTTCTTTCATCTTTTGTTGTGGATTCATATTTGAAGAACTTTTTGAAAACATTGCATAAAACACTTGTTTTGCACTTTTCACAAATATGTTTCAGGATACGGAAACCCTTCATGAGTTTTATTTGTTTTACTATGCTACTATAGCAATACTCATCAGATATTTAAGATTTTTTTGAGTTTAAAAATAAATTATTACAACTGTGATTCACTTAATGAGTATACGCATAGAATCGAAACCTTTAAACATTTAAAACGGTAGATATGGTGGTATTTACAAAAAAAATGTTACAACGTGAAAAATATACTTTGTTATATTCTTCTTCTCCGGTCTCAATCTAACGATTGGTCTGAAACAAGGCGACGCATCTTCTCTTCCACTCCGCTCGGTCCTCGGCAACTCTCTTCAACTCCACATAAGAGGTGCAGCCCATACCTCGGTAAATCTGGTCTAGGTACTCTTGGCGAGGTCGTCCTCTGCCAATCGATCCCTCGACCATTCCCTCCAACACATTATGCAGGAAACATTCGTGTCGCACACATTATCATTGCCTTGTAATATTAAAAAAAATAAAAATAAGTAATTTTTGATAAACTGTTAAATTGATGAAATCTTGTGCATGGGGGTAAAGAGTGAAAAGTGGCATGAGTAAGTTTGGACACAAAAAGACCACGAGCCGCCATCTGGGCGCGGACAAGCAACCGAAAACTGTCATCGCCCTTGATTGATCGTAGTATAAACAAGGCTCTCGGGAAGATTTTACATTTTAGCCGGGCAATTAAGCCGGTTTCTTATATTTCCCACGCGCTAATTAATTTAATTAATCAAGCCCAAAGTACTTCGTAACACGACATTTCCAAGACAAGCACCACTACCATCTAGACAATATTTTACGCATCCAATATAATTTGATGATTTTCAAAATTAATTTAAAAAGACTTTTTCCTTAAGCTTACGGCTTCACCCTTTTAGCCATCCTATACACATTCGTTAACTATCTGTACTAATACTGAAATCGAATTGCTGTAATAGAAAATAAATTAACCCTAATAAAGTATTCCAAAATCTCATAACTCATAACACATTAAGAATCTCATAAGCTAAAGTAAAACTAATTAAATTAATAGATTAATTAAGATACTTTAGCTTGTGAGATTCAAACGAAAAAAATTTCAATATTTCATAGTGATTGTCTTAGTTACGCTTCAAATAAAATAAAAAAATCAACTATTATGCTATTTTCCAAATAATTTGAGTAATACTAGACTGCTTACTAGATTGTGAAACGCGTTAATACTCGTAAAATAAAAGCTTATTATTTTATTAACAAAGGACTGTTAACAAGAAATTTTAATACCAGACATTCTTATTCTTCTTCTTGTAGCTTATTAGTTTTCTCCGATATTTATTTTATTTATTTATTTATTTTCCCATTTAATTGTCCCACACATTCTGCACCAGACTAAAGAAAGTGTGACAATCAAACTGGTATCGCCGGGAATCGAACCCGGGTCCTTCAGGGTGGCAGCCAAAGCACTTACCACTCGGCCACGAAGGTCGTATTTAACATCACTTCTGCAAACTTTGTTATGTCTTGCGTCGCCGGGAATAACAAATCCATTCTCATTATATAATGTTGCGCAGGCAAGACATTTCCTTTTGGCAAGGATCACGTCTTCCTACAATCTTGCCCATAACATACTTTGGAAGATCTCATATCTGTTTCCATGCAAGACATTTTTTGGTGTTTTTTAAACTTACTTTAATAATAAAAATATTTACATATTATTTTATAAATATATCATCTTCTTTTTATATCTCTTTTTCAGCCTTCTTCCCTCCACTGTAGGATAAGGGGTTCTTCTATATTTTCTACTCATTCTGTTTTGTTCCTTCCGCACCCACCTGTACTTTTAGTTTCGACAAGTTTCAACTGCAACATCTGGTACAGAACTAGAAGATGGCAGCGAGTTACAGAAACCGGTCAAAATAAAATAAAAACACGTAGAAGAAAACTTCTACAAAGGACTTATTTATCTTTCAAATATCAAATGATATACGTAATATTAGTAGAGTTCATAATATTACTTAGGTTTAGTCGTCATATGAGCGTTTGTCATCTTTTGTGATCCTTTACAAATCGTATATTTCAGAAATATCTGAATATTCTATTGTTGCCCTTTTCTAGAAATTCTAAAAATAATGTTTGAAAGAAAAACTTAATCAAATTTTTTACAAGAAACCGTTTATTATTACATAAATTTATTGCATTAAACCAGTGATTCCCAAAGTGTGAGCCGCGGCTCCCTGGGGAGCCGTGGTGTCGTGATACGGGCGCCGCGAAATATTCAATTAAACAATTCGGCAAATTCCCAATTCTCGAAACTTTTTTGCGCCAACAATCGTGTATACTGATAAAATTCCAAGAATTTAAAATTTGAAAAAATCAGATGTATTAAGGGAGCCGCGGGAAAATCCGATGTTTCAAGGGAGCCGTAAACCGAAAGAGATTGGGAACCTCTGCATTAAACCTTAACCCTTTACAAGTCAAGACTTCATTTAGAATTTTTAAGGGAATCTCCATGGAGCTAGAAAAAATCAGAGCACTTGAATAAAAGTGTGACGCATATTGATCACAGTCTACATACCTAACGATATCAATACATAAAGTTCATTTAAGAAATTATTAAAGATAAATGACCCATTTGTGTGGTGACGTGCATAAGGGCGTAAAACATGTAACTGACAAATTGTGAAAATATAAAAATAATGAAATCTTTTGGTGCAAAAAGTTTTACGCTTATACAATAACATAAAGTTCGCGGCGACCAATAAATCATCTGCCAACATGTGGTCAACCCTGCGTGTTGCTAATGCTCTTTTGTATGTAACGGAAATGTGTTTTTCGGCTAGATAAATCTAAATGACCCGCGGAGTACAATCGGTCAGCGTCCCCTCGTAATAGATACAACCGCAGTAGAATATTTAACGACCCGAGTTAATTCGTCCTTCATGGAAAACCTTCGTAAATAAATAATCATTTAATTGTCACATATGACACATATTTCATGTTTAATTATCGTGATATCCCTATTTTCCGAAAAATGTGGTTAAAATTCACTGTTGATGAATATGAATCTACTTATATGTTATTGTAGAATTCTAGCCCTAAAATATTCTTAAAGGGGTTAGGGGCAGTCAAAGGTATAAAAAACAAGTATAGGGTGTTTTTTTAGAGGTTCGGTTTGAAACTGGCAACATTGTTTCTACAGACTGTCAATTTGACAGTTGACAGTTGATTTGTAGTAAGTAAGTTTTGCCATTTCACCATGAATAGACTGACGTCAGAATAACGCTTGCAAATTGTGCAAATTTAATTTGAAAATCATGATTCGGTTCGCCAAACTTATCGTGCACTACGACCATTTTACGGTCAATATTATCGTCCATCCGAAGAAGTTATTCGGGAGACCATGGATCGTTTTCGCACACGTACACTCTAGTGGATAATACGCATTCACAAAGATGACAATTGTCGAAAATTGGATTTCACGATTGCGTTTCATTCGAGCTAGCCGTGACGCTCATATGCCTGAAAATATATTAAAACAATAATGGCATAAAATTATCTATTAAATAAAGCCAACGTATAAATTATATATGAAGTTATCGCCATAATATTTGTTGCCCCTGTTCCGTAAGTGGTGCTTTGCGGTGACCATTATAACTTCTTATAGGTTCATCTAAAATCATTCAAATAAATACTCGTAATATATATTATTTTAATAATAAATCTAGTGCCTGATCATGCATGAGTTAAGCGTAATATTTTGCACTAGAAAAAAAAAAGTTATTATACATACGAATATATAAATGTTTTTTTCACATGAATCGTAGGTGGTATATTGGAAAAGCACTTCAAAAGGTTTTAACTATCATATGAGGCGTATAGAAACAAAAACCGCAATGTCAGCATCATCAAATTGTTGGTGAACAATGAAAAAAGTTTTAATTCAAACTTGTGTAAGGTTGTTAGGATGCAACAAATTTTATATATTAAAACATAGCGTGCAGCTATAATTTAAGTAAATTATATTTCTTTTCCAAGATATCTGCTATTTTACAATTGACATTGCCATTTTTGTTACATATTTTCCTGCATTGCCAGTTTTGTTTTGGATGCAGCATGACATTGCTATGTTTTTTATCAACACCTTTTCATACGAACGATATTTGTATGGGACGCCATCTTGAAAAATGCCATTTCTCGAATTCTGATTGGTTAATTTAGTAACTGCCGCTTTTGTTATGAAATTTTGTTGACACTACCGGGCTTCTTTCAAATCTGATTTTAAAAAGTCAAAAATGTATGTTTTAATGGCGGATTTGTTTCAAACCAAATGTACACTCAGATTGTCATAAATTTTCTATATCAAACTGAATGTTTGACTCATTTTCGTATTTTGCTTGAAATTGCCGTCTTTGTTTCTATACGCCTCATATGTAAAACCTTTACAATCTTCATTGTTGATAATTGCATCTACTCTGATGGCGTTTGAGTGGCGGTACTAGAATTTGGTTTTATTTATTCACTGTAGGGGGTATCGATCTGATGGGCACAGCTCGACTATTTTGTCACAGTGCCGAAGCAGAATTATAAAAAGCGTTATTTAAGGTATTAATAATAAATCAAATAAAAAACACATTTATCTCTTCCTAGCTCGTGAAACGTTTATTCTTGAAGTAGAGTCAGATAGCCATAATCTCATTAGCCGCCGGCTAATGTAATTAGAAGGACAAACGAAAATACAGTAATTGACAAGTTAGTTATGAGAAAGTACTTCCCCCCTAGAAACCAATTGCTGGTTAAGTAGGAAGTATAAACTTCTGATTAAGCTTCTATCTGCGATAATGATGAAAAAAATATATACAAAATTTCTTTATTATTATATTTTAGCGGGCTTTCGCTTGTGTTTAACGTCGACTAGTTTTGGCGGCTTGCTGCCATCTTCTGCAGCAAGCTACCAAAACCGGCCGACGTTTAACACAAGTAAAAGTCCACTAAATATATATTATAATAATAATAAAGAAAATTTCCATCAAAAACCCTTTTCATTTTCAATTAAAAATATTAATGCTTTGGTTACATTTTTTAATTAGATGAAGGGCTGGCTGGTGGAGCTAACTAAATGAATGAGGCTTCAAATTAGTTATCTGAAACAAAAATAATAATAATGAATGCGTAAATGACTGTTCATAATAAAGTTAAGTTTTCAAAAATACTTGTATGTATATATTGTTATTTGAAGTTTCATGGTAGAATTTCATTGTAAATAATTAAAATAAAATAAAAATTAAAAAACATTTTTTAAGATATTTAAGTTAAAATATTATACATTAATCTGTATCTTCAATCTGGTTCGGCAGCTCGCTTCCATCTGCTGATATCTATATCAAATTTAGTTAGGGTTGTAAGAGTATATGAAACAAAAATGGTGGGAGCTTAAAGTTTAACGATTTTATATAACCCAATGTTGTGAAAAGGTTCAAACAGAATTACGAGTATTATAATTATTGTAATTATATATTTTATTGGTAGGTTAAATTATTTTTATTTTGTATATATTTAAAAAGCAATTACGAATGCGACTAATGTTCATAATGATGCTATACAATGATAGGCTTTCAAATAATTTTATGAATTTAAATATTTCATTTGACTTGCGTCCCGGCTAATAAATATTGTCTGTAAATACTTATTCCTTGTTGGAACTCTGAAACAAAGGTATTTCAGCAGATGACATATTCTTAGAAGGGAATTATTTAAATTAGAATTAAGGGATATATTTTAAATTGTTTTCATTTTGCAAAATTATCATTGTCCTTTTGGTTTAACCAGTTACTAATGTGTTCGTTTATTCTTGTATTGAATTCCTTCTCCGTTTGACCCACGTATGTACCCTCACATTTATCACATTTTAAAATTTGATATAGGTACCAGAAGATGGCAGTAAGCTGCCGAAACTGGTTGAATACATGAACATCAGTGCATTTTATCTAGATATACATCCTTAAAAGATTATTACAATATGATGTTACAATGTGCGAGTATGATTTGCTGTATAAATGTGAATTAGGCTAGGTTTATTATTATAGAGACATAAGGAGGTCCATTTTCTCTATCTGTGAAAACGGTGTGATTGTTTATTTTATCATGTATTTTATTGATCTTAGGACTGAAGAATATAGATAGATCTTCTGATAACTAAATTACAGAATTAATTATAATTCTATTACGTTAAACGTCACGTAATCTTAAGAAAAGGTCGAATTTCACACGCCACCCCTAGATTTCTCACAAATGGTGCTGTTTTACTGGTTCTTACATAAATGCTTCTCATTGATCGCGTGAATAATAAAAAAGAAAGAGTTAGAAACATTCTTAAATATACATTAATTAACATTTGACTTAGGGAAAATGTCAAAGTTATAATATATAACTCAAAGACAACCTCATCAAAGTTTTTTCTCCAAATATTATAATAGGATAAATAGAAAAACTTTATTTACTCCTCTGATACAAGTATATTATTCTAGTTTATTAGACGTAAATACCCCCAATATCATAATACCTGATAGAACAAAAGACGAAGATAATCATTACACACCTTTCGACGACCTTCTTGCCAGAGTGGCAATAGCTATGACTGTCGCACGGAAGGTCCCGGGTTCGATTCTCGGCGATATAAGTGTGATTATCACACTCTCTTTAATCTGTTGTAGAATTCACGTGACACTAAAATGATGTAGAATTCAAGTGACAATATCACGTGTCAAGAGAATCAATATCAGAAATATTCACTTTACATCGATTTGGCTCGCACTGTTATAGTATTTAAACAATTGTGGAGTGATGTCTGGATGTCATCATCCCAGGACAATTCACTATCACAAACAGGTCATACGACCTTAACCAAGCGGAAGAAGAATAAGTCAAATAAGAGTATCAGTTAAATCTTTTTTTCATAATGCTCACATCATACTCGTATTATGCTCACACCTTATTAAGGTGATTTAAAAATAATTTATTTCGAAACATGCCCAATATTTTGATATAATATAATTTTTAAAATCTTTCACAGGGCACGCAGAGTCGGAGATATTGAGGTGCATGAATGAAACGATGTGTGAATGTTGAGGATTCGAGAGAAGTATGTCAGAAAAGAACAGTATGGTGGTCCATTCATATATATATAAAATTATAACTTATTTAAAGAGCACCTCAATTGTGAAAGATTATTTCAAGGCGCCGAGGTTAGTAAAATAAGCTCTCATTAAACAGGAAAAAAAAATACTAAAACTCCTAAATTAAGAATTATTAATTTAACCTTAATTTAAGAATATAATTGGCAATCTATTCCAACGCAGCCGATTCTATAATGCTGAATTTCTCATTTACGAAATATAAAACTCCCCCTACAATCTGTAAACTGATTAATTCGACTAAGTAGACTTCCGAGGGCCCTACTCGATGAGCCAGCTAAAGTCTGCGAGATTGTGGGATGCTCGTCTTTATGAGACTTTTCAGAGAGAACGAGTTTTTAACAATTATAAAATATCGAACATAAAAGGGCATTCGAAACGTGGCTACATAGAATAATGTTTTACATATACAGGTATAACGTGGATACATATGATCAGTAATTCAAAAGTCCTCAGTAGAGCTCATTACAGCAGAAAATTTCCATTAAATTTTCTATCTGGGTCACATTTTTGCATGGAGATAAATACTAAATACGGAAATATAAGGACGTCCTGGACCTGGCCGAAGAAAACGTTTCGGCTGCGCATCATCAAAGTTTGGACTAAAATAGGAATCGCGGAAGAGTTACTCCGGGTGGCGCAAGACAGAGAATCATTCACATAAGTAATTTCCAACGTCTGGGATACCTGATATGCCACAATAATAAGAAAAAGAAGGTATAATTTGATTATCTGCTAAAATTTTATGATTATCAGCGTTCGACTTTTTTACCTTTTTTTTTTTTATTGACACATAAAAATGTTCATGTTTTCACATGAGTAGATCTGCTGAAACAGGTCGAAGCTAAAAATCAGGTGGAATTAATTCAAATATATAAATATATTATTACGCAATTTTTTATTTAGTTTCATTATTTACACTTGTCTTCTACACAAGATATTTCAATGCACAACATTAATATTTTTAGATAACTTATTTTTAGAGAAGGATGGAGTGCCGCATCAGTAAAAGTGTGACAGACCATTCTTTTTGCCTACCCTTTCGGGGAGACGGCGTGATGGTTAGTTAGTTAGTTTTTTTATAATGATAGGTGTAATTGAGACCCCAATTACCCATTCTAAGACGACAAGAAAAATATAATGAGTTTTTGATTTTTTCATGGCTGAATTTGGTTATTTTTTGACATAAATTCATTAAATGTTGGTTTTAGGTTCAAAAAATGACGCAGAAATGATAAGTTATTGGTAATCGTACAATCAAAGCAAAATAATTAGAGAACAAATGAGAAAAGAAACGGAAGAAGAAACTGCATTTCAATATAATTCCGAAAATGAATATAGCTGTTCATATTATTATTTATATTTTAAGTGCGCCGTTTTGTAATATGATTTACTACAAGGGTACAAGGGTGCAGTCTTTGGTAATTTCTTAAATTTAATGTCACTATCCTCATACTTAATGCTATCGTGGAGACTATTCTACGCCAACTTACCCTCAACGCCGAAAACACAATCGTAAAAACTTTAATAATTGGCTTCGACGGTAGTCAAATGGACAACTACATCAAATAAAGAGTTTTTTTTCTCTAAACATTGTATTTCTAAATGCATTATGATGTTGAATTATGTATTATACATATGAATGTTTTGTGCAAATGTGATATTGTATTATTTATTTGATTTTTTAATTTCATATAAAATATAAAAAAAACAGTTGTTCAATTCACATAAGTATTATTCTAGTTTAAAATTCACAATAAGAAACATTGTTTTATATATATGCACTGAATTAGTATACACACTTTCTTGCACTAATACACATCTCATTTAATCCAACAAACGAATTGATATTGAACTTCGATTGTATTTGTTTAATATAATACATATTGGGTTTATTAATATACTCGAATATTGCAATAGCGAAGCGTGTCCGGGACAGCTAGTAATAAATAGAAAACAAGTTTTTAGACAATAGTCGTGGTTTGGTGGTTTTGGCCGAAACACTATGATACATCAACATTATTAACTGTTAAAATGTAAAACGCTGTTTATGGTATCACATTTTTTTTATTTTTCGTGACAGCTGTGACGTCAACCGATGTTGATTTCATCAGGTGTTACAATCATTTTTCAACTAATACTTGCGATGACAGATTTCAGAATATGACTCTTTATAAATGAATTACTTAGTAAAGCAAATAGCTATTGAAAGAGAATAAACAAAGGAAAAGGATCGCGTATGGAATATGGAAACCACAGAGCCATTAGTCTTTTGAGTATCGTTGGTAAAATCTATGGCAGAATTTTAATAGAAAGAGTTAGAAAATTGACGAGTGACAAAGTTTGGGATGTGCAAGGTGCCTTTATGAATGGCAGAGGATGTATGGATCAAATTTTGGACTTCGTACATTGACAGAGAAGTTTCTGACCAAAAACCGCAAACTTTTTGTGCGTTTGTTGACTTGCAAAAAGCATATGATTAAGTTAATAGAGAAAAATTGTTGAAAATATTGTCTGAATATGGAATAAGCACAAAACTGATCACGGCAATTAAGTCGCTATACACGGAAAGCACTGCTAGTGTCAGAGTAAATGGAGATCTTACAGCCTGGTTTAATATCAATAAAGGTGTCAAACAGGGTTACGTAATGTCCCCGTGGTTATTTAATCTGTATATGGACAAATGTACGAAAGAGCTGGAAGGGTTGGATGTCGGTGCCAAAATGAGCGGAGTGTCAGTAAGCTGTCTCTTGTATGCGGATGACGCTGTCCTACTTGCAGACAACGAGCATGAACTACAAGTCCTGGTGAATTGTATGTATGAGGTATGCATTCGAAATGATCTAATGATGAATGTTAATAAGTCCAAGGTAATGATTTTTGAAAAAGAAGAAACCATGACAGTCTGCAACATTCGCGTTAATGGTGAAAATTTGGAGCAAGTAGTTGAGTTCGTGTATTTAGGTAGTATGTTTATGGAAAGAATGAAAGAAGAAAGAATGGTAAAAAAATTATATGTTAATGATGTAAATGGAACCAGAAATAGAGGAAGACCGAGGAAAAGGCACGATCAAATAAATCAAATATTGAATGTCGGCCATGTGAAGAGTCAGAGAAATCGACGCGCGTGCATGACACGATGTATGAATGTTGAGGAAGCGAGAGAAATATGTCAGGAAAGAAAAGTGTGGCAGTCCATTATTTCTGCCTAACCCTTCGAGGAGACGGCGTGGTGGTTAGTTAGTTAGTTAGTTAGCAAAGAGTTTTTTCAAGGCAATCAGTTATTTTTTCGATATACGAGTACTAGTGAAAACTTTTGTTAAGACTGTTGATAAAAATACGCTTTTACCTAGAATAATATTCAATAAAAATTTGAGCCAACAATACGGAAATGTGTTAATAATAATAAGCACACTACAAAATAAAATAAATATCTCAAGTGTACTACGTGGCTCTCGGAATGTTTATACTGTCTGCTAATGTTATTTCTAAAGCTTGTTATGTATACAAATAATATTGGAGTACCCTTACCCCTAGCGCAATATTTTGAGTAGTTTCAATATGCGACCACAATGTTATTGGAGTAAACATATCCAGAAGAGTGGATATTTTTATTTATTTAGTGCAAAATAATCTTTAGGGTATGCCGTAACACAGCCATTGTATTCCTAGTACTAAACATTGTGGCTCCATCCGGTTGGAACCACATTTGTTAATGGTTTCGCATAACTGGTCTCCTACTATTCAAACATTTAGCGGCATGGATGGTTACTGTCGGACCAGCTTAATATGGTTGAGGGTAAAATAATTCTTTCGGACGATACACCACAAAAAAACTGTACAACTAAGTATGTGTAAAACACAGCTTTAAGATTATCCATAGCCCATATACTCGTATATGTGTATCCTGGAATTTTTTGTGTTGTAATTGGGCTTTATCGTTCATTATAAAACTGTAGAAGAATTGGATTCTATCTAACAAAAAAAGTATTATTTATAAGATAATCTAATGATTTTTGAGAAATCTCTTGATGGAAGTTCATTTTAATTAATATTTAAATTGAACGATTATTTTTTATTAACTTTTACTAATTACTTCGACACAACCGGTTTTGCCGGGCTAACTGACATCGACATACTGGTCTATATGTTTTTTGGCAAAAAAACACACGAGTCTATTTTTTTTTTCGTATTAATCATTTGGGGGAGTGTCATTATTAAAATTAACAAAAAATCTCGTGTACTTTATTTTGCACCACGTTACATTGTTTTTTTTCTTCGGTTTTGCTCCCATTGGAGCTCCCTTAAAATTACAAAAACAATGTGTTTGTAAATAACGAAAATAAAAATAAAATCTTTATAATAAATATTTAGTTGAATGAATCTCCGTCGGGAGCGAAACCGGTTCGTTCGATATAACAAAATAATGTGGTGTAAAAACAAGGTTTGAATTGTTTTCAAAAATAATTTTAATAAAAAAATCAGGACTGGAAATTGAGTGAAGAATGGTTTAACACCAAGGCATCCATTTTGGGTATTTTTATCGTTATGAAAATAAATACAGCTCAATAAAAATACATGCACCTACTCTTTGATACACATTGCACCACACTTTATTTTAGATTTCATCAAAATCTGCTCGTGAAGAATCTTTTAATAAACTTTCTGCCACTTTTGGCGCCTACGGCAACGCAAGACAGGCTTCATGGAAAAGGCCCATCACATATCCCATTCTCATCCAAAGACAAAGTAAAGACGGAGAACTCGGGAACATTCTTAAAACTTTCCTCTTTAAGAAGAGTTACCCGACAGCGGGAGCTCGTGAATGTGTCAGGAACATAGCAATATCCAAATTTAGCAACATCATTATATATTCGAATGACCTTTTTAATAGCCGATGGTCGGATTGGTTCTTGTCAATCTACCCCTTCCTTTCCAATTATCAATAGTTGTTATTCGCTGTTCGATCTATCGAATCTCATATAAGAAGATAAATAATTTATTTGAAAACAGGATAAATGATAAATGATAGACTAACAAACGAAAAAATAATTAGATATGTAAGGCAGACGATTTTTTTTTATATTATGAATTAACGTATATTTAACACAATTTATTTAAAAATATTATATTCAAACATAAATTTTCCAAATATCAAAACATAAAGAAAATATTCAAAACATAAACTAAATTCAAACATAAATTTTCCAAATATCAAAACATAAAGAAAATATTCAAAACGTAAAAAAATAATACTAAATTCAAACATAAATTTTCCAAATATCAAAACATAAAGTATAAAACGTATCTAAATTTTTTTAAATATCAAAACATTTTCAATATAATTTTAAATTTAAATTTTTAAATTTAAATTTCGGAAACTTACCACACATTCCGAATTCGAATTAAGAAGACATTGTTGTTAAAAAGGGTGAAAGTTTTTATGTCAGACTTTTTATTAATTTATTTTTGAACGGAATTCGTGTGGTAAAAAAATTATTCTAAAAACTATAACAATTTAAAAAATGACTGAACAAAATTTCCAAATACTTAAAAAATTTATTTAATATCATCGTATATAAAATTTTTAATAAATATAGAAATAATATTCGAGAGATGAATGGTTAAAATGTTGTATACAAGCAGTAAAAGTGGAAAGAGTGGATGACCAAGGAAGGCATGTTATGACCAAATGAATGCACTAAAAGCTTTTTTTAGCTATTATATTAATTCTCATGACATGTAATGGTTAGCTTATATATCGAACTTTTATTATCGCGTGAACAAATATAGTGTAACAATCATATTGCCATCGCCGGGAATCGTACCCGGAAGTTTACGTATGGCAGTCAGAGCACTTGCCACTCTGCCACGAAGATCGTCGATTTAATTTGAGGCCCAATTTTGGTGGATCCGCTTTCGCAATTTTTTGAACTATCAATATCATTATCACTATCACACCATTACTATGGTTGCTGAAAGTGAGGAGAAACTGCAGGATGCCTTAGAAACTTTGCAAGACATTCTTCAAGATAGCTACAACATGAAGATAAATAAGGACAAAACAAAGCTGCTGACTGTAGGCCGAACGCAACATCAGATGAGAGTAGTGATGTCAGGAGTTCCACTAAAGAACACCAAGGAGCTTGTCTACCTCGGGAGCAAAATAACATGGGACGGTCGGTCTAAGAGCGAGGTCGACAGCCGTATGCATCAGGCTAGGCTTGCATTTAATAAAAGGTCGAAAATAATAGAGTCAAATAATATACTCGTAGACCTAAAACTGAGAATACTCCTCATCAAGACCTATGTATGGAGTGTCTTGATGTACGGCTGCGAGACATGGTGCCTATTCGAAAGGGATAAGCGGAGACTAGAGGCTTTTGAGATGTGGTCCTATAGAAGACTCTTTGGAATTTCCTGGAGAAACCACATCACGAATGAGGAAGTTCTTCAAGGAATCGAAGGAGGAAGGCACCTGCTCAGGACCTTGTCCAAAAGGCGTGCAAGATGGATCGGCCATGTAATACGTCAATAAGGTCTCTTGCATGCTATAATGGAGGGTATGATCGAGAGGACAAACTCTAGGGGACGCCCACGCCGAGAGTACCTGGAGGACCTGTTGGTGGACGTGCGCTGCTCATCATATACAGATTTCAAAAGAGCCGCACAAAACAGGGAAGAATGGAAGAGATTAATAGAGGAAATTGCTGCAAACCAACCCCCGGATTGAAACCAGAGAAGAAGAATCACACCTTGTCCCCGTAAAGTGTTGACAAAAAGCGAAATATACAACCACAACAACAACAAACCATCACGCCGTTTCCCCGCAGGGGTAGGCAGAGAGAATGGACCGCCACACTACTCTATCCTGGCAAACCTCTCTAGCTTCCTCCACATTCATACAACGAGTCATACACGCACGTCGATTCCTCCGACTTCTAACATGACCAACCTTTAAAATTTGATTAATTTGGTCATGCCATGTTTTCTTCGGTCTGCCTCGACTTCGCACCCCATTTACATCATTAACGTATACTTTCTTAACCATTCTGTCAAATAATCATTTTACTTGTTTATCGCATTAATTGTTTATGGGCTGATTTGATTCGATAATTGCTTCATGGTCACAAACACAAATATAATAAAATATTTGTATTTTTGCGTAGAGCTAACAAAACCTAAAATATTTTTATTAAACATAATGTAAAATACTTGTCTTATAATCGAATATGAAATAAAATATTTATTAACAAAAATGACTGAAAAAATACGTATCTTCCATCCGAAAAACCAATAATTATTTGAAATTTGTGCTGCTAGTTGTGAAATTTCTCATTTTTCCAAATACGTTATAATGTTGGAAAGAAAAATATATCGGAATAAACATAGGAAAATGAGAGCCACAATCTGAACTGTCAATATTTGTTTAACGCGGTTAATATAAACATAACCACTTTCATACAGTATACCCTTTTTCTTTATTGAACGCTTGAGCTGAGAGGAATAAATAAAATATTTGGTGCATTCTGTCCCTGTTTGACTCGACTCATTATAATTACTCAATAAAATTATAGTAATGAATTCTTGTCTTTTTTTTCATATGAAGCACTCCCTTTGTGGTCAGACAGTTTAAACTTGTAGATATAAAATAATAATTCACTTTGTATTTAACCACGGTATGGTTATTATAATTAATGCTGAATACTCAACGCCCAACACCGTACACAGGAAACAAAAAACTTGGTAACACGCCTTGGTACAACCATGAAATAGAGTTACTTATAAACAAATCGTAATCAACTCCACAAATGAAGACTACAGGGGAAAAACAAGGAATGTCAGTAGAAGGTTAATTTGAATAAATTGAGAATAAAGCTAATCAAAATCTATATATTTCTTAGCAATCGATTATCTGGGCATAGTCGATGACACACATGATTTTTGAATATGAAAATTTTACTGTGGATAGATACGTACAAATGCCGCTAGATGGCATTATTACATTTATTTTGAATTTTAACTGACATTCCTTGTTTTCCCCTGTAGTCTTCAAATAATGAAAATAAGATCGTGAAAAATTAAAATTTCTTACTCTCAAAAACACGATTAAGAATAAAGTCACAAATTACAGAAGAACTGTGAAATAGAAGTTCTTTACTGAACTATTTAATGAAAATAATAAAAAAAATACAAAAAAATATGGCGAAATATTAACTCAGTATTAACAAATAGTCGATAAAATATGATAACTTCGTGTGAATCTCTTATCATAGACGATAAGACTGTGAATGATCCTAAGCAAGTTTTTATTTTTTTTACGTTAATTTATCAAACTTTAACAGAATGAGATTTCCCTGAGAAGTTAAAAATTGACAAAATAATTCCTATAATACATAATACTCGTATATCTACATATAAATAAAACGCAATCTGGGTTGTGTGTGTCTCCTTCTTTCTCGGTGATTCCTCAACAGATCCTTCTGAAACTTGGAGAATGGATTAAGTGGAATTCGGCGGTCGTCATAGGCATATTTTTGTTATTAATCGAGCTCTAATTAACTTTATAAATTAATCAATTAATTGAAAATTTTCGTAGTCCAAGCGAATATAGACCTTAATGTTCGTATCACCTGAGTACCAATCTTTTGAGTCTATATTCGTTTGACATGGTCTGGAGAGAATTCAGTCTCCATGTAGTTTTGTGTAGTGGCAACAATGTGTTTTGCTTTCTGACAGTCCAATATATTGCGTTTTACTTTGGGATGTATAATACTTAATACGTTTTACTTATTACGTACTAAAATAATTGGTTGTTTAATTGGTACAGTCTATTTTATTGGCGTTATTTTAATGTACATTAATGCAGACAGGTAATTATGCTTCTAAATTTTGGCGAGTATAATTTTTACGCGAGTGTCATTTTGAGGTTATGAACGAAATTTTATTTTTTCGTGTGGCTGAAACTTATTCGTTTCTCTTATGTTCGACGGTGATTACTTAATGATATTCGTTTTCTAGAATTCTAGCCGTTCGATTGGTCACGTGGTCTCTGAACTGTCAATCGTGGTCTTTGTACGTCGTAATATTTTGTAGGTATATTTATATTTCTAATTCATATATATCTTCAAGTTATTCTATTTTGCCGTTGAAATGAATACATATTATATTTCCGCATTACATATTTCAAAGTTAGAGTTCTAAATTATATCGAATAGAGAAGAAATTATACATCGTTTTACTTACGTATGTACTTTTAGGTTATGAAGTTTCTGGGATTAAAAATATTCAATGATAATTAAATTGCTTTCAGGTTGTTTCAAAGGATGATAGCGAAAATATAAAATATTGGACGTCGAAGCTCTACAAGAATATGAAGAAACTTGCTATATTTTGGTATGTACAGGTTTAAATTTTGGATTAATTGGTTTAATTTGTTACATAAGAATATAGACAATTTATATGAAGGAGTCTGGTTGTAATGAATGCTTTTGTAAAAAAAATGTTATTTCTTAAGCACAATCGTAACTGCATTTATTAGCATAGTTTTTGGTAGTTATTTTTGCCGTTCAGGTAATGTTTCTAAAATCTCCTACATATAATATTAACACATTTCCAAATGGTCTGATGTTTCCACGCAACTCTTGCAATGCTCAATCAAGAGCCTCGAGTATTTTTTTAAAATATACTGCTTAGTGAACACTTGGAATTCATTAATTGTATGGAAATTGAAAATTTGCCATATGCGCCTCTTCGATGTCCGCCTTATGCCAATTCCAATATTTTTTTATTTTATTCTAGGAAACAATATTAATTAATCAGAGATCGGAATGGAATTGGTCATATAGCAGGGACAACGGATGATAAGATGCACCCTGGAGTGGCGACACAACTGGCAGAATTTTGAATGGTATTGCGCTATTTTATTAATGTTTTTTAATTATTATGATTTTAATTAGTTATTTAAAATTCAATTAATATGACATTTGATGAATTCAAACATAAAGGTGTTCTTTATACGCGTACTTTGGTCAGGGAAATTTTAAAATTACCACAGCAACGATAACAAAGTTCTAATGATATATAATACAATATCGATTTATTCGTTTTACTTACGTGTCATTTTAGGTTATGACGTTTCGTTATGATGTTATTTTAATGTAAAATTATTCTGGCAGGGCAAAAATCTATATCTTTGGGATTAGATATTAAGTTTTGATAAAATAATTCACTAGAGGAGCCTGGTGTGAGAGACCACTGGTCTAATGGGGATATTTTTGTATTGGGATTGAAATTATTTTGTTAATGAGCCATATTGGTGCATCTGCATGTTGCAATTCTACTTTTTTTTCCATCCCACTGAGTAATTCCAGCAGCGCACATACACAAATACACTATGATTTACTTCAGCTGTTTTAGTTTTTCTCTTAAAACAAATGCTGTGATAGGTAAACATATCCTTATATGCAGCATTAGCTGCCTCAGTTGGAAGAGTCCAGTAATATTAACCATTTTTGGCCATTAAATTCTACATTATGCTGAGATTTAAAATATTCAAAGATAATTAAATTGCTTTCAGGTTATTTCATTTGCTTAAGGATGGGGAAGACAACGCAGAAGATAATGGATTGCGCATGTGCAGAGGATGGGGAAAACAACGCAGAAGATACTGGAATGCGCATGTCCAGAGGATGATATCACAAGACATGTTGTTATCTTTATGAACTAATTTGGAATGGTATGTACAGGTTTACATTGAATTAATTGGTTTAATTTGTTACATAATAATATAGACAATTTATGTACCACTGGTCTGATAGGGGGGTGTTTGTTTTATGAAGTTTGGATAGGCCATATAACCTAGGGATCTACGAGATCTATAAATTAGGGAGATTATTTGAAGAAAGGACCTTCTTGATGTGTAATGCTGACCATTCACGATCGTTGGACTTAGCGCTATTTGAATGCTTTTGTAAAAATGTTGTTATTTCTTTAGCACAGTCGTAACTCCATTTATTAGCATAGTTTTTGGTAGTTATTTTTGCCGTTCAGGTAATGTATCTAAAATCTCCAGCATGTAATAGGTGAGCTATTCACGAAAACGGCGCTATACAAATTAAACAAACAAACAAACCATCATGCCGTTTCCCTGCAGGGGTAGGCAGAGAGAATTGACCGCCACACTACTCTATCCTGGCAAACCTCTCTAGCTTCCTCCACATTTATGTTTCACGCGTCTCCAAAATTTGATTCATTTAATAAATTTGACAATTTAGCCTAATTATTGTTATTATTATTATTATGCATATATGTAGCATGAACTGCCTTTTATATAAAGAAAATCCACATTCATATTTGAAATTTCCCCACATAAGGTAAAGGCACCAGTGATGGACAGTTTAAGAAAATGTAGACTCAATGACCGTTTTAAAGATAATTTTAGGAAATTAAATCAGGTGATGTGAAAAAATAATAGAATGGTTTGTTGGGAATCGTTTTTAATAATGAAAATAATTAAAGGTTACAGGTTTAAATACAAAAAGTTAGATGACCACAGTCAATTCTAATCACCAGTGATGGACAGATTAAATTTAATTATGGACAATGGGTAATGAACAACGTTTGGTAATGGACATTTAGTATGGAACGTATTACAAAAACGTTTTTTTTTTTGTTTGAATTATTCTTAGCACCACCTCTTTAGGGCACATAGATGTCAGGTAAATATTTTTCCATCTCCATTACTTTATTAAAGGTTCTTTAATCCTTTCCACAATGTCTTCCATTTTGTACCAAATCTAATCGGGACTTTCCGGCCATCTGAAGGTGTTTCCCATAGATAAATGGCCTCCTGACCTGGATGGTTAGTCTTCCACTTAGTAACTTCCTTCTTCCAGAATACTTTAAGCGGTCGGAAGACAGCAACATCCATCAGCTACAATATATGTGTGCTATTTGGATACAAGGCAACTACTTCTATTCCATTCTCTGAACAGAAGTCGGAAAGATGGGTAGTTAAATGCGATCCATGGCCGTCCAAAAAGAAAAGGACTGGTAACTGGATTTTGCTTTCATACAATGTATCACTATACTGATTCATCACCACCCTGATTTTGACCTCCTGATTCCCCAAGTCTCCGGTACTCTATCAGAAATTGGTTTTGGGATATGTTCATAAGCAAACACTATCATCGGTGGTGCTAAAAGACTTGCAGCATTGGCAGTGTGTAAAACCGTAAGGTTTTTTTTTCATAACCAGGTGTTGATCAACCAGATTTCGGTGACAAAAAAAAAGCACTTTCATCTGCATTAATATCCTGCTAGGGTCTTTCAGTAAATCATTTTTAGAAGAAACCTGACATTACAGATTTAAATTGTCATAAATTAACTTTAATTGCGATGTAAACAAGTATACTCGGTTCTGGACATTATTGTCCATCACTGGTTCGAATTGAAAATCGATAATCAGTAATGAACATTCAAATTTGACAAACTGTACAAGTAGCTACATATGAATTTAGTATGATTTCGTATCTACGATTTGTCTACGAAACCCATTATTCAATTTTGTAATAAGTAATTACTAAGATTTCTACGAATTATTACAAAACATCTACTCACCTCACTAATGAATTCTGCAAAGAAATTAGGAATTTTGCAAATGTCGTTCGCGTGGGGTCGTATAAATGTCCGTTCTTTCGCAAAATAATGGCAGATTGGAATGAAATTTATGTCAGTTGACTGAGAAGGATCTATAGCTTATAGTTCAATGTTGAAAGTATGAATAATTTTTCAATATTTCTTATTTTTAAGATTTTTAAAAACTTTTGTCCATAACCGAAGGTCTGTCCATTACTGGTGCCGTTACCTTATTCGATGAAGACAAGTGAACAACATTTGTAATTCATTCATTGTATGGAAATTGAAAATTTGCCTTATGCGCCTCTTCCGTGTCCGCCTTATGGCAATTCTAATATTTTTTCTTTTATTTCTAGGAACCAAACTAATGAATTAAATATCGGTCCAAAGCTGCCGATGCAGCGTGTAAAATAATTAATGTTTAAATGGAATGGGATCGGTCATAAAGCAAGGGCAACGGATGATAAAATCTTCTGTTCTGGAGTGGTGAAAGAGAAACAGCTACACAAATTCTGGCAGACCACAAGCAAGATGGTCTGATGACATTAAACGAGTGGCAGGAGGTCAATGGCGCAGAACGGCGAGGGATAGAGAGTTGTGGAAGTCGGGAAGGGAGGCTTATGTATAATAGTATTATCATCTATATTACTATTCCACGCCAACGGACTCGCAGTGCCGAAATCACGATCGTAGAAACTTACTTTATTGGCTCTGATGTGAATTTCATGGACAACAAAATCAAGAATTTTGTTTCTCTAAACATATGAATGTTTTGTGCAAATGTGACATAATATTGTTTATTTGATTATTATATTTCATATAAAATATTCAAAAAATACTTTTTCAATTACATTAGTAATATGTATTCAAGTTTAAAATTCACAGCGAGTTTGCTTGGATTGAAACATTGTTTTATAGATATAGACACACATTTTTGCATCCATACACATGTCATTTAATCCAATAAATAAACTAATTGATATTGAACTTCAATTGTATTTGTTGAATATATATTGGATTTATTTATATACTCGAATTTTTTGAAGATCCTAGCGTTGACTACCGAGGGTTCAGGTCGATTAACTTGCAAAGGTCTGTGTAGTAGTGGGGTGGTGGTCGATGTACTCGAGCTTTATCAGGGCAATATAATAAATGTTCAAGATTTTAATGATTCGAAATTTCTTGGTAATTTTAAATAATGAAAATAATTTAATAATTTAAAAAATATTTATAGTTTGTATTTAGTTTAATTACACTTAGGTTTATGGTTTCGACCGGTTTCGGCAGCAACACCAAAAGATGTCAGTGAGCTTAGATGAGTGAAATTAAACTAAACTTTAACCATAAAAAAATATATTTTCTTTTCTTTATTTTAATAATTGGGATTAATGTTAATGTACAGTACCGGGTGGTGGTCTAGGGGATAGAACGCTTGGCTCCTGATCCAGGGGACATGGGTTCAAACCTGGACACGACCAGATTCCTTCTTCATAATAATGAGCTATTTTCTGCTCACATTGAAGATTGTAAAATAAATTCTAATATCATTGATGTAAATCCTTGATATTAGTCTTTTTTTTTTTTTTTTTAATTTAATTGATACATCGGATATGTGTGATTCGGATTTATTATTTTATTATTTATTTGAATAAATTTTTCGGTTGACTTTGTAACCTTGACGAAATTCCGGCGGAAGTAAAACTGGTTGGTTTGATAAAATAAAAATAAATAGACGAAAAAACAAATAAAAATGAGTTTTTAAACATTTTGCTTAAACATGAACCTTTATATTATTTATATTGTAATATTTTATAAGTACGCCGTCTTGTAAAATTTACAATCGCAGAAGCGCACTACGAAAAGACTGACCGAACGATGGTATTTTCAGTTATTTCTATAATTTAACACCCTTATTGCTTTGTTAATACAAACAGAAAATTATTACATGCTAACGGACTCGTAACGCTGAAAGTATTTTAGTAAAAAAAATATTTTTGGATGGATTTTCTTTATCTCCCCCTCTTCTGCACTAACATGTCAAAAGAATTGACAAAACATTTATCTCTCCCACTATCCAAAAAAAAAACTGTATTTAGGAACCGAAAATTGAGAAGTGAAACGAATCGCCTCCATGCATAGATACATCCCGATTTTTCCCTTTTCTTTTCGCTATTTTAGCTAGAGCCGCACTGGATCAGCTTACGTTACTGTATTTTTATTCCCGGATTATATTTTATCCTAACCGTATTTTCTAGGTCTGCCTTTCAGGCGACAAAATCCATCGGATCAACATAGAAGAGCCTGAAGGGCGACTGCGAATCTTGCACCCTGTTGGGATGGAATGGCACGAATATTATATTTAAAACCCCAGGTAGTGTTGGAGAGAGATTCCCGATTCTAGCTGTCTTAAAGTTGTACCGTACCGCCAGCCACGTTTCCAGCCAAAAAGAGAGTGGTTTGTGATACCGCACTATCAGCAGTATATTCGTTCAGGAACGAACATGTGTTTCCATTGATCCGTATACGATTTATAGTACAATCGAATACTCGATTTCCTGATTTATCGTGTCAATGACAAGCTAGTTTTTTTAGCAATTGCCCTAATTACGGCATCTTTTCTCATGGTTATCTTTTCCATTGCGATGGATGGTTTAGTCAGCTGTATGCCATTTTCAAGGGTACAGGGTGTTATTGTTATATTTCACCACACATGGAGGTACTTTCCTTGCTCTCCTGATTCTCGTTATAATTTCAGAAGACGACCATCTTTTGTTGATAATTAAAAAAATGTAATCCGAATTACTTAAATAAAGCGTCATATCAGTACGAGTATACTAGATGAGAGCCTTAATGATATGCAGTCTAAATTTTGATCAGAAAAGTTTTCTGCGTTAAACAGATTGTCTATTTTATAAGGATTAAATGTATTTCAATAGAGACGAAGATGTAAATTGTTTTCTGGGAACAGAATATGATAGCTTAGGCGCTTACAGGACTTATGACCTGTCATTGGTTGGGTTGAGCGATCGCTTTATGTTTAACAACATTCCCCATTTTGCCCTTCTTACGACCACTATGTCTGACAAATTTTTGGAAGTTGTATATATGCTAGGATGCTGCGCCTTTCTCCAGATTTTTTGTTCACTCTACACTAGCGTCATCCATTAAGATTGGGAAGCATTAAGCAGAAAATCTTTATTAATGCACTGTGAAAGGCTCTGCAAATCATACAGTGCTAGATTACGCCTGGAGATGTCTCTCAATTTTTATGCCTTTAACTTGGACCAGTTATTTTACACAACATTTTAAATGTATACAAATTCTTGTAGACAAATTCTGGATTTTATCCATTGCTGATAATTTTTTTTTTTTATAATGATCACTATTTGTTTGAATTAGCCGATCCTCTAGCTTAGAATATTATTTTTTATTGAGAAGCCCACTTTTAAAAATTGTCTAATTCTGATGCTAATGTTACTCAACAGCGTCAGATGCATACTGAATAGTAATATATTTTTTGATATCTTGGGCAAAACCGTAAATCTTAATATCTTCTTCGCTTTCTGTCCGATCGCCTTTTCAGCGTCAAAATCAACAAGGCCAAATCCCTTGTACGCCCTATCAGAGCAGGAGTTCCCCAAGGTTCAGTAATGGCTCCTACTCTGTTCAACATCTACTGCAGTGATATCCCTCTTCCCTGAGATCAGAACACCCACATTGCCCAATTCGCTGACGATACGGGCATCATCTCCAGTGCTAAAAGGCCGCTTCTCGCGACCCGCAGGGTGCAAAAACAGGCCGATGTGCTAGAGGTGTGGTGCAGAAACTGGCGTATTACCATCAACCCGAGAAAAGCGCAGCGACCCTTTTCAGTAAAAGACACATTCCTCCAAACAATCCCAACATAAAAATGTTCGACCAAGACGTTCCTTGGACCAAAAAAATCAAATACCTTGAGGTTACCTTGAATTCTAAGCTGACATGGAGGCCACACATTACAAATAAAGTCAAAGCCGCGTCAAAAGCAATCTCAGCCCTCTACCCAATGTTAGCTAGAAACAGTAAACTAAGCATCGACAATAAACTCCTGATATACAAAACAGTTATAAGGCCGATCTTCACTTATGCAGCCCCAATCTGGGGCTATGCAGCTTCGAGTCACATACAAAAACTCCAAATCCTGCAAAATAAGGCTATCCGTTTATCGCTTCATGGACCAGGATTACACAACTGCACCTAGAATCGGTAATCCCGATGATAGATGAATTCATTCTGAAACTCGCCGAACGTTTTTACAAAGGACTCCCTTCACATCCCAACCCAACAATAAAAGACCTCTCAAATTACGACCCAAACACTTCCAGCGGCCACAAGCGCCCAAAATCGATTCTCCTTCAGAGGAACACTCCGGGCCACACAAATCATGCCCCTGAATAAACTAACAACCCACCAAATCACCTTCCAACAATGTTCCCATCAGACGTAAGAGGAATAGCCACATGAGCTGAACCTCTGTAAGCCAAAAGATCCAAGTCCAAGTCCAAGTCCAATATCTTCTTCAACCAATGGGTCTTCTACTGGGTAGTCGATGCATATTGGAGGCTTTCATTCATACACATTTGTGCCGTGTTGCTGATAGGATCAGAGTTTTGTTTTATAGAGTCTACAATACTTTAAAAAAATTATTGGTATTTCAGTTTCTAACTAAATGCAATGTTTTAGGGAATTCAAAAATATTTTTGAAATGAAATTTCAGCTTGTAATTGCTTTGGTTACATTTGGTTGAATAGATTACGTCAGTTCAAATGGGAAATAAAAAGAAATAGAATAAAGCGCTCTTAGCAGTCTGATAGTGGTGTCGTGATACTAATCCACTCCTAAATTGTCTTTTCAGATTAGTTAAAACTTTGTTTATTTATAAATTAAATTGTATTTATATAAATTTTGTGAATCAAATAACTGATTTCAAGTGGCAACTGTATTCAGTGAGTTATTGAGCCTTTATTGAAATAATTTAACTTATTCAATATGATTCGCATCGTTGATACGTATAAGGATTATATTATATCGAATTACAGCCTTAGTAATAAACAAGATTCCTAACGCAAAGCAGTTTATTTTTAAATATTATTGCTTCACATATCACAAACAGATATTTTCAATTTATCGCGGATCGCAAAACAGAATGGATTTCGCCAACGCTTATAAAAAATGTGTTTCGAAACCTTATGATAAAGTCACTTTTATACTCGTCGCATGAAATTTCAAAAATCAAATTGAAAATGTAGTAACGGACAGTGATGCTGAATGAAGATGACTCCAAAAGAGGTCGAAAGTAAAAATCAACTAAATACATTTTATAAAGGTTTTTTTTTCAATATTTGTTGAAAGAAGGGTTAGTGCATA
>JAHDVF020000214.1:0-35820 GCA_022606425.2 Lepidostoma basale
GCCCTTCTAAGGCATTATCAACTATCAGACATTTGATAATGCCTTAGAAGGGCGAAACATGTCATTCCCATAACATATAATAAAACTTCTAGAAAACTGACGTTTTCATTCGTATTAATTAATTAGTTAGTTATTTATTTATTGTAATATAATTATTTGTTTTACTCGGAACCATGATACATCTATGTTATTTGTAGATACAATTAATCTTGATCTTCCAGAATTTTATTCCATGCATAATAAAAGTGAGTTATTTATATATATTTTTTGGTTTTACCTTTATTGGTTTCTGTATTATTTATTACCTTCGTTGAATAGCGCGCAATTAAGGGTTAAATAATTTTTTTTTTTTTTTTAATTTTGTCATGCTTCAGCACTGTGGAGTCACGTGTCTTAGAAACCCCGGGGTCCAGAGAGCCCCATCCCCAGGGTATAGGCAATATATATAGGGTATCGGGCACCCCAGCCGCCCGTGCTCTGCGGAGTGTCACGCACTGTTGTGCCAGGGTTATGATTTAATCACCCGTATTAAAGTGACAGCTTGTGACAAGCGGCGAGTGTCGCTCTACCAGACGGTACTAATTACTATGGAGGATAGTGGTTTCTAGTTACCAAACTAAAAAAAATACGGGGGAAATAATTATTTTGGTACTGTAATATGTCGTTTTAATTTAAAGTATTCGAATAAATGGAGAGAGCGTGTTCTGAAAGAGTGAAAATTAACGCGTTATTATTATTCTTATTGTTATTCTGATGACTTGTATTTTAAGTGCGCCGTTTTGTAAAATCAATTACAACAAGGGCGTACTAGGAAATGACTGACTGAACAGTGCAGTCTTTAGAAGTTTCTTAAATTTAACGTCAATATCCTCATACTTAATACTAACATGGAGTAATAATTAAATAAAACGATGTTTTTTTAACCACTTCCACTTTTGGCTTTATTTCGACAGTGACTAACATGGAGGCTATTCCACGCCAACGGACCCACAATGCTGAAAGCACGATCATAGAAACTTGCTTTATTGGCTCTGACTGGAATTGTTATGTTGTTTACACTTGTTTCTACTGATCGGAGTGAACGTTGCCTTTCCGTTGGCATGGGTGTCACGCAGAGGTCCGATATATACGCTGGCGCTCTCTGGTGTCGAGCCTTAAACACTATCAAACACAATTTATATTTTACTCGCTCTCGGATTTTAAGCCAGTGTAGGTCCAATCGACCTACAGGAAGACTACCCAAAAGATGGCGAGACAGTTTGAAATCTACATCCCATACCAAAATGTTCATTAATTTATAATACATAATAACATTATTTACTTTTATTCTTCTTGTTCCTTTCCTACTGTCCCACCCAGTGATTTTGTGATTGGCCATAGAATAATGTACCGTGTTTTGCTCTGTTTTGTGAGATTGGGACATAGAAGTAGATTGAAATTAAACTGGATTAAATATGGCCTGGATACCCTTTTGCCTTTTGCTATTTTTTCTGGAATGGTGCGTGGATGGGGGGCGGGCCTAGGGATTGTTTGAGCGAAGCTGACGAAGGGGCGCCGCTGCGTCCTATAACAGCTTCGGGTAAGCGGCGGGTAACCTTCTATGTCTTTATTTAACTGTAAGTTTGTTCATTTGTATGTGTATTAACAATCACTGTATGTTACCCTATAATAAATAATTCCTTTCGTATTGGAGGTCGGGCAATATCATGGCTATTTTAGTTTGAATGTAGCAACTCTAAAAATACGGCCACACCAAAGTGCCTGGGTAGGAGTCAAGACACAGTTCGCTTGTGATCACGCCTTGGGAGCGTATAGTGTGGCCGGTCCCATACGTTGGTTCGCAGGGTGTTTATTTTGACTCCTACTCTGGCACTTCGGTGTGGCCGTACCCTAAGGGATTTTATTCTGCAACTGAACAAATTTTCGAAGTTTAGAAAACCTTCGAAAGCTCTGAAGCTAAAAGCATAAAATAATTTTTTGTTCTTTATTTTACAGACGATCCTTCTGGGCGACAGTGGCGTAGGCAAAACCTCACTACTCGTGCAGTTTGAAACGGGCAAGTTCCAGTCTGGCAACTTCTCAGCCACGGTGGGCATCGGCTTCACTGTGAGTTTCCTTTCTACCGCCACTGGCTGATGTTCATATGTAAATATTATATTTACTCGTTTAGTTTGCTTCTGTGTGCGTTTTATTCGTGAATAGGTGATTCTGATTATTTGCATGTGTATTGCGTGCATGAATTGCTATATAATTGTAAATATTGCAGTACAATTCCTTTGATAATTTTAAGATATTGTAAGTAAAATTAAAATATTCCGATAGTGCCGCGTAAGGTCTCCCCAGCGTTGGCGAATGCTTTTTCATCATAAGTGCTACTGGAATATCGAATTGAGCGAGAATCAAACGTGTTTATAAATACGAGTCAACGGTGCAGAATATTTCTTCTTATTCTTACTTGTTGTAGACCTATGTGGTCTGTTATCCAGAGTGTTGCTCCTTCTGTGAGGTAGACTCCCAGCTGTCCTCCCATATTTTAGGAGGTCTCCCATGAGGCTGATTATGCAGTGTAATTTAGGGGAGTCTGGTGGTGTCCATTTTTTGACAATGACTCTACCAGTCCCTTTTTCGCTGTCTGCTCCATCTTATAATATCTAAAACCAAATATGAGTCCTTTCTATCTTTCAGACTCGACAACAGCTCTATATTGGCTCTGGCTCTCTGTAGTTAGTCTGCGTTACTGATTCTATCGGTCCACGGCATACATAGCATTCTGCGGTATATCAACATCTCAAACGCCTTCAACCGGTTCATTACATTCACTTTTAGAGTTCAGTTTACGCAGCCATAGAAGAACAGACCATATATAGCAATTAATCATTCTTCATTATATACATTTACATTTACAAATTTACATTACATTTACAAATTATATTATGAATAATACATATGTATTTATCGACAATAAGGAAAAATGTGAAAAATACGCTTTTCGTTGCAAAGAAAGAATATAAAGTGTGGAGAGGTAAAGGGGATGGGGTGTAAGCCCTCTTTATTCTCCTTATAATGATGTCCCGAGCTCAATCTAAAACCTTATCCTATTAGCATCTATTATGGCCCTCGCGTACGGCGGAGGAGTCATCTGTGTTTTTCCCGCGCAAGTACATAGTTGTCGGAGAATATCTCAAGGAGGGAGGGGGGAGAGTTTGTTCGGGGGGAGCAACCTGTTGCCATGGAGATGGCGCCTGCGTGTGTTTTTCTTGTATTCAATCAGGGGTCTAGCCTAGATCTCAAAAGTGAGCGATAGCAAATTGATTATTAAAAAATAATATAGTAAATTTTTCTGCACACTAACATTTAAACGCCCGTGCGCCGCGTGCAATAAAGGGAGCTCACTGCCCAACTTTTTTTTTTGTCAAATATATCCGCGACTTGCGAACTACGCGTAGCTGTTATAAAAATAATTATATCTCTAAAATTAGTTATCCTATTTATGTAAAATAAAAATCACTATGAAAATAAAAGATTGTTTATATTGTAATTTACAATTGCTTTATTTTTAATTATTCACATTTTATATAATAACACATTAAGGTTAAATAATAAAAAAATTAAAATATTATATTTAAACATCCATAAAAGCAATGTGATTACAACCATCCAGTTCAGAAGATGACGAAAAAGTGACAGTGGTGTAGATTGTGTGTTTTATAAGGCGGACCATAATAGAACACAATGCATATCCCAAGAGTGGACCTTGTAATACATATATAAACACTAATATAATTATGGATCGGTATCTCAAAGATATTATTCATTTCATTTATAAAGATTACAAACATTACAGATGCGTCCAATTCGTCTGCAACCTCAAAATTACATAATTAGATATACATATTTTCAAAATAACATTAAAAAAATAACAAAATACATAAATCCTACGGCATCAGAGATAACAATGACAACATTGATATTGCATCCCTGAGGAGTGCATAAGTTACATAAGTTAATATTCATATTTCGAATACTATTGTCATAAATCAGTGTAATCCGATAGCGAAATCACCGGTCCCGTACGGGACCGCTGGGCACTGAACAACGCAAATCTGTGGTCCCATACGGAACCATTGGGCGGCTAAAGGTTAATAAGTGCAGAAAATTACATTACAGACGGCCTTTGTTGCACAGTGGTAATAGCTTTGACTGTAAAAACAAATTGTATACAGTAATTAGGTTCAAACGACCTGTAGTATAAAATAAAGGGTAATTTTCAATAATTGAGATTGATTTTCAGCTGAGTTTTTTTAACATCTTTGATGGTTATTGTGATGCCACTTGGGCTGTGGTAGTTTCCCGGTGCTTTGCACATTTTTTTTGTATGCAGCGCTAGTTATTTGAACACAGTTACTGTATACCATTTTTTAACAATTAATTCTCATGACATGCGATAGGTAGAAGCTAGTCAGTCTATCGCTATTTGTATTGTCACGAAAATTCTACCAGACCAAAGATAACATGAGTTTTTTTTTCACACTATTATCGCCGGGAATCGAACCCGGGACCTTCGGTGTGGCAATCGTAACTGTTGTTTTGAAAATCCGGAACAAGTGGATGAGTTTGTTTATTAGGAAGTATGTTAACAAAGGATGGGAGAGAGGATGAGGATATTGAACCAAGGGTTTGGGCGGGCAACAGAGATAAAAACGCTAAAAGTGTAGTGTATAATGGTGTTCTTGTGCCAACCGTTATGTATGGAAGTGAAGCGTGGATCTGGCAAAAGAAGGTTGTTATAAAAATATAATTAATGCTGTAGAAATGAGATCCCTAAGATGAATGTGTGATAAATCTCTATGTGATAGATTGTCAAATGTAAATATAAGAAGAGAATGCGGTGCGAATGAAAGTGTTATAAGAGTCGTTAAGATGGTTTGGACCCATCCATGGTAAGAATGAGTGAAGACAGAATGGTGAAGAAGGTATATGTAAACGACGTGAACGGAGCTAGAAATAGAGAATACAGGAAAACATGGCACGATCAAATCAATAAAATATTAAATTTCATTCACGCGAGGATCAAATCAATCAAATATTAAATTTCGTTCACGTTCGGAGAAATCGTCTTGCGTGTATGACAAGATGTATGAATGTAGAAGAAGCGAGAGAAGTATGTCAGGATATAACAATATGGCGGTCCATTCTTTCTATCTACCGGGGAGACGGCGTGATGGTTAGTTAGTTAAATTAGTTAGTAAGTTAGTTCCACAAAACAAGAAAAAGAGGGCACCCAATGTCTGCATGGTGGGCCAACATGGAAAAAGAGCTCCAACGCGAGAACCTGACAGTGGAGAAGAGTCAAAATAGAAAAGTTTGGCGTTTTCGTAATAGGAGGGCCGACCCCAGATGATGGGAAATGGCAAAGGGAAAGAAGAAGAAGAGAGTTAGTAAGTTAGTTAGTTAAATTTCTTCTATATTCGCCTTCACTTTGTTTTGTGAATATTGATAAAGATTATGTTATAACCGAAACATGTGTAATATGAAATAAAGTGTTGTAATTCTAAGTAAAACTAACTAACTAAGTAACCATCACGCCGTCTCCCCGAAGGGGTAGGCAGAAAGAATGGACTGCCACACCTTTCTTTCCTGACATATTTCTCTCGCTTCCTCAACATTCATACATCGTGTCATGCACGCGCGTCGATTTCTCTGACTCCTCACATGGCCGACATTCAATATTTGATTTATTTGATCGTGCCACGTTTTCCTTGGTCTTCCTCTATTTCTGGTACCATTTACATCATTAACATATAATTTTTACCATTCTTTCTTCATTCATTCTTTCCATATGTCCAAACCATCTTAATGATCCTTTCATTATTTTGTTCATGACACCATCATTCGCACCGCATTCACTTTATATTTTCATTCGACACTCTATCATACACAGAATATCCACACATTCGTCTAAGAGATCTCATTTCTACTGCATTTATTCTACTTTCATCCTTCCTTTGCCAGTTCCATGCTTCGCTTCCATACAAAAGGGTCTAAGTATAATTATATTTATTCAAATATTTAAATTAATATTATGTTCTTAATACTTTGTTTTATGCAAATCTCATATTGAAATTTCAGGAACCAGATTCTAATGCAGTCATGTATGTTCTGAACATAATCTCCACCGAACAATACGCGGTACACGTGTCGGTACTGTAGGGGATGGTATGGGGTACGGCAAGAGGGATGCTGCAGGTGTATTCCCACCCCCTCCGGGTGCACACAGAACTAACAGACTAAACTGTTTTCATTGGGTATAGGGGATAAAGGGGAAACTACCCCCGCTTCACTGCCGTGTGAGGCGTGTAGGTGATGGTGTAATTGCATACTTACTTTGTATTCAGAGGCGTTACGTGAACGATTAGTGCTTTTAGTGGTGCAACACATAACTGCTTAATAATTGCCGTATTTAAAATACCATATTAATCTCACAAGTTTTATTTATTTAACACGCTTATGAATATAATTCCGTTATTTGGTCACCGCCTGGGATCCGATATTCTCTGATGGTGGAGCGAGTGCAGAAAAAATTTCTGCGCTTTCTTTACCTCAGGGAGCGCGGTTATTACCCGTGGCTCTTTCCGTCTGAATTCTTGCTAGGTATGCTAAGTTACCAATCATCGGAGAGAAGGAGGAATATTCACTCGGGAGTTCACTTCTTTCAGCTGATTGGCGGCCGTATACAGAACTCGGATGTTCTGAGTGATGTAGGTCTATTTGTCCCTGATAATTACCTTCGTCAAAGACAGCACAGATTGTTTTATTTGCCGCGCTGCAGAACTAACCTGCCAATGGTTATGCCTGTGGGTAGGGCAATCTTATTGCTTAATCGGGTCGCCTCGGAGGTCGACATATTTCGTGATAGTGTGAGTTGCCTCGGGGATGCAATATCAATGTTATGATTATTTTTAATTCTTAAGCTTATTTTTATTTATTTTTTATGCTTTGCTTTTGAATTCTCATAATGTAATTGCAAACGATCTGGAAATATGTCTGTAATGTTTGTAATTTTATTAAAATAAATGAAAAATGAAAATGCTCGGCGTGAGTTTCCGAGACAAAATTTTACAGATAATTTATAAAAAAAATTAACTAACTAACCATCATCGAAGAATGGACTGCCACACTTTTCTTTCCCGACATATTTCTCTCTCTTCCTCAACATTCATACATCGTGTCATGCACGCGCGTCGATTTCTCTGACTCCTCACGTGGCCGACATTCAATATTTGATTTATTTGATCGTGCCACGTTTTCCTCGGTCTTCCCCTATTTCAACAATAATACAGATAATATTGCGCCAAATATTCTAAATTACCCCACAATAATGTGAGAATTTCATTCATGTTTTGTTTCATGACAAATTTTCGCAGTTCGTGAGTTGGTACGCGTAAAATGGCCGACCGTTATTTATCATTGATATGTCAGCTCTCTATTTTACCCTCTACTAAACGCGTTAACCGTCGCGTTGCCATGTGGTAAATTGAGTTTCCACTGCCAATTTAAAGTTGATTTTCTTAAAACCTATGGACCCTAATATTATAAAAAAAATTGTAATCCTCCATTGAAGTGTTCTCAATATTTCGTAATAAAAAAAGCAAAAAAATTACTTCCTTCATCCCAAAAAAAAATATTTTCTAAGACTGCCCTCACCTTCATTCGTGTTAAGGTAGAATTTGTTTTGCTAATATTTACAACTTTATCAAAGTGACAAATACTTACTCGCTGTTTTGAACGTATTATAAATTATATCTTTGACCTTTTCAATATGTACGTAATAATACCACTGTGGACGGAAACGCAGGACGCAACTTAATAATATCAGAACTGTGAAAATATTAACACTTTACCAAAAGGGACAAATATTAATACGTACTCGTTGTCTTGAACGTACTATACATTTTGCCTAGGTGCCTTTATCCTCGCCCCGCCGGCCGAGGCGCGCAGACAAGTATATACCCGATGTCCAGTCGCCCGTATGCTGTGACGCATTACATATCAGAAATCGCATGGTTCCAGAAAAAAATTAATAATGATATGTTTTTCAAATAATCCATGTATGTTATAGATATCGATCTATTCCTAATGAAATTCCCTACAAGATGACATAAATTAAATTTTGATTCATCTAGTCATATGCTTGATATTTAGATAAAGTTAGCGGTAAACTGAACTTACCACATGGGAGCGAGCGTTTTGTTTTGAACACGGTACGTTAAGGGTTAAAAGAAGTATAAATTCAAAAACATACACAATTATCATTTTTGAAATCCCATTTTATGTGAAATTATATTTGTTAAATGCATGATATAATATATGTTTGGTGTTAGGAGTACTTAAAATTATACATATTTTTATTAATTGATATCACTTTAATGTTCCATCTGTATAATTTTCATATGCCACTGTTTTCATACATTGTGACATGCAAATAAGACCCAAGGACTTGCTAACACAAGGACTATCCAAAACGCTGTTTAAGTAGAAAGGTATCCTTTAATACGCCCCGATGATGTTGGTGTTCACTTTGATAAAACGACCCTTCCCTTTCCTCCCCTTAGCTTTATTGGCTCCCAAATGAAAACTTTATCTCGTGTAGACCTTGTATCGAGAGCTCGCGGCTATACATCAGTCCTATCCGCGACTTTCCCGCGCTCGGTCCTACGCGTTTCTAATTCAAATTCGTTCGCTGCGTTTGTCGCTTGTTTTGGCGGTAAATTTAGGGCACCTCGTTATCAGCCAGGACCTGGGCTAATTAATGAAGCCAGTACTTCATTAGCCAGTGATTAACTAGTGTTTCTGAAAGATTTAATTATTTTCGAGTGATTAACTGTCAAATATAAATTCAAAATTATAGAAACGTTTTACTTAAAACGAAGCGTTTTGGTATAAAGATTTTATAACCCATTTTTAAAATTAATTAAGTTATATAATATAAGGTATGTATTATATTATATATATATATATACAAATTATTGAACACTTATTAATGGCGTTTGGACACATAGATAACATGGTATTAATGATTATAAAACAAATTCAAGGGTTGTTTTAGAAATTTGCGTATAAATAATATTGTAATATATTGAAATGTTGCAATATTAAAATGTATTTTAAATAAAAAAATGTTTGAAATTTATATAAAAACGAGA
The DNA here is from genome assembly GCA_022606425.2 of Lepidostoma basale. Lineage (NCBI taxonomy): Eukaryota > Metazoa > Arthropoda > Insecta > Trichoptera > Lepidostomatidae > Lepidostoma > Lepidostoma basale. The sequence continues at coordinate 9,204 of JAHDVF020000214.1, forward strand.
ACCTTTAGACCAAAGCATTGTCAAGGCGAGCTTTTAAATATGTAAAATTCGTTATTGAAATTACATTACAAATTATGAACGGTTAACAAAATTGAAACAATAGGGAAAGATTTGTCAATATTTACACGTATTTGTTGGAAAAAATATGTTTTCTGAAAAAAAAATTACAATATGTTTTCTGATGAAAAATTAGGAAAATGCCAATAAGATTGAAAATAAATAAGGAATACTAGATTATCCATATATTCCATATTGATAGTTGCAATGTTGCGAATTTGATGATGAGTAAATTATACAAAAATATAATTCTTTAATTACACATAAATTTAGATCGGTATAAATAAAAAATGTTTGAAATTTATATAAAAACGAGAACCTTTAGGCCAAAGCATTGTCAAGGCGAGCTTTTAAATATGTAAAATTCGTTATTGAAATTACATTACAAATTATGAACGGTTAACAAAATTGAAACAATAGGGAAAGATTTGTCAACATTTGCACGTATTTGTTGGAAAAATATGTTTTCTGAAAAAATTAAAATATGTTTTCTGATGAAAAATTAGGAAAATGCCATTAAGATTGAAAAAAAAGTAATGCTAGATTATCCGCATATTCCATATTGATAGCTGCAATATTGTGAATTTGATAATGAGTAAATTATACAAAAATATAATTCTTTAATAATACATAAATTAACTAACTAACTAACTAACTAGATATAGTTTGTAAATGATTTAGCATTTAAGTGTGTGCGGGTGATGCCTACTGGTGGCGATGAGGTCCGCAACCCATCACACCGCATCTCCCGCAGGGGCGAACAGAGAAGGGTGGAGTGCCGCATCGGTACATGGAATATAAGGGGAGGTATGGAAGGAAAGTTGAATGAGATGTGTGCAGAAATGGATAAAAAGTGTTTAGATGTTTTATGTGTGACTGAATGTATGATGAAAGAGTGTGGTTCCTTGGAACATGCGGATAAGCTTGTTCTGTGGTCGGGTGTGCCGAATGACCACAGAGCATGCCAAGGCGTGGCGGCAGTGCTAGCTCCAAGGATGGTAGAATGTATGAAAGGTTATAAATGTGTTAGCCCAAGACTCATGTGGATTCGCTTCAAGATCGGGTTAACAAGAGTTTTCCTTTTAATTGGATACGCCCCTGGTAACAACGAAAATGAGGCGAGTAAAGATGAGTTTTGGGACAAAGTAAGAGAGACATTGGTGTGTAAGAGTGAAAACGAAAGATTGATAATAGCAGGTGATATGAACGGTTGGGTGGGAATCCGTAGGAGTGGGTACGAGGAATGTCTGGGTACGTTTGGTGATAGACGAATAAATGATAATGGAAGGAGACTGCTTGAGTTGTGTATAGAATGGGATCTCTTTGTATCAAATACCATCTTCGATCATAAGAGAATCCATCTCTATACTTGGGAAAGAGGATTTGAAAGGTCCATTATAGATTACGTCATTGTAGACTCTAGATTACGGGCGGATACTGTTGATTCAAGGGTCTTCAGGGGAGCCGAACTGGAAACGGATCATTTTTTAGTAGTGGCAAAAGTGATCTTATTCCGGGGATGGCGAACCAGAAGAAACAAAACAGTAGCCGCACCGACTAGAGTCAAAGTTGAAAAACTGCAAAACAATGACGTAAGAAATAATTTCGTAAGAAAAGTGAAAGATAGATTGAGTGAGCGGGATGTAAGTGAGTTGAGTATTGACGAGACCTGGAAATACTTGAAGGTGAGTTTGTGTGAATCAGCGAAAGAATCGTGTGGTGTGTGTGTACAAGGAAGAAGGAAAGGGGATGCATGGTGGAATGATGACGTAAAGATTGCTGTTAAAGAGAAGAAAGATGCTTGGTTGAATATGTTGTCGATAAATAAGAATGACAGAGTTAAGTATGAAGAGCAAAAGATTTGTATAAGGTATGCAAGAAGAGAGTGAAGTCGGTAGTGAAAGCGCGGAAAGAAAAGCTGAAGGAGGAAGAAGGGCTCAAAATGACAAACAACTTCCAAGCAAATTTAAAAATGTTTTGGAAAGAAGTTAAAAAAGCCCGAAATCCTCCTGATAGTGGATGTGTGAAAGCAATTTTAGACAACGAGGGAAGAATGTTAACGGAGAGTAAGATCATACAAGAAAGATGGATGGAATATTTTAAGGAGATGTATGGTGGTGATACAAGCGTGATCGAAAATATGACAGCTAGTGCGAGTGCGGGACCTATGAATGATAATATTGAAAAAATAAGTACGAATGAGATGAAAAGATCCGTGAGTGCAATGAAAAGTGGAAAAGCTGTTGGGTTTGATTGTATTGCCATAGACTTTATTAAAAGCGGTGGCGAAGTGGTTTCTACATGGTTATGTAAGTTATTTAACCAGTGCTTGGAGGAGGGATATACGCCGCTAGACTGGAGGAGAGCAGTAATTATGCCCCTGTACAAAGGAAAAGGATCGCGTATGGAATGTGGAAACCACAGAGCTATTAGTCTTTTGAGTGTCGTTGGTAAAGTCTATGGCAGAATTTTAATAGAAAGAGTAAGAAAATTGACGAGTGACAAAGTTTGGGATGTGCAAGGTGCCTTTATGAATGGCAGAGGATGTATGGATCAAATTTTTGGACTTCGTACATTGACAGAGAAGTTTCTGGCCAAAAATCGCAAACTTTTCTGTGCATTTGTCGACTTACAAAAAGCATATGATTACGTTAATAGAGAAAAGTTGTGGAAAATATTGTCTGAATATGGAATAAGTACAAAACTGATCACGGCCATTAAGTCGCTATACACGGAAAGCACTGCTAGTGTCAGAGTAAATGGAGATCTTACAGCCTGGTTTGATATCAATAAAGGTGTCAAACAAGGTTGCGTAATGTCCCCGTGGTTATTCAATCTGTATATTATGAAAGAGCTGAAAGGGTTGGATGTAGGTGCCAAATGAGCGGAGTGTCAGTAAGCTTGTATGCGGATGACGCTGTCCTACTTGCAGACAACGAGCATGAACTACAAGTCCTGGTGAATAGTATGTATGAGGTATGCATGCGAAATGATCTGATGATGAATGTTAAAAGTCCAAGGTAATGATTTTTGAAAAGGAAGAAACCATGACAGTCTGCAACATTAGCGTGAATGGTGAAAACTTGGAGCAAGTAGTTGAGTTTGTGTATTTAGGTAGTATGTTTACAAGAGATGGGAAGAGGGATATTGAAAGAAGGGTTGGGGCAGGCAACAAAGTGAATGGTGCACTTAAAGTTGTCATCGCAAACAAAAACCTATCCAAAAAAGCTAGAATGGCAGTGCACAATGGTGTTCTTCTACCGACCCTTATGTATGGAAGCGAAGCATGGAACTGGCAAGGAAGGATGAAAGTAGAATAAATGCAGTAGAAATGAGATCTCTTAGACGAATGTGTGGATATTCTGTGTATGATAGAGTGTCTAATGAAAATATAAGAAGTGAATGCGGTGCGAATGATGGTGTCATGAACAAAATAATGAAAGGATCATTAAGATGGTTTGGACATATGGAAAGAATGAATGAAGAGAGAATGGTAAAAAAATTATATGCTAATGATGTAAATAAAACCAGAAATGGAGGAAGACCGAGGAAAACGTGGCACGATCAAATAAATCAAATATTGAATGTCGGCCATGTGAGGAGTCAGAGAAATCGACGCGCGTGCATGACACGATGTATGAATGTTGAGGAAGCGAGAGAATATGTCAGGAAAGAAAAGTGTGGCAGTCCATTCTTTCTGCCTACCCCTTCGGGGAGACGGCGTGATGGTTAGTTAGTTAGTTAGTTAGTTATAATAAAATTAACATACTTGTGAACAGTAATAAAAAATAATAAAATAAAATAAAATTAATAAAATTATAAACTACTCGCATACGTCCGATACAACTATGATAGCTATAATAATACCAGATTCTTCAGACACCCTGACATGGCAGATCCTTTATTAACTTGTTCTAGTACTTTGGTATAAAGTTGTTCATTAAATCATTTTTGCTTATTTTTCAGTTCGTATCTCCAAAACGACAAACACAAGCCCAAGAGAACGGAGCAGCGGTCCCGTCCGTACAAACGGAAGCTCAAAACGCGAGTTGGAGACGAATCAAACGCTCAAAAATCACCCGAGTCTCCCGTCAGGCCGCCGGCGAAGGCGACGGAGAGGCGGATCCCCACCATGCTGGAGGAGCTGTACAGGTTCTCGCAGCTGAAGCTGGCCGAGAGCCACCGCCGGCCGTGGAGCACCGAGTGCCTGGCGGGGGCGGGGGCCTGCGAAGCCCCGGGGGACCGCCCCTTCCGGGCCACGCGCTCCTGCCCCAACCTGCGCGCATGCTGGCAACGGAGGGGCGACGCCGGGGCCTTGGCAGACTCCTTGCTTAACCTCAATCTCAAGGACAAAGTCAAGACACAGAGGTGCGTTCCATTTCTATCTATCTAAATAGCAGCTACAAATTAACTGAAAATTCAGACATACACAGAGACTGGACCAGTAACTGTGACAGATATCACTTACCGAATGCACGAACTCTACTTCTTCGATGGCCCTACAGCCCATATCGAGCCTTAGCCTCCAGTATTCTTCGCCTCCAACTCCTCCTGTCCTCCGCTTCGACCCTCCAATCTGACACTCTTAACAATCTTGTTCCATCTCTCCCAACTTCATCCTCCCATCGCAGCCTTGGTCGTCCAATTGGTCTTCTACCACCTGGGTGCCACTCCAGCAATCTTTTTGGGGTTCGCGATGACGGCATCGTCTGCACGTGACCGGCCCATCTCAGTCTATTCAGTCTGACCTGTGTGGAGAGACTGGGAGCTTTGTAAATATGGTACAGCTCGTCATTATGCCGCACTCTCCAGCCTGATGAATGCACGAACTAAGACAGGACAATCAAGGATATTGAACAATGGACTGAAACTTCACAATGAACTGCCAAAAGACACAAGGAGTCTCACTACAACTCAATATTAAATATATCTAAAACAATACATAATTAATAGTAAGATCTAAAAATATATCCATATAGCCCAATTGGGTTTTTTTAAAAATAAATTAAATTAAAAAAAAATTCTATATATTAGGTGTTTCGGAAAGTTCGGTTCGTTTTACAACAGAGGGCTCTGGCTATTTCAAGGCTTCAAATCTGGCGGCCATTTTTTTTATTTTTAGTAAGCCTAAGCATCCGTCAATTAAGTTCAGTTCGCAATTGTTTGTCGTTCTCACAACAACATTTGTTTTATCGCTCCTTAAAATGTCAAAAGCATTTGCGGGAAGTTCTCTTGTTCTGTTTTAACTGGAAGAAGAGTGCAGCTGAGATCCATAAAAAGCTTGTGGAAGTTTATGGCGATCATGCCCCATCTAATAAATAATGCAGTGAATGGTATAGACTCTTTAAAGGGGTATTCTAGTCTAGTAAAATAGAAATTTCAGAGTGATAAAGCCCGGCTTCAAATCCATACAAAAAATTGTAGATATCTTCTGGTATATATGCACCTAGCTATATGATTACAAGCCAAAAATACATAAGTGCGACAATGACCCTTTTAGGTTTTGCAAGCCGAATATGAAGCACATCGAAAACATGAAACAAAACATGTGGACGTAGGCGACTTCGCGAGCATCTCACCTACGCGGTACATATGTGTAAAATGAAATACGGCGCGTATGAGTGGAACAAAACATGTGTTTGTTTTGTAGATCATTTCTGTGCATGTCAGCGGAGTCCAACGCATCAAATTAAATCACTATAAATAGCGCAATTTCAAAATGTTATTTTATTCGTAGACGGTTTAAATGCGCAAAATTATCGTTTTATTATCGATTTTTTAGGCAAACCTGGCTTTTCAGCTTGTATGGAAGTACTGCCACTGAATTCTATGTGTTGATCCAAACAATTGTATGTAATTTTAATTACTTTTATTTGTCTTTGTATTGCAGCACGAGTTCCCAAGAGACCAACTACGATTCGGCGAGCGAGAGCTTCCCGCCTGAGACGGACGTGCAGGACAGCCTCCGCACGCAGATGATCGAGTGCCTCAACCGCATGGAGATCCTGGGCTTCGAGGACTTCAGCAGCAAGAAGAGGAACGCCGAATCGGAAACATCCAACCCGTCCCCAGACCAAACCCCAGCCTACAACGCCGCACTGAGTCAGAACCGCCGACTCCTCGCTCTCAACCAGACCCTCTGCATGGGACACGGAGATCTCACCTATCTCTTGAATTCAGCTAAAATTACGGACATTATGGATCAAGAAAAAAACATCCTTAAAGAGTTAATCGACTTTGAAATGGGCGGGAAGAAGGACGATGTCCTTACAGAAGAGTTGCTTGATGGAGTCACGATCCGAGAGTCGCAGCCGCTACCTTTCTTGCAGGACAACGATCTGAACCAACTGGACACCGTGGAAGGCAAGGACACTTGGGAATACAGCCCCCTGGCCTCGCCGAAGCGACGCAAGAAGGAAGACACCCCCGATGACAAGGGAGACTCGGAATTCTTGGAGCCACTGGACACCAGCCTTGTTATGCAGTACATCAGCGAGTCAAACGGCATCTCGGACCTCATCTTCCGAGTCTTAAACCACGGCAGCAAGTTCCAATCTCCGGATCTGTGGAGATCTGGGGAGAATCATTTAACGATGACCCCCGAAACTAAAAAGCAGCTGAAAGAAGTGCGATGCATGAAAACGGGCGTGAAGCAGTCGTGCGGGAAGAGAAGAAACGGAGTTAGCGTTAGTAAAAAGATATCCACGTTCATGCACGAGAACCGGCAGGCGTTGGAAGAGTCGGGGGCCCTTGTTTCATTCGAAGACCCTAGCAAGGAAGAGATCATGGTCGAAATGCTAATGCATCGAGACGTAAACGGCTTCACTCAAAAAGAATTCCAGAGTAAGCTCTTCACCGCTTCGACTCAGGTCGTTATGAGGAAGGTGCTTAAGATCATGATGTGCGATGACGAGGCAAAGCTGCAGGCCGTGCTGGCCGAGAGCAAGAGCGAATCGGACTACGACGTGAAAGTGGGTAACACGATCGACGGCTTCTGCATCGACGACTACTGGGACGACCTTCAGTCGCACTTCATCGCGTGGCGCGAGTTCACTCTGGAGCAGTACTACGGCATGGGGGGACCGCGCCGGGCGCAGAGCAGCCGCGCCGAGTACAACAAGAGGCTGCGTCAGATCCAGGAAGAGGCCGAGAAGATGGTCTACGTCTGCAAGAAGAACAGCAAATACACGTGCAAGGACTGCGAGGTGATAAAGTTTAAAGATAACGACACACAAGAAGACCCCGTTAAGAACAAGGCCGTGAAAAAGACCGTTGCGAATAAATTGAGCGTGGAAAAAACGACGAAACAGAATTTAATAACGCCCGTAGAGCACGCTATGTTCGTGGAGAAATTACAAGCGGTTAATAAAGATTACGTCGATAAAATTCTAAAGCAAAATTTAACCGGTGAAGATTGGATTCTTACGATGAACGAATTACAAAAGCTAGAAAGGAAACTCAAGAGCGCCGTCGGAAAGACTTCGATGCCCGTCATCAGTGCCCCGACGATTACGCCGCCGACCACGACAACAAGGAATACGGACGAGGCGCGCGAGGCCGAGCTCCTGGCGGGGCGCGGTTTAAGCAAACTGATCAACCAGTTCTCGTCGAAGAAGGCGGCGGAGAAGCCTGCGACGACGGCAGCGGCCAAGGCCGGCGAGGCGTGCGCCTGCGAGGCGGGCAAGTGCGCGTGCGCCGAGCTGAACGCCAAGGCCAAAAAGAAGGCGGAGCCTCCGAAGCCCAAGGAAGAAGAGAAGTGTCTGGCTACTTTGAAGGTGAATATGTCATTCGATTTGTTGATAACATTATTTTGTGTTATTACTTCTCAAAGTAAAATGATTAAATAATGAAAACAATAAAAATTTGATACAAAATTTCTTTATTCTTATGTATTTAGTGAACATAAACACAAGTGGAAGCACACTAAACACATAATAATAATAATAAAATTGTTTTCATTATTTAAAATGAACTTCTACCAAGAAATTTCAATGAAAAACGTTAATTATTTAAAATTATTCAATTAACTAACTAACTAACCATCATGCCGTCTCTCCAAAGGGATAGGCAGAATGAATGGACTACCACACTTTTCTTATTTGACATACTTCTCTCACTTCCTCAACAATCATACATCGTGTCATGCACCCACGTCGATTTCTTCGACTCTTCACTTAGCCGACATTCTCTCTATTTCTAATTCCATTTACATTGTTAACATACACTTTTTTTTTACCATTCTTTCCATGTATCCAAATCATCTTAATGATCCTTTCATTATTTTGTTCATGACACCACCATTCGGACCGCATTCACTTCTTATATTTTCAGTCGACACTCTATCATACAAGAGATCTCATTTCTACTGCTTTTATTCTACTTTTATCCATCTTTTGCCAGTTCCATGCTTCGCTTCGATATTTAAGGGTCAGTACAAGAATTTTGTGCTTACACTTGAAACTAGAAGGAAGTTGAATTCATTGCGTTTCTTCTAAACTATTATACATTCCTAAAAACATGGATGATGTCAGTAATATGTTCTTCGTAATCGTTGTTTATTTTTGTCCGTATCCAGAGAATCACGGTGGACTCCAAAGGCAATCCCGTGGACCCGCTCAAGGTCAAGGACGAGGACGTCAGGACCAAGACGGTGATCAAGAAGATAGTCATCAGCAACGGGCCCAGCAAGAGCAAGACCATCTTGTCCCTTAAAGAAGTCAGTCAAAGATATTAACCCTTAACGTACCGTGTTCAAAACGCTCGCTCCCATGTGGTCAATTCAGTTTACCGCTAACTTTATCTAAATATCAAGCATATGACTCGATGAATCAAAATTTAATTTATGTCATCTTGTAGGGAATTTCATTAGGAATAGATCGATATCTATAACATACATGGATTATTTGAAAAACATATCATTATTAATTTTTTTCTGGAACCATGCGATTTCTGATATAGAATGCGAGACAGCATATGAACAACTGACACCAAGTATGAACTTGTCTCGCCCCGCCGCGCCGTGGCGCTATAATTTTACGTATGATAAAGACACCTAGGCAAAATGTATATTACGTTCAAGACAACGAGTACGTATTAATATTTGTCCCTTTTGGTAAAGTGTTAATATTTTCACAGTTCTGATATTATTAAGTTGCGTGCTGCGTTTCCGTCCACAATCGGTATTATTACGTATGAGAAAAGGCCAAACATATAATTTATAATACGTTCAAAACAGCGAGTAAGTATTTGTCACTTTTGATAAAGTTGTAAATATTAGCAAAACAAATTCTACCTTAACACGAATGAAGGTGAGGGCAGTCTTAAAAATTTTTTTTTTTTGGGATGAAGGAAGTAATTTTTTGCTTTTTTTTTTATTTCGAAATATTGAGAACACTTCAATGGAGGATTACAATTTTTTTTATAATATTAGGGTCCATAGGTTTTAAGAAAATCAACTTTAAATTGGTAGTGGAAACTCAATTGACCACATGGCAACGCGACGGTTAATGCCAATGTCATCTTGAAACTATTTACCAAGCCGTAAGCACCATAAACAATAATTCCAACATGGAGATTTATGGGTCCGTACATTTAGGTAGGATGTTTACAAGAGATGGGCGAGTGGAGAGGGATATTGAAAGAAGGGTTGAGGCAGGCAACAAAGTGAATTGTGCACTTAAAGTTGTCATCGCAAACAAAAACCTATATAAAAAAGCAAGAATGGCAGTGCACAATGGTGTTCTTCTACCGACCCTTATGTATGGAAGCGAAGCATGAAACTGGCAAAAAAGGATGAAAGTAGAATAAATGCAGTAGAAATTGAGATCTCTTAGACGAATGTGTGGATACTCTGTGTATGATAGAGTGTCGAATGAAAATATAAGAAGTGAATGCGATGCGAATGATGGTGTCATGAACAAAATAATGAAAGGATCATTAAGATGGTTTGGACATATGGAAAGAATGAATGAAGAAAGAATGGTAAAAAAGTTATATGTTAACGATGTAAATTGAACCAGAAATAGAGGAAGACCGAGGAAAACGTGGCACGATCAAATAAATCAAATATTGAATGTCGGCCACGTGAGGAGTCAGAGAAATCGACGCGCTTGCATGACACGATTTATGAATGTTGAGGAAGCGAGAGAAATATGTCAGGAAAGAAAAGTGTGGCAGTCTATTCTTTCTGCCTACCCCTTCGGGGAGACAGCGTGATGATGGTTAGTTATAAATGTGAAATAGCAACGAAAAGCACTGCTAGTGTCAGAGTAAATGGAGATCTTACAGCCTGGTTTGATATCAATAAAGGTGTCAAACAGGGTTGCGTAATGTCCCCGTGGTTATTTAATCTGTATATGGCCAAATGTATGAAAGAGCTGAAAGGGTTGGATGCAGGTGCCAAAATGAGCGGAGTGTCAGTAAGCTGTCTCTTGTATGCGTATGATGCTGTCCTACTTGCAGACGAGCATGAACTACAAGTCCTGGTGAATTGTATGTATGAGGTATGCATGCGAAATGATCTGATAATGAATGTTAAGTCCAAGGTAATGATTTTTGAAAAAGAAGAAATCATGTCAGTCTGCAACATTGTCCTTCAGGGAGACGGTGTGATGGTTAGTTAGTTAAATGTGAAATTAATATTAAATACGACTAACTAACTAACCATCACGCCATTTCTCCGGAGGGGTAGGCAGAAAGGATGGATCGCCACAATTCTCTGTCCTGGCATACCTCTCGGGCTTCCTCTAAATTCATACATCGTACCATGCATGCACGTCGATTATTCTGACTCCGAATGTGGCCGCCTTTTAGTAATTGATTAATTTGGTCATGTCATGTTTTCCTCGGTCGTCCTCGGCTTCTTTTTCCACTCGCGCTGCTTGTGTACAACTTTTTAACTATTCTTCTCTCATCCATTCGTTCCATATGTCCAAACCATCTCAGGGATCCTTTTTTTAATTTTATCCATGATGCAGTCATCTGCCTTACATTTCTCTCTTATTTCATCGTTCAGTATTCTATCATACAACTCGATCGATCTCATTTATACGGCGTTTATACTGCTTTCATCCTTCTTTTGCCAGCTTCAAGCTTCTTCTTCTATTGGGGCCAACAGATCTTGAATATTGAGCGAAGGTATCTATCTATAATATAAACACCTGGGGTTTTCCAATAACGTCCACGGTAGATTTACAAATCTCACATTAACGCTACTGTTGAATATTTGGAGCAAATTATATTAAATATCGTATTTGACAGGCGAAACATGCCATTTTCCATAAAATATAATAAAACTTGTTGATAAAGAAGCCGAGTATAATGAAACTTACCATTTTTATCAAAGTATGTGGGAGTGGATAGATGCGGGAAATTGTAAAAGTGTAATTTCTGTTGGTGAAGGGCATACCGGAGCCGTGCACCGCGTCCTCGGGCCACCCGCCCACCTCGGTGACGGGGGACAAGATAGTGGGCAGCGACGTGCAGATCGTCAACGGGGTGGCCATGAAGGGAGGCGTGCCCATCAAGGATGGGGTCACCATCAGGGACATCCTGGGTAATTATTTCTGTTATGTACCTGGGTCATTTGTTGGCTTTTCAAATCAAATCAGTTTATTTCATCAATAGACATTACAAAAATAATTTTTAAGACATCTATTGAGACAGGTAAAATAATAACCAAAATCATTATGTATAAAACAATGATCCGAACAGTAGTGACCTATGGGTGTGAGGCGTGGACAATGACAGCGAAATCCGCAGAGCGACTGGATACTTTTGAGAGAAGGGTGCTGCGCAGAATTCTGGGGCCTGTGAATGACGGTGAAGGCTGGAGAGTGCGGCATAATGACGAGCTGTACCATATTTACAAAGCTCCCAGTCTCCCCACACAAGTCAGACTGTGGGACTGTGGTCAGACATGGGCCGGTCACGTGCAGAGGATGCCGTCATCGCGAACCCCAAAAAGATTGCTGGAGTGGCACCCAGGTGGTAGAAGACCAATTGGACGACCAAGGCTGCGATGGGAGGATGAGGTTGGGAGAGATGGGGCGAAATTGTTACGAGTGTCAGATTGGAGAGTCGAAGCGGAGGACAGGAGGAGTTGGAGGCTAAAGGCTGGAAGCTAAGGCTCGATATGGGCTGTAGAGCCATCGAAGAAGAAGACGAAGAAGAAAATAATATATTGTGTATGCCAGAAACGCATGAGAGATGGTTCCACTGCAGGAAGACAGGATACTCTCCAGAATTAAGAGTATTTGCCTTCTGAATGTACTTTCACTAATTTGAAAGACGTCGATCTCCGAGGAGACCGCGTTCAGCAGATTAATTGCTCTGCACACCGGTGTCGCCAGAGGCAGGTTGGTAAAACGGAGAAGAAGGTAATGGTTAAGGTTAATGATGTTATTGCTTCGATCTCAGGTTACCGGGAGCCGGCGGTGCACCAGGCCAAGACGGCAGCGGAAGCAGCGAGCAAGGCGCCCGCAGCCAAACCTGCAGCGGCCGCCGGCCGTCCTGGGGACGTGGATCACCACCACCAGCACGTCTGCACAGGTATTTTATATTTTTAATGTGTAACTGTGTACTGCATAATACTGTTGCTTTTGACTCCATCTCTGCTTTGATACATTGAATGAATACATGTAATGTTTCCAGTGAACCACGGCGGAGACAATTGCTGCGGCAACCCGGAGACGGGGCGTTGCAGTCAACATCCGGCATCGCCGCGTCCGGACCAGCCCTGCAACTGCTGCTACTGCACTGTCTTCGGACACGCCGTGAGTACATTTCTGAACGTGCCCTATAATATTGATAAAGACGATGATGAACTAATCATTCTCGTCACCGAAGGCACTCATCTTTTGTTTTATACAACGGGTAGGTTGAATCCAAATCAGTTTGTTTTTTTTTTTTAGCCATTACGTAGATTGCTACTTGAGTTTTGAGATAGACAAGTGAAAACAAATATTTATAATCGAAAATGGCTTTATTGTTTTTCAAAGTATTTTCTTATTATTGAGGTACCTCCAAAACATGTGATTTGAACGTATCAACCGCTTCTTCAGGCGTCGAAAAACGTTGAACTCGCAATTTATTTTTGATATGCGGGAATAAGAAAAAATCATTGGGTGCCAAATCAGGACTGTACGGCGGATGACCCATCAATTCGATGTTTCGAATGCTCAAAAATTCACTTTGATTCTGCTGCTGTAATAATTTTAATCTTTCCCTCAGCCGCCGGTGACCACTCCCGTATCGAAGAACTTCAACGAGACCAGGGAGCGCTTGCGTTCAATCTTGAATCGGAAGAAGCAGCGCTGCAGACCTGCCGGCTCTCTATCCTCTCAGGTAACCACGGTTGGAGTGTTTCAGTTCAAAATTAAAGATCTTTTTCAATTCAATATTAAAGAGGGTGTTTTTTTTTAGAGGTATACAATACATATTCAAAATGAAAAAACAAACACATTAAAATATTGTTAATGTCTTTGATATTGGCTTTATTTAACAGATAATTTTATGCCATTATTGTTTAAATATGATTTCGGGCGTATGAGCGCCACGGCTAGCTCGAATGAAGCGCAATCGTGGATGCGTATTATCCACTAGAGTGTACGTGGTGCGAAAACGATCCATGGTTTTCCGAATAACTTGCTCGGATGGACGATTATGTCAACCGTAAAATTGGACGAAGTGCACGATAAGTTTGATGAAGCGAACCATGATTTTCAAAATAAATTTGCACAATTTGCAAGCGCTGTTCTGACGTCAGTCTATTCATGGTGAAATGGCAAAACGTACTGACTACAAATCAACTGTCAACTGTCAAATTGACAGTCTGTAGTACAATGTTGCCAGTTTAAAAACTAAACCTCTAAAAAAAACACCCTATACTTTGGTATAAAGTGCTCAATTTATTTATTATTTCTTGAAAGATTGACTCCATATTAACCCTAGAACCCTACACTGTCTGGCGTATACATTGTTCCTACACAGGGGTGATGTGGTACCCCAAAACTAAATAGTCCATAAATTATATAAATAAAAGCCTTTTTAGAAAATTATACCTTTATTTACATCAATTGACAATTTTGACAATAAGATGTTAGATAAACTTAAGGCGTTAACACTAGGGATGGGCAAAACGAATCACTTAAAGGATCTGAGCTGAACGGTTCTGATCAGCAAAGTGAGCTGACTCTTTTAAATAATTCGTGATTCACCATTTGGAGTCGTTCGTTAAAAATGAATTTCTGATACGAGCTAAAAAAAAAAGTATCAAAAATTCATTTTTAACGAACGACTCCAAATGGTGAACCATGAATTATTAAAACGAGTCAGTTCACTTTGCTGATCGGAACCGTTCAGCTCAGATTCCTTAAAGAGCTCACTAAAAAGAGACTCTTTTGCAATAATTTATGATTAATCCAGCGGATCATTGAGCTGCCGCTTTTTTATGAATCATCGCTCACTGGCTCACCAAAGTGAGTCGACTCTTTGAGCTAACTCGTGAGCGGATCGCACATCCCTAGTTATCACTATGGAATTCCATAATGATGAATTTTTATGAATTAAAACACTGTTATTCACACTTTTGAGTTTATTTTGCCCTATTATATTACCAAAATTTCTCTGTTTGTAAATATCTTCACCCATCAGAAATTGAATTATTGTGACTGCTTTTTTGGTTTTTCCATCCATTAGTCCCTGTTTGAGCTGCAAAAGTCGGGAATCCTAACAAAATAAATTTTCGGCAGTAATAAAGACAAAAGTGGAAGTAGTTAAAATACATTGTTTTATTTAATTATTATTTCAAATGAACTTTCATCAAGAGATTTCAGTAAAATCATTTGATTATCTTACTAATGGATATTTTATTATAGGGTGATTCAGAAACATCAGACGGATCAAAAGTTTCCACCAAGGATAAAACGGAGGAGCCCATCGCTGCAGAACCACCCAGTAAAACGGCCGTTCCAACTCCCGTCGTGAAATCGGGTAAGTTTGTTTTTAATTACGTTGTTCTCGCCGCTGATAGCATAGAAGATGTAACAAAATGTACCAGTATGCAATAAAAGTGATCTTGTTATGAATGTGTTAAAGTTAAGGTCTTCTTCTACGGCCTTCTTCCCCCTGCTGCTGGATAAGGCCTCTTTCATTTTCTTCCACTCGTCCCTGTCTTGTCTCTTCTGCATCCAGGTTGTTCCAGCTATTGGGGCAATATCGTGAGTCCATCTTTTAGGTGGCCTCCCGACACTCATTTTCTTTGTCCAAGGCCTCCACTGAAGTATTCTGGATGTCTTTAGGGTATTCTTTAAAGCATCTATTGAGAACAGGTCAAATAATATATTGTATATAGTATACTACCAGAAACGCATGAGAGATGGTTCCACTGCAGGAAGACAAGATACTCTCCAAAATCAAGAGTATTTGCCTTCTGAACGTACTTTCACTTATATGAAAGACGTCGATCTCCAAGGAGACTGCGTTCAACAGATTAATTGCTCTTCCCACCGGTGTCACCAGAAGCAGGTGGGTTCTGGAGGCCGATAGGTAAAACAATCCATACTATCGCTGTCGGAGATATCTATCAGTCTTGCTATATATCCAGCCCATTGCCACTTTAATTGAGCTGTACGATCCATGATGTCGGCAACTTTGGTTCGGCGTCTTATTTCTTATTTTGTCTCGGAGACTCACACCGAGCATTTACCTCTCCATGGATCATTGCGTGCTTTTTAGTTTAAGGACACTTTTTGCTGTTAGGGTGGTTGTCTAGACAATACTGTGGGTATTCTGCGAAAAAGCACTAAGCCAAAATTACTACTTCTGAGATAATTGAAGTTCAAAGTTTGTATGGATATAACAATTTGTTTTTATACTAAACATTAATAAGCCAATTTGAAAAAATGGTATATTGATCTATTAACTACATTTTATTTAATGGTTTAATAAATAATAACTGAACTACCAGCACATTCTTTTCAAAATAATAGTGGATTGACATGACTTGGTGCATTTTCGCTGATACATAATACCACAGTAAGGTATTCAAATTGAAGTCACATTGTACCTACTATAAGTCACTTTGTGAGAAATGTTTTTTTTTCTTTAATTAAAAAAGTTATGCAATAATTTTATCTTATGTACACTACCTATTACATTAGGTAAAATAATAATTAATTATGAAAAAAGAGAAAAGAAAGAAAATATTAATTGGCACGTTTGCCCCTGAGTGAAGCATGTAGACATCACGTACTAGACATCTCCAGGATATCATGTCGCCGACCAACAATCTCACCTTTTCTCAAGTCAGTACTACTCCATAAGCTCCGCTGAATACATCCAAAATATTGTTATTGATAATTTATCATCAAAAATGTATCCAGAGAATCTGCATTAAGTCCCTTGGTGCTTTTTCCCTGAACGGATTTATGTTATATTGACTTATTACAGAAAATATCTCGACTTGTAGTGTAGATAGGACTTAGTGGGTTTTTGCAGATTGTAGAGTATTTTTTAAACAAGTAAACAAAAACCTATCCAAAAAAGCTAGAATGGCAGTGAACAATGGTGTCTACTGACCCTTATGTATGGAAGCGAAGCATGGAACTGGAAAAATAGGGATGAAAGTAGAATAAATGCAGTAGAAATGAGATCTCTTAGACGAATGTGTGGATACTCTGTGTATGATAGAGTGTCGAATGAAAATATAAGAAATGAATGCGGTGCGAATGATGGTGTCATGAACAAAATAATGAAAGGATCATTAAAATGGTTTGGACATATGGAAAGAATAAATGAAGAAAGAATGGTAAAAAAATTATATGTTAACGATGTAAATGGAACCAGAAATAGAGGAAGACCGAGGAAAATGTGGCACAATCAAATAAATCAAATATTGAATGTCGGCCATGTGAGGAGTCAGAGAAATCGACGCGCATGCATAACACGATGTATGAATGTTGAGGAAGCGAGAGAAATATGTCAGGAAAGAAAAGTGTGGCAGTCCATTCTTTCTGCCTACCCCTTCGGGGAGACGGCGTGATGGTTAGTTAGTTAGTTAGTTAGTTTAGAGTATTTTTTCAACAGTATAACCTCACCATCAAGTCAAAACAGCAAAATTTAGTGCTTTTTTACAGAATACCCACGATATATCGAATTGGAACCTGCTTGTTCTGTAGACTTGGTCTGATTCATTCTTCTCTTTTACTTTCAGAAGCGGTGCCGGCGCACGGTGCCAAACCGGTTCCCTTGCAACCGGGAAAATTGGCCAAGGCGGCACAGCCCCCGGCCGCGAGTGCCGCGGAGCCCAAGAAGCAGCCGGCCTCGGCGCCGGAGCCCGCCCCACCGCCCGCCAAGGCCGCCCCGGTCGCCAAGGCCAAGCCGCGGCCGGAGGCGGCGCCGGGCCCCACCGTGGCGGAGGAGAAGAGCGCCAAGGACGCCAAGAACCTCGTCATCAAGAACAAGGAGGCCAAGTGCAGCGAGAAGGACCTGGCCGTGGAGGAGCAGAATCTGAAGAATGCCAAGAAGTACAAGCTGGTGGCTTGTAATGAATCTAAAGGCATTCAGACAGAGGTAAAGTTTTTTTTCTTATAAATACGAGGATCCAGAAAGTATGTGACTCTCACTACCGAATGGATTTTATTTTTGACATGTTGGCTACACTTCCGTGTAGCCTGACCCTTCCCCTCCACAACGAGACCGGTTCGTTGTGTCGAGAAATGTCGACGCGACAACACGTTTCGTGAAAAATGTCAATCCAATCTCCCGCCAAGTGCGAAATACGCGGCGTCATCTGTTATCTCGTTTGGATTATCCAAAAAACACTAGTAAATCAATGCGATATTATCGGTACTTATTACAAGTATGATGGTTAGGTTAGGTTAGTAAGTAATGATGTCACGCATGCTAATTTGCCCATTGCTCCAACAGCAGAAGGGCAAGCCCCAGCCGGGGCCCGCGGTGGTGCCCAACCACCCCTCTGTCCACTCGATCCCCTCGGCCGTGCCGCCTCCGCTGCCCAGCCATCCCCCGCCCCCCGCCAGCCACATGATCGGACCGCGCCTGCAGGCCGCGCAGCAGGCGGCCGCACCCGGCAGGCCCAAACCCGAAGCTGCCCCGAGACCCAAAGGTAAATTTCACTTCATGTATTATCATTTTTGCTGGTGTTGGATTGTTTTAAGTGCCTAATTAAAATGAAAACAGTGGAATAAAAAATTAAATAAACACAAATGTCCGGATCGTCCAGCTGACGACAAGTGCACCATCTAAAAGAACATTATGTGTTAAATTATTTTTATGTGTTATTTTATTTTATATCATTGTATTTTATATAATTTGTTTTAGATTTATTATGTAGACGTTGAATGATCGAAGTGTGCGCGGGAGATGCCTATTGGTGGCGATGAGGTTCGCAACCCATCACACCGCGTCTCTCGCGTTGGCGAAAAGAGAAGGATAGAGTGCAGTATCGATTAAAGTGTTGCAGTCTATTCTTTCTGTCTACCCTTTCGGGGAAACGGCGTGATGGTTAGTTAGTTAGTTAGTTTTTGTATTAATTATATTAAGCTTTCGTATGAAGCACTTGAAGCACGGCAAAAGTAGGTCTCAAGATTAACATGTTCAAGACAGTAGACCTACGAGTGTCTACAAATGACTCCACCCCAATCTTCCTCTACGGTGTCCCCCTTGTGTCCACGACCAGCTTCTGCTCCCTCGGTAGTATGATAGCAGGCTCGGGAGGTACGGAGAAAGATGTAGCCAGCAGACTTACCAAGACAAGGGGAGCTTTTGCTATGCTTCGCCCTGTATGGTGTTCTGGTATCATTTCAAGAAAGCTCCAGCTCCAAATATTCAGCAGTAGCGTTAAAAGCGTACTGCTGTACGGATGTGAGACTTGGAAATCTACCGCGGACGTTATTGGTAAACTCCAGGTGTTTATAAATAGGTGCCTTCGCTCAATATTCAAAATCTATTGGCCCCAAACAATGTCAAATGCCGTTCTCTGGACCATGGCAGGCGAAAAGCCAATTAGAGAAGATTAATAAGAAAGAATTATCATTTCTGCGCATGTCAGCGGAGTCTTTTGCAACTCAAAAAATTAAATTGTGCGAAAATTTTAAATATTATTTTATTCGTAGACGGCTCAAAAGCATAATTTTATTATAGATTTTTTAAGGCACACCCGGCTTCTCGGCTTGTATGGAAGTACCGCCACTATATACATTTAATTAGCTAATAATAATTAATGTACAACCTATTCCGTCACTTAACTTCACGTTCTGATTTTGCAGGTCAGGGGCGTCCAGGGCCGGAGGGCTCGCGGATGGACTGGCAGACCATGACGGCCTCCACCACGACTACCACCAGCCGGGACTCCTCCATCTTCAATTCCACCTCGTCTGTCTGCTCCGGGTAATTGTCTCACTTCTGCATCCGTACACTGTGTCTATAGATTCTGGACCACCGATGACTGTTATCCTGGTTTTAAAAACAAGCTAACTAACTAACCATCACGCCCTCTCTCCGAAGGGGTAGGCAGAAAGAATGGACTGCCACACTTTTCTGTCTGACATTTCTCTCGCTTCCTCAACATTCATACATCGTGTCATGCATGCGCTACGATTTCCCTGACTCCTCACGTGGCAGTTATTCAATATTTGATTGTGTCACGTTTTGCTCGGTCTTCCTCTATTTCTAGTTCTATTTACTTCGTTAACATACAATTTTTTTTCATTATTTTGTTCATAACACCATCATTGTCACCGCATTCACTTCTTATGTTTTCATTTGATACTATCATACAGAGTATCTACACATTCGTCTAAGAGACCTCATTTCTACCGCATTTATTCTTCTCTCATCCTTCTTTTGCCAGTTCCATGCTTCGATTCCATACATAAGAGTCAGTACAAGAACACCATTGTGCACTGCCATTTTGAACATTTTTGGATAGGTTTTTGTTTGCGATGACAACTTTAAGTGCACCATTCACTTTGTTGCCTGCCCCAACCCTTCTTTCAATATCCCTCTCCACTGTAAACATACTACCCAAATACACGAACTCATCTACTTGCTCCAAATTTTCACAATTCACGCCAATGTTGCAGACTGTCATGATTTCTTCTTTTTCAAAAATTACCTTGGACTTATTCACATTCATCATCAGATCATTTCGCATGCATACCTCGTACATGCTATTCACCAGGATTTTTAGTTCATGCTCGTTGTCTGCAAGTAGGACAGCGTCATCTGCATACAAGAGACAGTTTACTGACACTCGGCTCATTTTGGCACCTACATCCAACCCTTTCAGCTCTTTCATACACTTGTCAAAAAAACACTATTTTATTTCATTATTATTTATGATTTCTTGTGTGATTGTACGATTATGGATAGGTGTGAAGTTTGCTTTGGCGGTTTGCAGGTGTTCGCGGTACCACGTCCGCGCGGAAGACACGCGAGACCTGAACATGCTGGTGGAGTACATCGAGGGGCCCGTCCGACCAGCCAATAAGGTCAAAAAGCAGACCAAGAAGACCCGACAAAAGGCCAAGAGGGTAATGTGCCCATACCTATTCTTAACACTCTACGGATGACCGATATCCTTCTTCATTGTTTTTATTTTATTTTTTCAATCAATACGTTGACTGCAGAACACTGACCGAGACATTGGTAAGAGAAGAACTCGCAGTTAGACCCCTGTCTAGTCCAGGCCCTATACCATTTGGTTTTAAGTTGGTGGGGGTTCACAAATGACTCCACTCCAATCTTGCTCCACGGTGTCCCCCTTGTGACCACGACCAGCTTCTGCTACCTTGGTAGTATGATAGCAGGCTCAGGAGGTACGGAGGAAGATGTAGCCAGCAGACTTGACAAGGCATGGGGAGCTTTCGTTATGCTTCGCCCTGTATGGCGCTCCGGTATCATTTCGAGAAAGCTCAAGCTCCAAGTATTTAGCAGTAGCGTTAAAAGCGTACTGCTGTATGGATGTGAGACTTGGAAGTCTACCGCGGACGTTATTGGTAAACTTCAGGTGTTTATAAATAGGTGCCTTTGCTCAATATTCAAAATCTATTGGCCCCAAACAGTGTCAAATGCCGTTCTCTGGACCATGGAAGGTGAAAAGCCAATTAGAGAACAAGTCGCTAGACGCAAATGGCCTCAAAACCTTTTTTTTTTAATTAGCTAGCTATTGCGCTTTCTTATTTTGACTATAGACGACTCTTAGGGGGTACTACAATCCTGCAAAATCCCATCTCTATGTCAATTTCCCGTGTCGTACCCTCGTCTTGGTAGTGCATTCTGCAAGGATCCACGATGACTGCAACGTGTTGTTACAATAGTTCTTTATGAATTCCATCCGTCTGCAGCTCCTGGCCAAGATGGTGGTGGAGAAGGCCGACCTGAAGGTGAAGAACGTGATGCTGAGCGCCCTGCTGACGAAGCTGCGCGGGGACGTGGTGCGCCTCGAGAAACTCATCGTCATCAGCATCTCCAAGAGGAAATCCAAGAAGGGTATTATACAATATTTCCATAATAACTGTGGCAAGTTTCATCCTCATTGAATTGTCACATTATAATAAACCTGATGCCCTTTAAGGTTTATTGATTGGTTTGTTGACGAGTCATAAACGTGAAATTCATCTATTGAATTTGCCTGGATGAATATAAGCATGCTTTTGTGAAGTAAAGAAACTATTAAAATATTATTATCCACTATAGTTATAAGAGATTTAAAAAATTCTTTATATTGCTATCCACTTGATATATCAGACTAATATGTTAATAGCCATGTACTGCGGTTCTATTTTTAAAAATATAGCTAGGTAGTTATATCAAATATTGAATGTCTGCCATGTGAGGAGTCAGAGAAATCGACGCGCGTGCATGACACGATGTATGAATGTTGAGGAAGCGAGATAAATATGTCAGGAAAGAAAAGTGTGGCAGTCCATTCTTTCTGCCTACCTAGTTAGGTGATTTAGATGATTCTTTTTTTGAACGATCGAAGTGTGTGCGGGAGATGCCTATTGGTGGCGATGAAGTACGCAACCCATCACCGCGTCTCCCGGAGTTCCGCATTGGTTAAAGTGTGACAATCCATTCTTTCTGCCTACCCTTTCGGGGAGACAGCGTTATGGTTAGTTAGTTAGTTAGTTAGCAACACAATTTAATTGGGAATTTATTCTTAATTTTTTATGAACCTTAAATAATGAATACGAATGAAATCACCCTCACCGTGGCTAACGGAGGTTTGTGATTCCAGGGGGCAAGAAGCGCCCGGAGGCGATGGAGGCGCTTGAGGAGCGCATCAGCAACATGCAGACAGCCGTGGTGGAGGCGCGGCAGCAGGTGCGCGAGGCGGAGAGCGCGCTGCACACCGCCAACCGCCGCATGCTGGAGGTGGACCAGGCTATCGAGAACCGTAAGTACACCCCCCTGATCAACTAACCAACCATCACTCTCTATCCTGAAGCGCTCAATCCTGATACTCTTTATCCTGACACCCTCTATCTTGACACCGTCTATCCTGACACCGTCTATCCTGACACCCTCCATCCTGACACCGTCTATCCTGATTCCCTCTATCCTGACACCCTCTATCCTGACACTCTCTATCCTGAGACCCTCTATCCTTAAACCCTCTATTCTAAAACCCTCTATCCTAAAACCCTCTATCCTAAAACCCTCTATCAAAAATCCTCTATCCTGACACCCTCTATCCAAAATCCTCTATCCTGACACCCTCTATCCTGACACTATCCTGACACCCTCTATTCTAAAACCCTCTATCCTAAAACCCTCTATCCTAAAACCCTTTATCCTGAAACCCTCTAGCCTGACACCCTCTATCCTGACACCCTCTATCCTGAAACCCTTTATCCTAAAACCCTCTATCCTGACACCCTGTATCCTGAGTGATGTTGAGGAATCGAGACAAGTATGTCGGGACGAATAATGTGGCAGGATGAATTAAAATGTGTTTGCTTGCAGTTCCGGAAATCCTGCGGATGCAGCTGTGCACCGTGATGCAGGCGCAGGGCTCTGCGGATAGGGCGAAGCAACCCTCGCCCGTGGCCGAGCCTCCGCTGCCACCCGCGCCCACGCCACAGCCTTCTACCCCCACCCCTATGGATGTGCAGAAGGTGAATTTTTAAATGAACAAATGAAAGTTTGATTACGACCAACAGTTTTTTTGCTAGGATTGAAACTTAAAATACTAATCATTGCAGAATTCCACAATATTAGCCTATTACAATATTGGTGTATTTTCCAGGCTTCGCAGTGCATGGTGACCATCAAGAGGGTGGTGACGCCGTCCCCCGGCGGGGCTTCCGTGACCATCACCTCCCGCGGCTCCGACAAGCCCATCTACCTCTACCAGCAGGGAGCTCGTGAGTATTTTTATTATTATTATTAATGATGATTTATATTTTAACTGCGCTATTTTGTAAAATCAATTACTCAAAGAAAAAGACTGACCCAACAGTGCAGTCTTTAGAAGCTTCTTATATTTAACGTCCTCATACTTAATACTAACATGAAGGCTATTCCACACCAACGTACCCACAACGCTGAAAGCACGATCGTAGAAACTTGCTTTATTGGCTCTGACAGGAATTGTAATGCTGTTGGAGTGAACGTTGCCTTTCCGTTGGCATGGGTGGCACGCAGAGGTCCGAAACGCTGGCGGTCTCTGGTGTCAAGCCTTAAACACTATCAAACACAATTTGTATTTTCACAATTAAAATTCCTTCAGGAGCGGTGTTTTATGCGATCGAATTTTCTGACCCCAAATGTGGCCACCTTTTAGTATTTAATTAATTTGGTTATACCATGCTTTCTTTGGTCTTTCACAGCTTCTCTTTCCACTCACACTGCTTATATACAACATTTAAACCATTCTTCTCTCATCCATTCGTACCGTATCTCCAAACCATCTCACATATTCTTTTTTAATTTAACTTATAATGCAATCGCCTTACATTTCTTCCTTATTTCGTCATTCAGTATTCTATCACATATCTTTTTCCCGCACATTCTTCTTAGTGATCTAATTTCTACGGCATTTATTCTACTTTCATCCTTCTTTTGCCAGCTCCAAGATTCACTTCCATACATAAACCTTCCGACCTTCGTGGCCGCGTGGTAAGTGCATTGACTGCCACCCCGAAGGTTCCGGGTTCGATTCCCGGCGAGGGCAGTGTGATTGTCACATTGTCTTTGGTCTGGTGTAGAATTCACGTGACAATAAAATGGTGATAGATTAGCTAAGAGCTACCTATCACACATGTCACGAGAATCACTATGATAGCTATAATACCCATTTACATCGATTTGGCTCATGCTGTCATGATGTAAAGAGCGATTCAACAAAATAATAATAAACGTTGACACTAGAACTCCATAATGTACTGCCATCTTTGCTTTAGTGGTTATATTTCGATTTGCAGTGATTTTACGTTGAATTATTTGTTTCAGTAGCCCAGCCTGAGGCCATGGAAGTAGCCCCGCCTGCCAATGTGGATGCGGCTAAGGAGAGCAAGGCCAAGAAGAGCGCCCCTTCGTGGGAGGCAACCCTGGCCCAGATGAACGCCCTTTCGCAGTCCAAGAAGAAACCCAAGGACAAGGTAATATCGGCGTCCAGCCAACATTTTCAAACGTAACTAACCAGAACTGTTAGGGTTTTCAGAGATACCCGGGTCCTTAGAACTCTGTATAACTCCTTAGTCAGAAGCAGACTCGAGGGAGGTGCCGTGATATAAGCAGCCAAACGCGTGCGCTCCACCTCGCGTCTCGCAACACATTGACGTTTAACCTAACCTAACCGGACGCAACCAATCTAATTCCAAGAAAGAGCACCATACTTACACATAAGCAATAGCTCTTCGATTTATGAATCAACTATAGCTTAGAATACCTAGCAAGAATTCAGTCGGAAAAAGTTCTTTAAAATGTGTGTATCCATAGCTTATTATTTTATTTTTTTGCTGTCTAGACTCAAGCCAATCAGGAGACGAAGCCGGAATCAGCGAAGCAGACAAACGCCAATAAATCAAAACAGCAGACGGGCGCCGCCTCAACGAACTCTTCCATTATCCAATCGCGTTCCGCTAGCACCGTATCGGAGCTGAGCGGCACCGAGGCCATCCCGCCGCTCAGCAAGAAGCAGCGGAAGCTAATGGAGAAGCAGATCAGGGAGCAGGAGCGGATCGAGCAGGAGCTGGAAGAGAGGAGGCAGAAGGAGAGACTGGAGAAGGCCAAGAACAAACAGAAAAATGACGGCAAAGCGAACAAAAAGGACGAAGAGATCGTCGTGTCAATGGCGCATCTGAAAAATTCTGCTAAGAAATCGGATGCCGATGATAATGCGAAAAAGAATAACAACGTCAAGAAAGGTGAAGCCGTCACGAATAAAAAGAAGGTCATCGACGTTAGCGAAGTCGTGCTAGGCAGCTTCAGCGGCAAGAAGCAGGTAATAAAATATTCTTATACTTTTAATACTTCTGATCTGTACGGATGTGAGACTTGGAAGTCCACCGCGGACGTTAAACTCCAGGTGTTTATAAATAGGTGCCTTCGCTCAATATTCAAAATCTGTTGGCCCCAAACAGTGTCAAATGCCGTTCTCTGGACCATGGCAGGTGAAAAGCCAATTAGAGAACAAGTCGCTAGACGCAAATGGCAATGGATCGGTCACACTCTGAGACGGAACCCAGCCTGCATCGCTCAGGGCGCACTAGACTGGTCCCCTATGGGGGGAAGAGAAAGCGAGGCAGACCTAGAGCCACCTGGAGAGAGCCCTGCAGGACGAGGTTAAGGCAGCAGGCCTCACTTGGGATGATGTTAGGCATCAGGCATGCGATAGAGTCGGGTGGAGAAGATTCCTTGAGGCCCTATGCACCACGGAGGTGTGACAGGACAAAAAGAAGAAGACTTCTGATCTGATCTGCGACAGAGAAATGATGTCTCCCGAGATGACGGGGTTGCACCAGTGGCGGTACTTCCATACAAGCCGAAAAACCGGGCTTGTCTTAAAATATCTATAATAAAACGATGTTTTTTGCGCGTTTATTTGAATAAAATAATATTTTGTCTTTCCGCTTATACGAACCGTAGGTGAGATGCCCACGAAATGTCCTACGTCCATATGTTTTGTTTCATGTTTTCGATGGGCTTCATATTGGGTTTGCAAAATGTAAAAGGGTCTTTGTCGCACTTATGTAATTTTGGCTTGTAATCATATAGCTAGGTGCATATATACCAGAAGATATCTACAATTTTTTTGTATGGATTTAATGTCGGGCTTTATCACTCTGTTATCTGTCATTTACGTCATGTGCAGAAATGTTATGAAAAGAAAGATTATATAATTTCTTTGCATCGCACCGTGAGTGTAAAACTGAAACAAGTGCAAATATACAGTTTGGAGATATGGGAGTTTAAAGACTTCATGTTGCTTGGAAAAACTGTTTTTTATTAAATAAACCGATGATTTTGGGTTTATAGGTATATTACTTTAAACTGAAAATCATTGGTTTATTAAAAAAAAACAGTTTTT